>CM055104.1:50991456-51186762 GCA_029204225.1 Diphasiastrum complanatum | reverse complement strand
CCCCCCCCCCCCCCCCCCCCCCCCCCCCCCCCCCCCCCCCCCCCCCCCCCCCCCCCCCCCCCCCCCCATCAATAACACTTTTTGTGTCACCACATACAACTACTCGTGTATTGATCGAGCCCTCAACTAATTTTTTGCCCCTCTCAACAAAATACTCACATGGAATAAATAAAAGTGAACTAATTGAAGCTTGTGGGACAGAATGAAATGCCTTTATGCTTCCGTTGACGAGTCCAAAGATGTCTGATATCATGTCCTCTTCCAAGTGCTTCTTCTCTCATTGCATTCAATCAAAAACTCTCTATCATTGTAAACTAGTACTAGCCATTTACTAAATTCTAGGTAGAAGGAGACCTTGTAGGAGTTGTACAAACAACAAGATTAAGAAATGATCACCAATCAAAACTATCTTTTGAAATTCCAATATGAGTGGCAACTATAAATTTTGCATAGTAGCATCCTTATAATTCTATATCCATCCAAATAGTATTCAATTTTTTGAGCAACCAAAGCTAGTGTTTGGAGCTCCACCTATCTAGATATCTGTGTGAAATGTGTTGAGTGTTTAAACCTTTCAAATCTCCTCCATGAATGGAAACCAATACTATTGCTAAATAAAAAAATTCAAGATTGTAATAGCCGTCATGGATCAATGCTATTTGTGAGTCAAAATAATAATTGTCGTCCATGTGAAAAATAGACAAAATCTAGCTTGATTTTTTAACAATATCATGTACATAGTGAAATCTCACATGTGTGGAGCATGTTCCCACGTGTGTAGCCATTATTTTTTTAGTTCATTTATGAAGAGCTTGAATAGTCAATAGGCCTTAATCTTGAGTTTGGGGGGTACTTTGACTTTTCTACCCATGCACACATGTTAGTAGATGATTAGGCCAATTTTGGTGTGTGATGTAGCTCGAGGGCTTCCTACACATGGCATGATAGTAGAGGGCTAGTGACACTTTCCTATGTGTTGTCATCAAGTCATGTGACCAATCAAAAGTGAAAGGTCCATGAAATTGGTCCAATCACAATCAAGGGTCCTTATGTCACTAAACCAATCAAATTAGGAGGAGATATGCAAGGGATCTAATCAAAATGATGTTGACTACACCTCTTTGACCTCGGATTTCTACTTGAGAGAGGGAGAGAGTGATTCTACACTTAGTTTTTTTTTGGAGAGATTGTGAATTCTACACATCACACTTTTGTTGCTTTCTCTTTCTATCCGAGAGCTCATGCATGTACTCTCTCTCTCTACTCGAGAGCAAGCCATATTCTTAATTATTTTCATCATGAGTTGCTTTTACATGTGAATGTATGACGGTGAATGATTTATGCATGTTCTATGTGCCCTTTCCTTAGAATTTTCAAGATAGATTGTAGAACAATCAACTGCAAGATCTTTGTGCAATCACACACATCTTAGGAGATCATTCACACACTTCGAGGAGTCCTCACACATGTGAAAACTTCACATGGTATAAGAGCCTACCTAAGATAATCATGCATACATCGAGTGATGAAAAGTTTGGCTTGAAATCTTGATCTAGTGAGTGTAGTTATATCTTTATGGCTATCAAGGGGATTTATGGGTCAAAATGGGTCAAAAACACATTGGATTGATCCATGCTGGGTACTATACGAACTGTACTACTCAGGCACGTGTGAGATCACCAAAATTTGAATGGTTGGTATTTCTCCAAGGTAGATCCAAATCAAGTGCTTGATAGTGAAGTGTAGTTTCTAGTGCAATTGATGTCAATCAAATGTGTCTTGATGAAGTTATAGGCTTTCAAAGTGAGGTGGGTAGGGCACCCAACCTGGTTGAACACATCAATTTAGGCTCACATATAGCTTGTTTCATCCAAAAACTCAAGAAAAAGCTTGCCAATCTTGTCTAGATGAGATCTAGGCATCATTTTGAGGTCATAGCCACATAGTTTCATACAAATCACCTGTATTTGAGTCTTTTGTGAATGTTTTGAGTGCTTTACATGTGCTTGAATGAAGGAAGCCCAAATTTCATCCTTGCTTCATCTTTAGATGACAGTTTGATCTAGTTTTTTTGAGAGATTGGTAGAGCTGGTGAGATTCATCTCACACCTTGTTGCAAGATCTTAAGTTGGAGTTGATAGGTCACCATTATTGAATCCATCATTGAGAGAGAAGCAATATTTTTTGATCCATTACAAGACAATTTCTCAATTTTTCATGGCTTCCTTGGGATCCTTTATCCTAGAGCATAGTGAGAGATTGACCACCTCCAATTATGCCATTTGGAAGGTGAGGATGGAGTCAATTTTAATACTCCAAGATGTGATGGATATTCTGCTAGGACTTGAGGAGGATCCTCAAGTTTTCCAAGAGGTCCAAAAGTACAAGAAGAGGGCAAGGATGGCTCTACATATCATCAAGATGAATGTATCCAATAAAGAGCTGAGGGAGATTGGCTCTTGCATCTCGGCCAAGGAGTCTTGGAACACACTAAACTCCATTTATGAGACAATGAACACATCTAGGTTGCTCACAAGGAATCAAATCTTTCAAAGCTTCCAAAAGAGTGATGAGAGTGCTTCAAATTATGTTTTGAGAGTGAAAGATCTTCATAGAGAGCTTGCTTGCATATGATACCATCTCAATGTGAGAGATTTCAACTAGTTTAGTCTAGGTTAGTCATATTTTGATAAATTGTCAATTTAGGCCAAAATGCACTTTAGACTTGGAGTTCGACTTTCTAAAGTTATTTTAGTAAAAGTTCATTTGAATTACCACTTTTGGAAAGTGTGGGAAAGCTATTAGGTCAAATTTGGACACATTCAAATTTGAATGTTAGATGCATTGAATCTAGTCATATTGTTGATAGGGTTTTTGAACTAGAGGAGTTTTGGAGGGAAACCAAACTCATTAATGAGGCATGGATCTGCCATATATAGTGTAAATTCGTGGGAGAACTCTCTCTCTCTCTCTCTCTCTCTCTCTCTCTCTCTCTCTCTCTCTCTCTCTCTCTCTCTCTCATCCCAAGTATACTGTTTATATCTATATACTACAAAAAAGAGAAAAAAGTTTAAATAGGATATAAACAGTATCCAAAACCAAAATAATTTGAAATAAAAATAAAAAATTTAAGCAGATAAAATAGAATGGAAACCAAATAAAATAAACCAAAGTAAAAGAATTAAAACGAGCTCCAGATAGTGGCAATGGTGGTGGTGTCGAGAAAAAAGTGGTGGTAGTGCCCGAAATGTAGGTGCTCCCGGGTGGCCAGTGCTCGTAGGACAATTGCACTTGTTGTATAGTTTTTTCTCAAGCACCTTCTCATTCGGGCAGGGCCGAGCAACATTGCCACATGGCACTTTTCTAGTAGGTCGAGGCCAAACCCCAAACACGTGCGACCTCGTGCTCTAAAGCCCCATCTAGGCTAAGGGGGGGTGTACCCTCTCCTACCACACCTTGTACCCCTCTAGCTTTCCCCTGGCATGCATGAGTGGCGCCGACATCACTCACAAGCTAGGCCCAATGGGCTCTACGACTTTTTTTTTTTGTCTGACAAGGAGGTGGTACCAGGTGTGGAAAGGCCCATAATTCATCTTCTCAAAAAATATTCCATCTCTTTTGGGTCTATTGTGGCCATAAGGGTGTTTTCACACACAAAGAGGGTTAATAGTGATGTTGAGTCACACTGCCCCCCTCCATGAGCCCCTCATCTCCTTCTATCGACCCCCATTTCACACACAAATCTATCTAGGAGACAATTATTCTCTCTCCTTTATCCTGTACTTATATGAGCAATGAGGATGTTCTCTCAACCAAAAACTTTAAATTTGAACGACTCATAAAAAATAGGGGCCCTAGGGCGTGTGGAGATTCCGGGAAGTACTCTCTGACATCTCCACTTACCCCCATGTCAGCATTTTTTAAGCCAAGTTATCTGCCACATTAGAGGCCTCACTTTTCTATGTGAAATGGGGTAAGGGCCCTTCTATTTTTTTCTCTCCAACAACCAATTGTTTCAATACTTGAGCTTTTTCAGATATTGAAACGTCCCATGCATTAAATCATGTGACACCATATGTTCATGAAAATAATAATGCGAGACCTATTTTGTGTGTTCATTAGATATTTTATGGTTTGTCGTTGTGATGATTCATCTACTTATTGGTTTTCTTGTCAACCTTCTCCAATAAAAAAATATTCTTTGAAAATACCAATTGGGATATTTATCATATACATTATTTGAATTTGTAGCAAACCAATGTCATAGAGATAATAATTAAATCTCAAAGTGACTACATATATGTGGCACACCATGTGCTACCTCTACTTGGACGATTGTTGGGACCTTACCTCGCATTAACTCGCAAAGTGCCAAGGCCCTGTGTAAATGGTTAAAAGTCAACAAACCCAAATGTGTAATAACACTAAAAAATAGTCATCACTACATTTCTCTCTGTTAGTTCTTACATTCTATTGTGCATATTCTATTCACTTAGAAGAGTTGGACCAAATTAATAACATCATGTGGGTGGGGCCAATTCAATCATTTATGAGTACATTGCAACAATGTGCAGTACACTATAGACACAACAAATGACTAAGATAAATAGTACAATGCGAGTAATAAATAAACATCAATAATTATTACACTATACTAGTCTAATGTTTACCAAAGTGTAGCATTGTAGACGTCTCTTGTGAATTCATTCATGATGTCACCAATATTGAATGTGAAGATCATATCTCCAACATTCCCCCCCTGATCAAATATCCATGATCAATAGAAAGTATATGATAAACAAAACATCCAAGGGCTATGCAAAGGATAAGTCGTCTCTCTTGCTTATGCAACAACATGCCTCGCCAAAAGTGAGATTAGACTTTCCTGCATCCAAGAAGTTCATTTTCTAAGTCAATCATGAAATACAAATCTTCCAACAATCTCCTCAACATCAACTATTAAGAATGTAAACCTCCAATCTTTTCAATCTTGTAAAGAAAAATGATAATTTGTGCACATAAATGGCTCAAAACAAAAAAAAAATTTAAAAAAGAGTCACATTTGTAGCCTCTTCTATATCATCTTTAATCTTACATCTCTTAGCCTTCACACATTCATATGAGTAACTCCCCTTACATAAAAATCCTCTCATAAAAATTTGACCACTTGCATTTTAAAACTGTTCCACACAACTTTTGTTTTGTTTTGATAGTAAAATACTTGCAAAAAAGTGCACAAATTTAATTATGTTTATCACTCCTCTTTCACTACGTGCTTTATTAATGCTAAAGAGATTCTAAAATAACTCAAACAATATCTTATCCATTGTTGCGAAGTTGATCATAGACCATATTACCTCTAATCACTCACTAGACATATATTTCTTTATCTTCATAAAAAGCTAAAAGAGCATAAAATATAAGACCACTTTAAATAGGATGGCCTTGATTTTTAACGAGAGGTTAAAGGTTGTTTTTAGGGAGTGGAACTTCATAGAAAAGTTTAGAGGTCAACGTTATTTTGACAAGCAATTGCACTTCATTGATCTTCAACTTCATTAAACATTTCAAAAAAAACTTTAACAATATTCTTTTTGAAGTTAACGGCCAATGAATCTTTATAAATACAAAAACCCTCAAAATGTCAGGTCTTGAGAAAAAATTCAAGCTTATTACACACATGGGAGAATCCACTAATTAATACTAGGTGGAGTGGCACAATAGTCATTATTGGATTGATAGATTGATGGTGCCACATGGAAGGCTTACAATAACAAGTGCTTGATGAAAGACTCCAAATTAAGGCTTGAAAGAAGAGTATAAGATAGCGAAGCAACTTCATGAGTATCTCTTAGGATGGGTCACATTAGACCTAGTAAGTTCCCTTGGAGAGCACCAGTCCTTTCAGTTAGCAAAAAGGACAGAAGCACTTCCATGTTGATTTTAAAAAGATACATAAAATGTCCATAAAAATAGATATTCCTTACCAAGAATTGACCATCTGAATGGAGCAAAAGTACTTCTCCAAGCTAGTCCTTAGGTCAAGCTAGCATCATATGAGAATTAGGAGTGAGAATGTTCCTAGGATTGACTTTTCAACTAGGTATGGCCATTATGAGGTTTGTGGTGTTACCATTTGGACTCACGATGCTTATGCTACTGTCCAACAGATGATGAATGATATTCTTCATCCATATTTGGCAAAGTCGGTGATAGTGTTTTTGGACGACATATTAATTTATAGTCAGACCCTTAAGAAGCTCTATGCTAAGGAGTCGAAATGTGAGTTCTTTCAAACCAAGCTCGAGTACTTGATTCATATCATTTTCAACCATGACATCAAGGTCAATCATGATAAGGCACATAAGGTATGAGAAAGGCCATTTCTTGGCTTAAGCTTGATCTTGCTCAGTGTAGATAGTCTATCCATGAGCAAGAGCTTTTTGCAATCATTCATCCGTTAAAAATTGGGAGGCTTTATTTATATGGTATTAAATTTATAATGATGACTGATCACCATTTTCTTGAAAATATATGTAATATCATTGATCTAAGAGGCCATAAGGCAAGAGGTGGTCAAAACTCATTCAAGAATCTCAATTCAACGTGAAGTATCGTAAAGGTACGTTGAACAATGTAGCCGATGCCTTGAGTCGGATTGGTAAGGTTATTTAGGTATGCATTTTTTAGATCCAATCTAATTTGTATGTTTCACTTCAAATCTTTGTCAAACCAATGAGTATTCTGGTCACATCTGATTGAATGTCATGGCAAGAAATTCTAGATCTAGTGAAGACCTTGGGAAGCGAAATCTCAAGACTTCTCGAAATGATAAAATACAAAATGAATACTTCATAAGGAACGGCTTGCTTTTCCAAAAGGGAAAGGTATGTGTGCCGAATAGGGAGAACCTCACAGCCTAAATCCTCCAACAGTGTCATGACAACTAGTCACCCGATTGTGAATAATGCCAATTTAATAAAGCGAAAAGTAATGAAATAGAACTAAATGAATCATTTCAAACGTTGTTGCGAGTTTGATTGATAAAATCTCATCATTGTTTTCACCTATAATAAGCTCGACATGGAAAAGAACTATGGCATGACCAAGAGCTATTAGAATGCTATGTTTATAAGATCCAAAGAGCTCTTAACCATGTCAATTTTCTTAAAGTATCCATCAATCTTTACATGTTAACTCTCAAGTGCTTAAGCCTCAAGTATAACATTTTAGTTTCTTGATCTTGGATAGTAAAATCTTCAACTACTCACAATGGACTTCCTCTTCTAAATGGCCATTTCAAAAGATAGGCTTCATATCAATTAATGCATGCATAAACTTGTAACAACGTTCATATTACATAACTTAGCAATTGGAGCAAAAAACTCATAAGAATCAATACATATCTCTTGTCAATAACCTTTCAGTACTAACTTGTCTTTGTAATTGACAAGAGATCCATCTGCTTGCATTTAACCTTGTAGACACACTTACAACCAATAACTTTTTTGCTAGTTAGTCCACTAGTTCCCGTCTCCCATTTCTCATTATGGACTTGTACTCTTTTTTCATTGCGTTTGCACTCCTAAACTGATTTGCTTCATCATTTGAAGCAAGCTATTCAATGTTTACAATATGACTCATATTTATTTATTTATTCATTTCCCCCCAAAACCCCTCAATGCTCGTTTTTTGTCCCTCATTTCACATTTGTTGTGGTACAAATTGAGAGAGGGGGCGCTTTGGTTTGAGAGAGAGGTTTGCTCAGATTGATGAGAGAGAAGAGGGCAGGGTAGAGAGAGACTGTAGTGGCCTCTATAGAGAGAGGAAATTAGGGTTTAGTTGTAGGTGTGCTTTTTTTGGTCAAAAATCAGGTTTTTTAACATTCCCTCATGCAAACTGGTTTATTTTTAGGGTCTAGGCATTTCGGATCATAGAGAGAGATTGGGACAGTCTAGAGAGAGACTGTACCATCCTATCTAGAAAGAGAATGTTAGGGTTTAGGTTAAGTTTTGGAGCAAAAAACAGGTTTTTTGCATTATGGAGGGCCTTTCCTAGAGGTTTAGGGGTTTAGCCTGATAGGGTTCAGGGTTGGCATTCCCAGGTTCATTGCATTGTGTGGGAGCGCATATCCACTTATCCAGGAACCAAACGGTAACTCATTTGTTTTTTCTTGCACTTGTTCAGTACTTCACTTCTGTACTTCCTGTATCTTATACCGTCGCAGGAGATATGCCTGAGCTATGGGGTGAGGTAGACCAAGACCCCGAGTTTGTTAGGTCTGACATTCGGTCTGGGACGCGTAGATGGACCTGTAGGTTTTGTCATGCTCGTTTTGTCAGCACTCTCACTAGGCTGAAAGGCCATCTCCTTGGTGATGTCAAGGGTGATGGCAAACGCTTAGGCTCCCTCCCTTGTCCACACATGCCTGCTCAAGAGCGTTGTA
This sequence comes from Diphasiastrum complanatum, assembly GCA_029204225.1. Taxonomy (NCBI): domain Eukaryota; kingdom Viridiplantae; phylum Streptophyta; class Lycopodiopsida; order Lycopodiales; family Lycopodiaceae; genus Diphasiastrum; species Diphasiastrum complanatum. Next base: position 51,178,316 of record CM055104.1, on the reverse strand, counting down.
GGCTCATTGACATATACGGAGCACGATTGACGCAGGCCGGGATGTCACTAGATCCTGATATATATGCAGTAGTGTCATCCACCCCACGGGATCCACCAGCTCCTCGTCCACCACCACCACGTCCTCCTCAACCTCATGTTCCTGCTCCTCCCCCGTAGCCTGATGCACATCCACCACTTGTTCCTCAACCCACTGCACCATGTCCTACCGCACCACCACAGCCCACTGCACCACGTCTCACCCCTCCTTCTACTGCATCTATTCCAATGGGTGCATTTCCACAGTGTCCTCCTGCGGTCACTCAGATGGCCCAGCGCAGACATTCTAATTTCTTCGCTCTGAGTCGGCACCAGATGGTCTCTCACAGGACACCCAGGACATACCATCCACTTTCCCCACACATCAGGATGATTTAGACTCTAATGATGAGGATGGTGATGATAGACAGCATGGTGAGGCTGGTTCTTTTGGAGCTTCTTCAACACCATCTCAACAGCCCCACCATCCCCCACAGCCGCAACAACCCCCTCAGGCCCAGTTTCCCCCCCAGCCTCGACACACCCCTGCCACTGACATACCTCCTCCTGCTCCTCGTAGGAGTGCTTACCGCACTAGGGCATCCTCCAATAGATCGTCTCGCAGCTCCCAGTATAGACAATAGTCCATGGGGGAGTCTTTTCAGTCCCATCTCGAGGTAGAGGCCCAACAGGCTTTGGCAAACATGATCTATGAGCTAAACCTGCCATTTGCCATTGTTGACACGGAGCCCTTCAAGAGGGCTATAGCTACAGTTGCTGTTGCAGCTCCACATTTCAGGCCACCCATGGCTGAGGCTATCCGTACCACCCACCTTACATCCAGGGTAGAGGAGCTCACCACACAGATGATGCCTCTTAAGATGGGCCAGGGAGAGTTATGGGTGCTCGATCATGTCTGATGGCTAAAGTGACACCCGTCGTCGGCCAGTGATAAGCATACTGGTGTCTTGCTGCATGAGCACTATGTTTTATCGGGCCATTGATGCTAGTAGAGGTGGGATGGTCATTGACGGACAGTTTATGTTCGATATCATCAGTGAGGTTATAGAAGAGGTTGGCCCTACCAACATAGTGCAGGTTGTCACCGACAACGCAAGTAATGGACTCCTGTGCTGCACATAACATTGATCTTATACTAAGGGATATTGACCGCTTGCCCTGGATCCGCACGATAGTTGATATGGCCCTTGTCGTGGTGACATTTATCACCCGGAAGAGGCATGCCCTCGCCCTATTCCGCACCTTTACTTCACTTGATCTGAAGAAACCAGCTCCCACACGTTTTGCATTCGACCTGATTGTCATGCATAGGCTTATTAGAGTCAGACATCAACTCAGACACATGGCCACTAGTGCTGCATTTAGGGAGCTGCCTTTCTCCAGTAGGACTGATGGTTTGAGATTTTTGAGGATTGTATTTGACGATAATTTTTGGCATTCGGCTGAGAGCATTACATCTATGATGAGTTCGTTCTACCATGTTTTGCGGTTAGTTGACATTGAGGGCAGCACTATGGGCCTTATCTATGAGTTCATGGACATGATTGGATGGTGGTGTTGCAGGACATCTGGGAGCGCAGGTGGAATTGGTTCCATAGGCCGATTCACGATGTTGCCCACCTGTTGCACCCCATGTGGCTATCTGAGCGGTAGGCATCAGACATGGAGCTAGGTTTGGATTGGTTGAGATACTTGGATGGAGGTGCCAGACACTTCACTGACATAGATGATGTTGAGACACAGTACATTGCCTTCAAGAGGCAGGTTGGTGTGTTTGGCTATCACGCGGCGCTGAATCCCAGCAAACGGGAGAGAGCGGTGACTTGGTGGAACCTCTATGGTTATGCATGCCCAACTCTACAAAAGCTGGCCTTGTGAGTGCTGTCACGGGTATTTCTTTACACACCAAATTCTATGTGATAAAAAATGGGTGTTAAATGGATGAAATCAACTAATGCGCTTTTTTGAATTTTATGATTGTCAAAAGGATTGTTCCTCCAGAGTGTATGCGAGCGCAACTGGAGCACATTTTCATTGATCCACACGAAAAGGCGTAATCGCCTTTCTATTGGACAGATGACATGGCTGGTTTTTTGCAACACCAATGCAAGGTTGAGTGACAGACTTGCATCTATTGTGGACCTTCTAGAGGTTTTGCCTTCGGATTATTTACTAGGCGTTGATGATCCCACTAATTCCACCGCACCCATGCCGAGGGCTGATGTTGCTGCTGACATTGCGGCAGAGACAGAGAGAGAGATGTTGCGGGTTAGACGATTATTGATGGACAAACTCCAGAGTGGGTCATGATCAAGATACAAATGTTGGCCAGGGGACAGGTAGGGGCATGGGTGTTGATGAGGAGGATGAGGAGGATGATGATGTTGATTTGGTATTCTAGCTCCAGGGTTGGAGACCATGGCTGAGGCAGAGCTTGAGGCAGAGCTTGAGGCAGACATAGACTATGGCCTGGAGGATGATCGATTACAGAGGATGATGTTGCATCGGCGCCTCAAAGGGCGCTGGGACTTGAGCGGTTTCCCCAACACGCGCTTAAGTCTAACATTCATCCATCATGCACTTACATAAAAGCCAACTTAGAAACGTAACAAGCTTAACCATTCAGACTTAAGAAAACTGGAATCCCAACCAACCCGAAAGCCAACTCAAAATCCGTCCCCAAAAGGTAACCAAAGGCAAAGACAAGCCACACACGAAACCCAAGGCATAGTGGTCGCCAAACTGACCAATTGGCATAGCGGCGAGCCACACGTCGGTGACGTGGACCCTTGGACACCGGCGACGCAAAAAGGTTGTAGTAAGGGTCCTTCCACTTGGGTCTCGGAGGCAAAACCGAAATGGTAATCATCCCCAAGGATCAACTTTATTAAATTTGAAAGAGGTTACATTCATACATAGAGTGACTGGTCTCGGGGCCACCAACACGTGTTGAGCATTGTGTCTGGCTCGTGATGGTAGAGGGAGCTGAGACCTGGCGACTCGATTCCTTGGCGCTGGTTGAGCTGCCCAAGTTTCTGTCTGCCGGACAACCCCTATAGTTCTGGTGTGATTCGGCACACCCCCTCTGTCCTGAAATATAATGCTTTCTGGTAAAGCACGCTTTTTAGGACTTAATTTTTATTTTGCAACAGGTTTTCCTTCTTGCATCAACACGGCCCCAATAGCAAAGTTCGACGCGTTTGTATGTATTTCGAAAGGTTTACTAAAGTCCGGTAAGGCAAGGATGGGTTCTTGAGTGATTCGTCGTTTTAGTTCTTGAAACGCTGCTTCGCATTCCGGTGTCCATGTGGTCTTTAGATGAGTCTTGGTCTGCTCCAACAGTGGATGCCACAATTTTGCTAAAAGCCTCAATGAATCTCCTGTAAAAGTTACATAACCCCACAAAGGATTTGATGTCGTGAACAGTTTTAGGAGCCAGCCAATCCAAGATAGTCTTGATCTTCTTAGGATCCATCCGAATTCGTCCGTAGCCTATAACATGTCCAAGGAAATCAGCTTTCTCTACCACAAACTCACATTTCTCTCTTTTCGCGAACAAGCTATTCTTCCTTAGTCGTTGGAGGACCGTCCTTAAATGTTTAATGTGATCTTTGAGGCTACGACTAAACACCAAGATGTCGTCGATGTACACAATGACAAATTCATCTAAGCAGTCTTGAAAAATGTTGTTCATCAACGTGCAAAAAGTGGCTGGTGCGTTTGTTAGACCGAACGACATCACCCTGAATTCGTGGCTCCCATACCGTGTTCGAAGAGCCGTTTTGTGCTCATCGCCTTTAGCTATTCGAATTTGGTGATATCCAGATCTAAGATCTATTCGGCTAAAATATCTGGCATGTTTGAGCTGGTCGAACAGGTCATCAATTCTAGGCATGGGGTACTTGTTCTTGATGGTACCTTTGTTGAGCATGCGGTAATCCACACACATCCGCAGGGTCTTGTCCGCCTTTTCCACGAATAACACTGCGGCTCCAAAAGGTGAAGCACTGGGTCTAATGAATCCTTTGTCTATTAATTCACCAAGTTGTCGTTTCAGTTCCACCAACTCTTCTTGGGACATCCTATAGGGTGCTCGTGAAGTTGGTTCTGTTCCTGGTACCAACTCAATCTTATGGTCCACTGGTCTTCGAGGAGGTAACTTAGCTAGGAGTTCTTCCGGAAACACATCGCTAAATTCCTCCAGGGGAGGCCCAAAATTACATCAAAGGCATCCATCTCTAAAATCAGAGAGCTAAGTTTAGCCTTCCATCTCTCAATCTGCACCGGGATATTCAATGTTGCTTTGTCTGCATCCAGTCTCCCTTTGCTGTTTCTAGCTTGAGCGTTGATGTCACATTCCTGGTCGGCAAGCTAAACTGTTCCACTACGCTCCTTGAAATATAGTTATGTGAAGCTCCGGAGTCGATCATGAAATTTGACTGCCTCCCCGCTATCTTTCCAGATAGGAATAATAATCTCGAACCAAACTTGGGGGTTGCCCCATGGAAGCTCCTTTCCATACTTGTGTGTCGTCCACCCACAAATGTAAACTCCTCTTTCAACTCCCAACTAGATCAAGTCAACTGGAAGAAATTAAGGAACCAGGGGTTATTCAGGTCCAAAAAGCACACCACAAACGAACATACCAACCAAAGCAAACACAGAGGATTCCTCTCAAGCCACGTTCCCCTTGAGACCGGACGTAGGACCTTTGCCTAGCCGCGCCCACACAAATCTATCACAGTATTAGCCCACGGGGAAACATCCATCCAACCATCTGTGCTTTCACCATTAAGCAGCACATTGCCTCAGTCACGCCCCACCACTTTTTGGTCGATAGCCCTTATAGCTAAACGATCGGCAGCTATCCCGCACCGGCAGCTAACCACCCGTGCTTTACACCCGAATTCGAGCAGCATCTTTGTATCAATGGTCAACCCGTACAGTTCGAATATGTCACCCCGCACCCCACAAGGCGCAGACCGTGCTTTCACCAACCTAATGACAGCACATTGCCTCATCTATCCTACGTGCAGACAGCGCCAGGCCCGAACCACGGGAACTGACCGTGCTTACACCTCAAGGGCAGCACCTTGCCTTATCAAGTCCCTCGTTCTGCCGACCACCCCGACCGTGGACGCACTCGTGCTTACACTGTGGGCAGCACCTTGCACAACGGTTGTCCTGACAAATCCCAAAAAGTGACCATCCCTATGAGACTTGCGTAGCTGACCGGCTAGTCGACTCTGATACCACATGTTGCGTCGGCGCCTCAAAGGGCGCTGGGACTTAAGCGGTTTCCCCAACACATGCTTAAGTCTAACATTCATCCATCATGCACTTACGTAAAAGCCAACTTAGAAACGTAACAAGCTTAACCATTCAGACTTAACAAAACAGGAATCCCAACCAACCCGAAAGCCAACTCAGAATCCGTCCCCAAAAGGTAACCAAAGGCAAAGACAAGCCACACACGAAACCCAAGGAATAGTGGTCGCCAAACTGACCAATTGGCATAGCGGCGAGCCACACGTCGGTGACGTGAACCCTTGGACAGCGGCGACGCAAAAAGGTTGTAGTAAGGGTCCTTCCACTTGGACCAATCCTGGAGGCGAAACCGAAATGGTAATCATCCCCAAGGATCAACTTTATTAAATTTGGAAGAGATTATATTCATACATAGACTGACTGGTCTCGGGGCCACCAACACATGCTGGGCATTGTGCCTGGCTCGTGCTGGTAGAGGGAGCTGAGACCTGGCGACTGGATTCCTGGCGCTGGTTGAGCTGCCCAAGTTTCTGTCTGCCATACTCCCCCTATAGTTCTGGTGTGATTTGGCGCACCCCCTATGTCCTGAAATATAGTGCTTTCTGGTAAAGCATGCTTTTTAGGACTTAGTTTTTATTTTGCTGATTAAGCCTGGCAAGCCTGGCAGAATCAGTCTGGCTCCCGGACATAGGTCCCGGGAGCCGTCCCGGCAGCAAAATCAACTTGCTTCCTAACTAGGCCATGACTCGAGCTCCAGAGCTAGCTCATGACTTGTGACTACTTGACTGGCTCACCACAGGTCGGAGGCTCAGTCCTTGACATTCTAACTTGCTCTGGGACCTTAGGGAGTGTCACCCCTTAGAGTCTTACAGGGCACGCTGGGCGCACCCGAGTCAACTTTACAACATATGATGGCAGGGATGTATGAGCCAGATCTACTAGAGCAGGATGTGTATCGACCTAATCCATTACCAGAGAATATATAGCATGAGAAAGAGAAGGTGGATGCAGCACATGTTGGGGATGTTGACCATATGGCACAGGACGCTTGTGCAAGGGATATAGTAGAGGGTGAAAATGATTGTGCCATAGTGGGAGGGATGGATGGTGTGCAGGCTATTAATGGTAAAATCGGCACACAGTTGCCTATAGATAGGGGTCCCAACCCACCCAAAATGTGGCTTGTCAGGGTCACAAATTAAGGGAGAGGTTTTACATGACTTCAGTCAGGCTGTGACAGAGGAGGATGAGTTAGATGATTTTGATGATCTGAATGCCACAAAGGCATCTTGAGGACATGTTGTAGATGTTGTCATGTTGTTCATTTTTGTTTCATTCACACTGTGTATTTTTGAAGTCAGACCCCAACCGTATGTGGAGGGCTCTATATGATGAGATTATAATCTCACTTGGTTTCCAGATGGATGGCTAGTTGATGTGCATTGTGTACACTGATGAAATGGTTTACTATGATAGCCTCCCCCCCTCTCGCTCCCTCTCTCTCTTAACAATTTGGGTATTTTTTCAACTTTTTTGGCCTTTTTATGGGGCCGTTTTTGGGGATGGGTAGTTAAAAAAAAAGCCCATTCAATAATTTGAACTAAATAATCTAAGCTCCCTACAGATCTGCTTTTTTTGGCATTTTTTTGGGCTATTTTTGGGGGTGGGAAAAACAAAAATTAATTAAATAATTGATTAATTATTTGTACGGGGTTCACCACGGTTCCAAGTTAAATTTTCTGAGAACCGTACGGATCTCGGAAACCGTGGCGAACCGTACACGGTTCATTAATTCTATGCTCATAAGTGCCAAATTGACGACTTCTACTCATGCACATTGTTATAGTCTAGTATTTTTTCACATTCCCTTAGGTGTGTCTACAGTCTAGAAATGCTTACAACTTAGAATCTTATAATGCCTTGATGCAACACCTAGGAAGTCTTTTGGCTAATGTAGAGCGTAGTTTCTCCCTTATATTATGTGTGGACGATAGTGATTCAATGTGCAACGCAACTCGGCTCTAATACCAAGTGAAGAAGATAAGATTTGAATCCTTATGGGGTTTCCTGTCAAACTAGCACAATCTCCACATACAAGGAGTTGGATGAAACAAGTGTCACATATGAAAAGGGCATGCTTGAGAAACCTAATTAATGCCATACCAGAGTAGAGAAGTATAAAGTGCACTCTGCTTCTACAAGCACTGGAAGGGTGTCGTGGTACATAAAGGCACCAATTACAAACACGCAACACAAAAAGGGGATAAGGGATCACATTGAAACAGCTTATTATTGTAGCAGAAAGGGCGTCGCATTGATCAATCAACTCAACCAGCAGCTATTTCTGCTCAGAGTACAAACAAAGAGCCATCTTGTCAAAAACCCAACCGTACTTTGTGCTGCACATGTTGCAAAAGGAGGCCACCCTCTTCTTTATTAACATCAAAACAAGCTTCTCTTCTCATAACTACTCAAATATATCATCATCCACAGTTAGGAGCATCAATTCTCAGGGAATCAAAGAATTAAAGCACAAAGAAGAAGCCAATGCCAATGTCATCAATCTTAAACCCTAAACTCTTATATGCAATCTATCTTAAATCCTAATGTCTTACATGCACTCAATCTTAAGCCCTAAACCGTTACATGCAATGCAGTCAATCTTAAAATCTGAATCCCTATATGCAATCAATCCTAGACCCATAATGCAAACAATCCGAAATCCACATAGAAAAGTAAAACGAGTGGGTGCAAGAGTACCTCTTCCTAGACATTCGAATGCTCTTGAGTTTGACCTAGAAGTGGCTGTTCCTGGGCTGCTGCTGTTTGTTGCTGCTCCTGTGAGGCTGCCGGAGGGGTGATGAGATCAACATCAGAGGTGTCAAGGCTCCATACGGGGGGCGGCTTGGGCAGACGAGGGTATTTGGTGGGTCCTTTGCGATTCTTGTCGTAGGGGTTGTGCTTTTTGGGGCGAGTCTTGACATGGTGAGCTGTGGCCTTCTTCTGTGGGCGGGATGAGCATGTGATGGACATGGGAAAGGCTGCAGGGGGGGGAAATGAGCTGCGCCCACTGCTCCGCGAGGGAAGGCGCAGCGACGAGAGGGTAGAGAAGCATGAGAAGGAGGATATACAAGCCGCCATGCTCACCATATCTGCTCGCTCGCTCGCTCGCTCTCTCTCTCTCTCTCTCTCTCTCTCTCTTTGCTTTTGTTTTTACTCCTATATTAATATGGGTGGTGTTTGGTTATAAGGAGAGCTGCGTGTCAATATTTTCACCTCATATTGTTTTCTAAGAAGATGTGTACTATGTTAAATATGTTAAAAGATTGGAAGGGCCTCCCCTCCTAGGGCCTTCTGCTTTTTCTTGATTTTTGTTTTATGAAATGTACATTTGAACAATTAATGACAAGCTTTCCCGTTGTTGGATCTTCAACATCCTTTCAGCTATGGCTCCAACTAGTACGAGTTATGGTTTCTCCCAACTAACCCTCACTAAGGCTCTTTTCAGCTAGCATGGATATGGATACAAGAATACAGTCATGAGCATGGTGGTGAGTATTCTGATGGGTAAGATCCACTCTTCTCTCTTTTCTCTCCTTAGTTTCTAACAAATGACGTCTTAACCTAAAAGATAAAACCCTAAACTAAATCTCATCCTCTAAGGCTTACCCTACTAGAGAATGGAAGGCCTAGATTGTTGCCAGATGAATAATATACAATACAATGTGAAGTAACACAGTACATGGAACCACACAAGGGAGAACACTCAGAGAGAAAGATAGGCATGTATTGCAAATGAGGTTCTTGTCGAAAATGGACTCTTCCACTCCTATATATACTTGGAGTGGTGGTCACTTACAAAAAGGCACTATCGGACAAACTTAACTCTGAATAACATTAGTGTCATGGGACAAACCCCAATGGACCTTTGTGACTAACTTTTACATAACTTGAAATAACTGAAAACTACATATCTATGTGCAGTGCTCATGGCAGTTTAAACTTAGAACTAAATAACTTAAGCCATTATGGATACCGCAATAGCCTAAACTTGATGGGCAAGTTCTACGTTTAAATCTTATCATGCTTGTATTTTTAAAGATGTTCCGTAGGATGGCTAGAGTATTCCTTGGAATATCACCCTACATTATCCCCTTCATTAAGAACTTGGCGGTCCCACGCCAAGTGCAATGTTAAGACTCCGCTCCTTATGGTGCTGGAGGAGTCAAAGTCAGTGCAACTTGTAGCTGTGGAACTTTTTTGTAAAGTGATGCTCCATAGGAGATAAAGCTTTGAAGAAGTATGGGCGTCTATAGAAGAGCTGATGTGGACCATATGGGAGTTGGCTCTTTGATAAGTTGTATTTCCAAGTGCTCACGCAAATGATTCAACGGATGATGTACACGAGCTTAGTATATTTTAGACATGATGTGAATGCCACACAAGGGGTTACTGAACGACAGTGAGATGAAGATGGAGTGGGTGTGATAAGGGGTGTTGTAATCTCGGAAGTGGTGAAGGTGGATAGATGGATGTTGCTAGATGGATCAAAATTCCTTTGCTCATTACTGTCTTGCAAAAGCACTTTTGTTAGCAGAGGTTTCTCGTTTGACGTTTTTTGCAGTTGTTTGAATTCTTCACGGATTTCAAGAGCTCTTCAAGCAGTCGTGAATGTATAGAGGCATGTATGGCCTCGGTTTTTTTTTTTTTTTTGAATGATCAACAAGCTATTAACGTGTCGATTTTTTTTGGGATTGAAGACATGACTCATTATCATTGTTGAGAACCTCTAACATCCTTGAGTTTGTTGTTTCAAGCGCCGCGAACTTTATCAATGGTATGCTGCAGATGTCATAAATTTGTCTGCAACACAAAGTATTGTAGTTGATAAACTAGAGCAGTGCAGATTGATCCATCGGGGAGGAATGAAGACTTGAGACAAGGATGGGAGAAGTGAGATGAAGCTGCAAAATGTATTATATGGTGGGACATGAGAGAATGAATGGATGGAAAAAAAGAATGAGATGGGTCTTGTGTGGATTTCCATATCTGTCCATAATATAAACAATGCTCTTTGTACAATTCTCCACAGGATCATCATTGCTCGCCTTTGAAAATAGCTTTGACATTGAGGTTGTGCGCTCATAGCTTCAATCTCTGATTGACTTGAGATTTTTTCAGTTTACGTAGGCCTATGGGATGTCACTCGCTGATGACTTGCGCTTTTTGTGGCCTCCGTAGATGATTGAATGGATGATGTACAACAGCGGTAGTATGGGCGACCACTGCTTAATGTACATTTTTCCAATGAAGCATTGTTGTTGGCGTTGGTAAGAACACTGGTCGTCTGCGTCGATTTGTACATAGCTTTTTCCTTTGATGTGACTTGAGAGCCCGTCACTGGTATAAATTACCACTTTGTTGATTATGTGATGGCGAGGGTGAGGCAATTGGAAAAGCGTGGATATTGTATCGCTTATATGAAACCAACTTCTTGTTGGTGATGATGGTGGTGGTGTTGTCACGAATATTCCATCTTGTTGGGAAGATGGATCTTTTGTTGAATCGCGGTTGCAGTCTGATAAGATGCTCTTTCTGTTGCCAAACTGAGCATTTGTTGTTGAAGTCCCTTGACTGTTCTTTTTGTTCCTATTGAAAGGTGTTGAAATCATTGGTAAAAGTTAAAATAGCAGTGATCGACTTATACAGTGCTTTCTTATTTCGACGGCACCACGTGTGCTCAGTTCTAGAATTATCGGGCCGTCTTTCTTTTACGAGCCCTTTGAGTTCTTTTAAGCAATTTTGTCTTTGTGCTTAGTTATAAGCTGAATATATGGTTTGTTGAGAGCAATTCTGTTGTCTTGTCTTGTTGCACTTGACGTTGTGCTGTGGTGATTGATCCGGTCGGGTGTTTAAACTGTTTTCTTAATTTGGTATCAGAGCCCTTGGTGGCTAAAATCACTGGACAAGAACAGAGAGCTGCAAATTCACGACGGTTTGTTGGCTAGGAAGCACAAAACCGAGTCTGTGAAGATTCGTGGAATAGCTCAAAACTGTAAGAAGATTCAGAGGCAGGGGATTGTCCGTTGAAAGGAGAAGCTAAACGAAAACATAGAACTCCGTAGAAAGGCTGCCTAGTGTGGATTCAATTTGAAGCCAATTGAAGATTTGTTTGAAGCAGATGATTACTGACTGTAGGGCGACTTGAGTGCAGTAGAAGGCTGCAAAAAGTTAGCTCAAAGAAAACCTGAGCATAGCCCAAGAAGTCTCTCTTCTTTCGTAGCTTGGGTTTCAGTAGAAAACATTAAAGATCTTTCTCCATTTACAAGTTTTTTCAGAGTTGTGAAGAGCTAGAAGTGGGCACCCTGCTACTGTTGCAGTTGTGTGGAGAGGTCGTGGGCGGTCGTGGATCAGCCAGTGTGCAGGAGTGGAGCAATCACAAATATCCATAGCTTGAAAGGCTTGGAGCTGCCATCGTAGAGAGAGAAGGAGGAGGGAGGCGTAGAAGTCGCGCGTAGGGAATCCAAGAGGGCTGTAGCGGCTGAAGGTGTCTAGCGCATGGAGGAGTGGGCTTTAATGTCCAGATGTCCGTTTGAACCATCAGATAAGCCTCAAATAGATCAACGGCCAAGATGAAGTTCTCAGGAAGAAACGTGGGCCACAGGATGGAGGATCACCCTTACATGGGCTTTGAAAGGGTCCTGAAGAACTGAAAGGCAAAATAGGCCTTCTTTTCATTAAAAATTTTCAAATGAAAAAATTGTTGGGTCCCAAGTTTTTTGAAAGGTAAAGTTTATTTACACTGAAGAAACAATTCAAAAATCCAAATTGCCCTTTTTCACCTCCTTTAGCCTATTTGGCCAAACGAAAGGCAATAGCCTCCAAACGAAGGGCGGTCTGATTGTACCTGCAAGTACGGTATGCCAGAACAGAGTGATTGCCGCAAAGAAAGTGTTCAGAACCCGCCAGAAGTGATTTCACCATTCCACTGGGCAGGTAGCTGGGAGTTGGTGACGACAAGCATTTCGAAAAGTGACACCAGTTTGGCTTTCAATTTGGCGAAAGAGCGGCAGGTGGCATGGTAAGCCAAAAATTGTAGGTCATCATTTTTTATTTCTGCATCATGGTTGGCTTCGACATACACTTTATAGCCTACATGTGGAGTTTCAAGCAGTTTGGAAATGGCAAACATCAATGAGGCAATTTTGGGCGATGCAAGCAAACTTGATGGGGCTTCTAACTACAACATCTGGAAATTCAAACCGAAGAGCATTTTGATGGAGAAAGAGTTATGGGAGATCATGGCAGGTATTGAAGTCCGGCCAAATACCACTCCATGTGACATGGGGGCCTTTGATAAAAAGGCACAGAGAGCATGTCCTTAATCAATCTTTCAGTGAAAGACCATGTGATCACTCATATAAGTGATGTCACGACGGCTAGGAGAGCTTGGGAAGCTCTTAGAATGCAATTTCAAACTTGCAATCCAGCTCGGGCCATGTTCTTGAAGTCGAGATTGAACGAGTAAGGATGGAAGAAAGTGAATCGGTGGGATCTTTCTTCACCAGGATAAAGGAGCTGAGAGATCAACTTGTGGCAATTGGAGAACCAATTAGGGACATTGAATTGGTACATACCACATGAAGAGCAGCGTCGCGAAGTGGTGAAGTCAAGGCAAACCCCACAAGAGGATCAAGCCTTGCTTGCTAAAGGCAAGCATAAAGGATGGAAAAGGATTCCCAAGAAATCCAAGGATGATGATGACGAGTCGTCATCAAAGACGAAAAAGAAGAAGAAAGACAAATGTTACTATTGCCACAAACCGGGTCATTGGGCATGCGAGTGTTACAAGAAGAAAGCGGGCATAAAGACGAGAAAAGTGAAACAACAAGGCAACATTGCTGAAGATGATGGAGAAGATGACGAGACAAGTGTCTTCTCATCGGCATTGGCATCCCAGGTTGATGATGGTGCCAGATGGTTCATAGATTCAGGCGCCACAAGGCATATGACCGGGAAACGTGATTGGTTTGAGAAATTCTCACCAATCCATGATGGGGATAAGGTCACTCAAGCCAATGGGGAGGAATGCCAAATACAGGGTGTGGGCAATGTACCTGTGCAGTTTCCTGATGGTAAAATCAAGAATATCCCTAATGTGCTTTATGTTCCTGGACTCAAAAAGAGTTTGCTTTCTATTGAAGTAATGGCAAATCAACATCTTAAGGTTGAATTTCTCAAGGATGGATGCCTTATGAGGGATATGAACCACAACCATAAAGTGGTGACGAAAGGTTATAGAGATAGTAACCGTGGCTTTTATTAATTGGATGCTGCAAAATCAGGAGAATATGGTTTGGCTATCTCAACAGCATCTCAATCTGAGTTGTGGCACAGAAGACTTGGTCACTTGAACTATGGGAGCTTAAGATTGATGGCAAGCTGAAGATGGTAATAGGATTACCAGCATTGCAGGATGATCATCATGCAATATGTGAAGGATGCGTCATGGGAAAGCATCACAGGGAGACATTCAAGAAAGGTGGAGCTGCAAGAGCTAAGAAACCGCTGGAACTTATTCACAGCAACCTTGCGGCCCAATGAGGACCATGTCATTGGAGAAAGCATATTATTTTATGACTTTCCTAGATGATTACTCTAGGAGGACATGGATTTATTTCTTGAAGAAGAACACTTTTGCTCGTTTCAAGGAGTTCAAGACTTTAGTAGAGAACCAACTGGATGCACGCATCAAAGTGCTAAGATCTGATAGAGGAGACGAATACAAATCTGCTGATTTTGAGGACTTTTGCAAGGAACACAGTATCAAAAGACAATCACACAATCACACACGCTGCATAGTAATGGTGTAGTTGAAAGGAAAAACAGGACTATTATGGAGAGTGCACGCTCCATGATGAAGCAAATGGGCTTGACCGATTTACTTTGGTCGGAAGCATGCAGTGCGGCAACGTTCTTGCAAAACAGAAACCCTACAGTTGTGGTTCCAAATGTGACTCCCGAAGAAGCATTTATAGGAATAAAGCCAAAAATCGACAAGTTTTGCGTCATTGGACGTAGGGCCTATGTACATGTGCCAAAGGAGGAGCGAAAGAAACTTGATGCCAAAGCAATCAAGTGTATCTTCGTCGGTTATGACGAGAGGATGAAGGCGTACAAGTGTTTTGATCCTATAATGAACAAGATTCACATAAGCAAAGATGTGATCTTTGATGAGACGCATAGGTATGAAGATGAAGACCATGCAAGTGGTGAAAGCATCAAAAGACTTCCCACAATTTTGGAAGAAGAAGATGAAGAAGACACTCCACATGATGATGCACGTGAAGATGAGAGTCGAGAGACGAGTATGAGAAGACACCACCTATTCAAGAGCCTAGGGGAAGGTACTTGCCAATAGGAGCAATAAAGGAGAAATCGGTTGGAAGTAAGAGACATTACTTGGACACTCCTTGGGATACATACTCTTCACATAGTGTATCACCTGAATCTAAGATACCAAAAAGTGTCGAGAGCCATCAACCTTTGATGAAGCAAAAGATCACAAAGAGTGGCAAAGGGCAATGGAAGAGGAGATGGAATCCATCCACAGGCATGATACATGGAAGTTGGTTGATCTACCACTTGGAAAGAAACCCATTGACAACAAATAGGTGTTTAAAACAAAGTTTCATGCGGATGGCACGATAGCAAAGCATAAGGCACGCCTAGTAGTGAAGGGTTATGAGCAAATAAAGGAATTGACTATGAAGAGACATTTGCTCCAGTGGCTAAGTGGACTACGCTACGCCTTATCATTGCCCTAACATCTCATTTTGGGTGGAAGATCCATCAAATGGATGTGAAGTCCGCATTTTTGAATGGTGACTTAGAGGAAGAAATTTACATGGTCCAACCACAGGGCTTCATGGAAAAAGGACAAGAACAGAACGTACGTAAGCTACGCAAAGCATTTATGGCCTTAAGCAAGTGCCACATGCATGGTATGGACGCATTGACAATTACTTTCTTTCTCATGGGTTTGTAAGAACAAATTCAGATCCAAATCTTTATGTTCTTATAAACGAAGATAGCATTGTCTTGATTGTACTTTATGTTGATGATATCATTATCATGGGCAATGATGAGAACCTCACTCGTTCTATCAAAGCCAACTTATGCAAGCAGTTTGAGATAACAAATTTAGATCCTATGCACTACTGCTTGGGTGCCGAAGTATGGCAAACTGGCAGTGATATCAGGTTATGTCAAAACAAGTATGTGTGCGAGGTATTGGAGAGATTTCACATGACAGAGTGCAAACCTTCCATCACCCCTTGCGAAGCTGGTAAGAAATTATCTCGTATTGGTGATAGTGCACATATTGACGCTACCCTATTTCGTCAGCTAGTTGGGAGTTTGATATATCTTACGACTACACGTCTTGATATCTGCTATGTTGTAAGTTTGATTAGCCAATTCATGTCATCACCCACTATGGACCATTGGAAAGCTGCAAAAAGGATTTTGAGGCATGTGAAGGGTACACCTAACCTTGGCCTAATTTACAAATGACAAAGTGTTTTACCTAAGTTGCAAGGTTATGTTGACGCTGATTGGGCATGAGTGTAGATGATAGAAAGTCAACAATAGGTTATGCCTTCAATTTTGGTAGTGGTTGTTTTTCATGGTCTAGCAAGAAGCAAGATACTAGTTCTCTTTCTTCTACAGAAGCCGAATATAAAGCGTTAAGTTCTGTTACCGAGGAAGCTGTTTGGCTACGTAAGTTATTATGTGAGATTGGCATGAAGCAAGTAAATCCTACTGTTATTTTCTGTGACAGTCAAAGTGGAATATAATTGGCTAAAAATCATTTCTTTCACGCAAGGACAAAACATATTAAGGTAAAATATCACTTTGTACGTGAGAAGCTACAATCTGAAGATATAAGTACTGTACACTGTTCTACGTTGTTACAAGTTGCTGATATATTTACGAAAGCTTTAAGTAAAGAAAAGTTTGAGACTTTTAGAGCCGAACTTGGCTTAGATCTGGTTATGTAAAAAGCCTTTACTTGTAATATTGTCATGGAGGTATGTTCCATGAATAGAGTAAACTCTAAAATAAAGAGAAATGTTGATCATTGAGGGAGAGAGTGAAAATAGCAATGATCGACTCATACAATGCTTTCTTATTTCGACGGCACCACGCACACACTCATGATTCATTAGGCGATAGCTCAAAACTTGGCTCCAGGGTATGATATCAATTGCTTGGTCATAGAGACGTAATGAAGACATAGATATAAGGTGGTACATTCTCGGTCTTATCTAGGGATGGTGTTTGAGATAGACCTTACATGGTTGCTAGATAGGATGTAACTCTATTTGGATCAGAAGCAACTATGTATCCGTAGATGACAAAAGAATCAGTAATACTAGAAGAGCCTAGACACATCTAATACTACTAATTTTGGTAATGTGCAAATGAATCAACTTGATGAGCATAAACATTGGTATCTTTTACATAATACATCGTTGGGTCTCTATAGTCGGAATCAACTTGGGTGAGAGACGATGTAGCGATATGTTGACTCTCTACAAAAGGCTGATGTGGTGGAAATGGGTGGGGAGCGATTGGCCTTGGATAATAAGACTCTGGTTATAGAACCAGAGGATTGTGGTTGATAAGAAACTGGGCCTATTGGCCTAGGTTGACACTATCCTGACCGCGTCGCAGGTGAATTGGCAGTGTGTAATTTGGAGGTCCAGGTGGTTCGTACAGATGGTACATTGGTCGAGCACACACAGGGCACCATACATTTTCACGGATAGGGAAAGTTTTTTGGTTGAGGTGGATCCTTCAATGCGTAAAGTCTCGTGTTTAGTCATCCCCGTACCCATTTTTCTCGCGATAATCGGTATCCTCGTCAGACCCTTCATCTTCTACTCAGATGGTGTCATCCATCGCGTCCTTTAGTGTCGTGTAAGAGTCTACGGGTTGCAATTCTCTTCTAATGGCCTTGAATTACCCGACTAGGAATAATTTAATGGCCATTTTCTCAATGATTTTATCTTCAACACACTCTACCTTGAGATGTGTAAAACGCTCAATGTTGGTGCGTACGGACTCTCTGCTCCTCATTTTGATATGAGTCAATATATGAAAGGGCTTTGAGTGAACTTGGAGGGTTTAACTTTGTGGTGAGAACTTTTTCTATGGTTTCCCATGACTCGATATCCGGGCACTCTAGATTTAAATACCACTCTTTCGCATTGCCTTGTAGAACCATCAGGAACAGTCTTAACTTTTCAGTGTCCGAGCTGTCTCCATAGAACTTACAAGCATTGTCGAAGTCTTGAAGGAAACGAACTGGGTCTGAGTCCCCATCATACTTCGGTGTATCGATTCACGGAATCCTCTTCGCCACTCGCGGAGGCTGTTGATTTACACTTGCTGCCATCGTGATCTAGCAGATATTCTACGCACTTAGGTGACGAGTGATTGATGTTGATATTGACAGATTTGGCAAACTTATCGTGACGGATCTATGGCTTCCTACTAGGACACTTCCAAGGCTTTCCCTACTAGAGGTGCCTAAGGCTATCAAACCAGATTCATCATGATAGGATTGTTGGCGATGGAAGATGGATATGTACAATTCTAGGTGCAATGTGCATATGCAAGAGCTCGGATTTTCTTGAGTGGAACCATATGATGTTGATCTTACTAACTTTCAAGTGCTTGAAATTATGGGGCTTCATTGTGATCACAAGTGAATCTCTCTAGGTAGAATTCGCACACATGCCTAGGAAGTTGCACAAGTCCAGATCTTGCCAAAAATTGTCTCTCAAAAATGACTTGGACAATTCAAAAAATGACTCACAAAATTCAAAAAATGACTTGCAAAATTCAAAAAATGACGCGCACAACAAACTTCTGAGGGTTTATGCACTCGCACAACATATAGTAAGCACTCGCACACCTGACTGAAGATTTACGAACTCGCACACCTGCTTCTTGGCTTAGGAATAGATGGATGAATGTCGAAAAACGGATTCACTAGCTGAAAACCAGGAAGATGTCAACCTACTCGCATTGGGTGAGCAATGCAAAAAGCAAGTCAAAATGACTCGCACAGAAATTAAGTCAAAATGACTCGCACAAATCTAAATAATGCAAAAAACTAATCAAATGACTCGCATAGATCTGAATGATGGAAAAACGAAGTCAAAATGATTCGCATAGATAGGGTGGAAAATGACTCGAACACAATAACTTACTTGCACACGATGAAAAATGACTCGTACAACTCCAAAGATGACTCGTACAACACATAAATGACTCGCACAACACAAAAAATGACCCGCACAACATAATGGTAGAAGTAATGATGCAGAATCGACAAAAATGACTCGCATAGGGGGAACAAGTCAAAATGACTCCCAGTGGGTTGAAAAGATGACTCGCACAAAGTTGAAAGATGACTCACACAGACTTGGAAATAACTCGCACAAGTTTGAAAGGTTCCCAAAATAGCTAGAAAATGACTCGCACAAGGGAACAGAATGACTCGTACAAACCTGAAAATGACTCGCAAAGGTTTTGAAATGTCCCCAAAAGAACTAGAAATGACTCGCATAGGGGACCACTCGCACAATCCTGGATACTTCAAAAATGACCCGCACAAGCAAGTTTGATACTCGCACAGTACCGATTGAGGGATCTAACCCACTGTGGGCACTGAAAAACAGTTGTGCGAGTGAGAAATTCCAAAAAAAACAGGCTGTTTGCTACTCGCATAACAGGTGTGCGAGTGAATCCTGGTAGGATGTGAGAATGGTGAAAATCTTGCATGGAGTGCTCGGAGGCCTTTTTCGAATTCGGGGTCAAGAAATGTAAGTAGAGTATTCGCACAGGTGTTATAGTTTTCACTGGGGAACGTCTAGAGATGTTTTATCTGTGTGTGAATACTTACCATGAAGAACTATGCAAAAATAGCCATTTTTTGCTCTATATTTTACCACTGGTGATAGAGTAGGCAAAAAATCACAGTGGCAACCCTAAACTTTGGTAGAGAGGTATTCAAGAGTTGAAAATAGAGTATTTGCACAGTCCATCTCATAATTACTCGTACAGGTCAGAAGAAGCTAAAAAATACCTTGAAATGACTCGCACAGGTCAAAAGGAGATGAAAACCATCTCGAAATGACTCGCACAGGTCAGAAGAAGGTGAAAACCATCTCAAACTGGCTCGCACATGGTTGAAGGATTCCCGAATGAACTAGAAATGACTCGCACAGGGGAACAATTCAAAATGACCCACCCAGACTTGGAAGATGACTCGTACCAGAATATGACTCGCACAAACCTGTACCTATGGAGCTAGAATCCGTGGGAATGACTCGCACAGGAGGTACTCGCACACGACTCGGGGTGAAAAATGACTCGTACGTGGGAACTTACTCGCACACTATGAAAATGACTCGCCCACAAGATGACTCGCACAAGAAGCTCAGTACCCGCAAAGGCTAAAATGACTTGCATAAATCTAAAAATGACTCGCACAAACCTGGACTCGTAGAGATAGAAACCGTGGAAATGACTCGCATAGAAGATGACTCGCATAGGAATATGACTCATGCAACATAATGGTAGAGGTAATGATTCGAAATTGACAAAAATGTCTCGCACAGCAGACAGTAAGCACTCGCACACCTGACTGACGATTTAGGAACTCGCTCACAGATCGGAAAAAGACAAAAAAAAACACCTTGAAATGACTCACACAATTGTGGAACTGCCTGGAATGACTGCTAACCTTAATCTCAAGCTTTGTATCATCACCTTTTCCAAGAACAGTCTTATCAGTGAGAGATGAGAAACGTGTCTTATTCAGAGGCTAAGGTGAATAAGTCATATATAATAAATTAGACTGACTACACTTAGAGAGGATAGATATTTCACAAAGCTGGGTGAACTTCGAAATCAGATAGAGTGTGGAACGAGGCTGATGGTTGTTGGAGAAACGTTGTTGAATGTGCCCTGTTGAATCAAAACAATCCATGCTTAAAACGAGGCAGATGGCTATTGGAAAAACGTTGTTGAATGACTGCCGTGGGCTACAGATAGAAGAATTGCATAATGTGCCCTGTTGAATCAAATCAAACCCTGCCTAAAACAGGGCTGTGGCTGTTCGAAAGACGCTGGTGAATGACTGTCGTGGGCTACAGAACCCGTTGTGGCTATAGAAAACGATGTTGGCTGCCAAGATTCAGACTTCCAGCTAGTGTGGGACAGGGTCAGGTTGGGCATGGGTGTTGCTTGAAAAGGGGAGGCTCAGGATTTAGCAAGTATTAGAGATCAGTAGAGAGGGCGGCGCATTGAGGGAGATTGGCTGTTGGAGATGAATCTCAACGATCGAAGGCCTGAACAGAGAGGTTTTCTGCTACCACTAATGCTAACTCGCAGGGAAGATGAGCTTCTAGCTGCTTGTGTGAATCTGCATTGGAGATGCTTGCGCTTCTAGCTGCTTGTGTGAATCTGCATTGGAGATGCTTGCGCTTGGGTAGGTATGTTTTTGTACAACGTAACTCCCATAGAGTACCACACACAGAGATGGTTGTTATCCACAATGCTTGATGGCCAGCCAAGGATATGGATCTCCAGGGCTAGAAGAGCGTGCAAGGGAGGCTGTGGAAGAGCGTGGAAGATGGCCGGCTGATGGGTGTGGAAGGATGCTGGTTGGGCCTCTCCTTCAACTTAGATCTTGCAACCTACAAACAAGCAAAAACTCCATTGTCACAATGGTGCAGTCAAAAGTTCTTGGAGCCCATCTCCTCCCTTGAAGAACGGCGATCTTAACCTGCGACCATGCTGTAGAACAAAGAAAGAACAGAAATACAAGCTACAAAGGGTATTAGAACGAGAAATGAAAAAAATACTAAGCTAGACAAAGTAATAAATAGCTTAAAACAAAAAACAAAAGCTAGAGAACAAGCAAAGATGGTGAAGAAGAGCGACAACGGTGCCAATGTTGGATCTTCAACATCCTTCTAGCTATAGCTCCAACTAGTACGAGTTATGGCTTCTCCCAACTAACCCTCACTAAGGCTATTTTCAGCTAGCATGGATATGGATGCAAGAAGACAGCCATGAGCATGGTGGTGAGTATTATGATAGGTAAGATCCACTCTTCTCTCTTTTCTCTCCTTAGTTTATAACAAATGACGGCTCAACCTAAAAGATAACACCCTAAACTAAATCTCCTCTTCTAAGGCTTACGCTACTAGAGAATGGAGGGCCTAGATTAACTTAACCTATTTCCAGATGAAGAATATACAGTACAATGTGAAGCAACACAATACATGGAACCACACAAGGGAGAACACTCAGAGAGAAAGATAGGCATGTATTGCAAATGAGGTTCTTGTCGAAAATGGACTCTTCCACTCTTATATATACTTGGAGTGGTGGTCACTTACAAAAATGCACTATGGGACTAACTTAACTTTGAATCACATTGGTGCCATGGGACAAACCCCCAATGGACCTTTGTGACTAACTTTTACATAACTTGAAATAACTGGAAACTACATATCTATGTGCAGTGTCCATGGTAGTTTAAACTTAGAACTAAATAACTTAAGCCATTACGGATACCGCAAAAGCCTAAACTTGATGGGCAAGTTCTACGTTTAAATCCTATCCTGCTTGTATTTGATGAAACAAAATGTTTCTAACTACAAAGCCTTGCTAGCTTTCAGCCCTCAACATGACAAAGATGTTCGCGAACATGAAAGTCAGGGGACACGAAACACGAAAAGTTTCACGAACACAAAAGTCAAAGGAGATGAAGACGAACGGTTCGCGAACACGAAAGATTCACGAACGAGAATCTTTTGCGGTCCAATAGGAGAGAAAGGCAAACTAGCAAAACGAAACCAACGACGCGACACGAAAAATGTCGCGAAACCCGTTTTGCCCTCACGCTCCAAAGAGTACCAACAAAGAAAACACAAGTACCCAGAAGTACAAAAATCTAATCTGATGGCATGACGTCAACAGATACTCTCTAGGTCATGGCTAATTTGCCACTCTTGTAATTCCCTAATTAGCTGTAGATGCTTAATCACTCTAATCTTAGATTTACATAGAGCGACTATACTTACTGGATGATACTTGACATATAGATCAACAGAGCACACATAGAGTGTAATGTAGTAGTCTGATGCTAGTAAGCAATCAAGACAAAATACAGACAACAAGTCTGTCTGCATGCGAGACAAGTTCTATGATCAGGATCCATAGAGATCCAAAAGTCCGCTAGTAAGCGAGACATACATCCGTGAGAGAAGTGTATCTCTCTCATGCCAGCGCACTGCGTGGATTTGCATGCAGTGCTTGAAGAAATCAGAGAAAAATCAATATAGATGATTTTCTTGCTGTGTTTGATCTCGAATGCTAATGCGTCTGCTGTTTATTCATGTGTCTAACTAAATTTTTTTGTTCATTTGAATTTCGCACCTTGGTTGAAACTATGTTGAATGCTGTATTAATTTTATAAATGTAGATCAGCAGTGCCTGACTACACTCTGGAGGACTGTAGGAGTGATTTAGTTGGCAGTGTCCAACAATCGCTTCTGAACTCCATCCGAGGCAAAAGAGAGAGTCATGGTTCCTTCGCAAAAGCTTTGCGGCTGCGATCCTCCTCATACCTCTCAACAGTGGTATCAGAGCAAGCTATCCTGTCATATTCTAACATAACCAAGAAGCTAACAGATCCAGGAGGCGAAGCATTCAGACAAACAACCATCAACAAGGGAACAGACTTCAAGAAGCAATGGCTTGTTGGCTGATTCTGACAAATCCCCAAGATACTCGGACAGAGCAACTCAAGAGCACCTCTCACCTTAGACCGAGGAGGTCTCTGAGAAGATGAGACTAATGAAGACTGAGAGCCGAGAAATACTAGCTAGGAAAGACATGCAAGAACTGTGTAAGCCTCATGGTGAATCCCGGAAGATGGAATGACCATGTAGGACCTAGTATTTCTAAGCAAATGTAATAAATGCAAGTAGACCTCTCTTAAAGAAAGTAGAGTGAGCCACCTTTTGATGGTGACTTCTAGTGGAGAGCATTATTCCACTTGTAATTTGTGAAATGTGGAAATTCCACTAGGATGCCACCTAAGGAGCTCTCTTGCTTATTTAAGAGACTCCCTCTTTGTGAAAAGAAACTTTTTGCATTGTATCTATCCATGCTTAATAAGACGATTTCCCATGAGTTTGATGCTACACTAAGCTCCTTGATCATGATGGTTTTCTTGAGTGATGTCCCTATGATCATGCCCTTCCATTCATATTGTGTGTGGTTGTGGATTTAGAGTGGATTAGTTTTCTTGTTTTCCTAGTTGTGGATTAGATTTCTTGTTTTCTTGTGGATTAATGCAGGAGCCAGCATTCAAGTAAACTAAATAGGCTGGATCTGTGGTGTGATTCTTGCATATCTCTGTACAATCCAGTTATTGATGTTCTTGGGACGTCCAAGAATCAAAAGGCTGGTTGGTTTCTTGATTCTTGGACTTCTAACATGCTGTAGATTAGTTTCTTGTTTATTGTTTTGTCAATTTATGCAAGGTAGTTCAGTGTTAATGTAGTGTAGGCTTTGATTTCAGTCCGTTTTAAGTGTAGGTAGCTGTAGAATCTGTACAACGTTCATTGGTTTGTATGCTGATCTGTAAATGAGCGTTCTTGGCTTGCATCCATGTAGAATGTAAGTGCATTCAAGAGCGACGTCCCTGAGTTGTCCTCTGACAGGCAGGACATAAAGAAAATACTAAAACGACACTCTGTCCCTTCTGCTTGGGTTGGCATTGTTAAATCAAGAAGACATCTAACGAATGTCTTTAAGTCTGGTAACAGGCAGAAATGGTTCTGAAGAAGTAGAAAGAATCAGAGAAACGAGTAAACAACAGGTCCTCTAGAGCAGGGGATCTATCAACATGGCTTCAATCAGCAACATGCAGAGCAAGATCTGCACAATACTTGATTCTTCAGGATCTAACTTTCTAGCCTGGAAAGTTAAGACATCTTTGATACTCAAGAGCGAAGGACTCTTCCCCTGGGTGGATGTTGAGTGTGATATGCTCTGATACCACTGTTGAGAGTATGAGGAGGATTGTGAAGCTTTCGTGAAGAAACAATGACTCTCTCTTTAGCCTGAGATGGAGTTTAGATGCGATTGCTGGACACTACCAACTGAATCACTCCTACAGTCCTCCAGAGTGTAGTCAAGCACTATTGATCTAAGTTTATAAAATTAATGCAGCATTCAACATAGTTTCAACCAAGGTGCGGAACTCAAATGAACAAGGAAACTTAGTTAGACACACGAATAAACAGTAGACGCATTAGCATTCGAGATCAGACACAACAAAAAAAATCATCTATATTGATTTTTCTTTAATTTTTTCAAGCACTGCATGCAAATCCACGCAGTGCGCTGGTGTGAGAGAGATACACTTCTCTCAGGGATGTATGTCTCGCTTACTAGCGGACTTTTGGATCTCTATGGATCCTGATCACAGAACTCGTCTCGCACGCAGGCGGACTTGTTATCTGTATTTCGTCTTGATTGCTTACTAGCATCAGACTACTACATTACACTGTATGTGTGCTCTGTTGATCTATATGTCAAGAATCATCCAGTAATTATAGTCGCTCTATGTAAATCTAAGATTAGAGTGATTAAGCATCTACAACTAATCATGGAATTACAAGAGTGGAAGATTAGCCATGACCTAGGGAGTATCTGTTGACATCATGCCATCAGATCAGATTTTTGTACTTTTGGGTACTTGCGT
The DNA here is from genome assembly GCA_029204225.1 of Diphasiastrum complanatum. Classification (NCBI taxonomy): domain Eukaryota; kingdom Viridiplantae; phylum Streptophyta; class Lycopodiopsida; order Lycopodiales; family Lycopodiaceae; genus Diphasiastrum; species Diphasiastrum complanatum. Next base: position 51,153,146 of record CM055104.1, on the reverse strand, counting down.
GATCTTTGCTGGTACTCTTTGGAGCGTGAGGGCAAAATGGGTTTCGCGACATTTTTGTGTCGCGTCGTTGGTTTCGTTTTGCTCGTCTGCCTTTCTCTCATATTGGACCGCAAAAGATTCTCATTCATGAATCTTTCGTGTTTGCGAACTGTTCGTCTTCGTCTCCTTTGACTTTCGTGTTCGCGAAACTTTTTGTGTTTCGTGTCTCCTGACTTTTGTGTTCGCGAACATCTTCATCAGGTTGAGGGCTGAAAGCTAGCAAGGCTTTGTACTTAGAAACATTTTGTTTCTTCAGCTCTCTCTCAAAGCATGATAGCTTTATGATCCCGAGACTGCTCCTCTGTCTCTCAAAGAGTCCTTTGTCCAGGGCTTTGGTGAAGATGTCAGCAACCATGTCTCTCGTTCAGATTAAGCTGGTCTGCAACATCTTCTTTTCAATTAGATCCCTTATCAAGTGGTACTTAATCGCAATGTGCTTCGTTCTGGAATGGAACACGAGATCTTTCATCAGCTATATTGCAGAGGTGTTGTCCATCTACAAGATCAGGAGCTCGTTCCTTGTTTCGCCCAATTCGTCTAGGAACTGTCTTAACCAGATTATCTCGTTGGCCATCTTTGCTGCTGCAACATATACTGCTTCACATGATGACTGGACTACAATGGTCTGCTTCTTGCTGACCCAGAGAACTGCTGCTCCTGATGCGATGGTGCATCCTCCTTAGACGCTTTTACAGTCGTCCTTGAGAGATGCCCAGCTAGCATCGCTGTAGGAAAGTATCCTGAAACTTGCACCACAACAATAACACAGCCCGTAATCCCTTGTTAATTGAAGATATTGCAAAATTCATTTCTCAATCTTCAAATGTGTCGAGCCTGGATTCGTGCAGAATTGGCTCATCTTGAATACTACATAAGCAATATCAGGACATGTGTTATCTACAAGGTACATCAGTGATCCTATCAGCTTCCTTTAAGGTGTGAGCTGCATTTGTTCTCCTTCTTCCTCAGTCTTTGGACAGTCATCATTCGTCCGCACCGTCCTTGCGAGCATTGGAGTGTTTGCTCCTTTGCAGTTCAGCATCCCAGAGTCCTTTAGGATCTTCTGGGTGTATCTGGACTGGTGAAGGTATAGCTTATCTCCCTCATAGTCCCTTTTAATTTGTAAGCCTAGGTAACACCTGGCTTCTCCCAGATCCACTATCTCAAAATGTTTCGAGATGTCTGCCTTTACTTCAGCAATTAGTTGCTCACTCCTGCAAAGTATCAGAGTGTCGTCCACATACACATCCACAATGGTGATCTGCCCATCTATAACTCTGACATATACATTAGAATTAGCCAACAGAGGCTTGAATCCTAATTATTTCAGGGCTTGATCTTTCTTCTTGTACCATTGTCGGGCTGATTGTTTCAGACCGTAGATGCTTCTATGCATTATGCATGCATAGTCAAGAAGTGAATTCGAGACATATCCTGGGAGTTGATCCATATAGACCTCTTCGTCTAGTTTGCCATGCAAGAAGGTTGTCTTCTCATCCACAATGTGGATTCTGAGGTCATAAGTTGTTGCATATGCAAATAACATATGTAGGGACAAATGTTTGATGATAGGAGAGAAGTTTCAGAGTAATCAATAGCATATCTCTGAGAGAAATCTTTCGCTACCAATCTTGCCTTGTATTTCGTCACATTCTCATCTGGTCCGTATTTGAACTTGAAGACCCATTTGCATTTGACAGTCTTGCACTTATGTGGTAATGGCTCCAACGTCCATAGCTGGTTCTTCCTCATGGACTGCATCTCTCCGTTCATGGCTTGGATCCATCTATCCTTTTCTGGACTGTCAATCACTTTCTCAAAAGTCTGTGGTTCGCCACTGAACCCACAGAACTCTTGTGATGTGGAAGTTGAGCTGCCTGGCACATATCTTGCTGGCGCTCTTCGTGGTCTTGTCGACCTTCTGGGAGATCCTCCTGGAACAGCTATGCCCTTGCCTTTGTCTGCTCTACTCGGTCCGAAACCATCTTGGTTTACAGGAATTGTGGCAGGCTGCCTCTCGAATCTTTCTTTGTCAGATTCGTCGCTCGAATGAGAGGCGACTCGAAAATCTTTGTTTTTGTGTTCGTCTTCTACTCCCTCTGTCATCGGCGACAGGTCATAGTACTGTCTTTCCAGAACTTCGTAGTTGATAGGGTCGTCATTGGCCATTGTCCTGCTCTCATCAAATATGACATCTCTCACTATTTTCACAGTGTTTGTGTCTGGCATGTAGATTCTATAGTATGATGAATTGTTGTCATAACCTACCAGAAATCCCTGTTTGGCTTTCTCATCAAGCTTCTTTTGAGGCTTATTAGAAATATGTGCATAAGCTGCACAGCCAAAGATTCTGACGTGAGAAAGGTTGGGCTTTCTACCCCACCATAGCATGGTGTCGAGTGAGGAACACCAGACTTTCCTATCCTGTTCTGGATGTATGCGACTATAGCTACTGCTTCAGCCCACAGTGCCCTTGGAGCCTTCGAATAGACCATCATGCCTATGGCTGCTTCCATCAGGGTCCTATTCTTTCGCTCAGCAACACCATTGTGTTGCGGTGTGTAGGCTGCAGTTCTTCTGTGAATGATGCCACGATCATTGCAGAAGTCAGTGAAGCGATTTGAGATGTATTCGCCAGCTTGATCTGTTCTGATCTGCTTCACTTTGCTGCCTATACATCTCTCAGCCCAAGTCAGATATTCTGTGAGTTTATCAAGTGCTTCATATTATTCTAAATAAATGGCAAATTTGCTATAATCATCAATGAAGATTATATAATATTTTGAACCTCCTACTGAGATCACGTTGAATGGTCCGCAGATGTCAGAATGCACTAGCTCCAGAATCTTTGTCGTTCTGTAGGAGTCTTTGATGAATGGAGTGCGCGACATCTTGTCTTTCAAACATGCATCACAAGTGGTCGAACTGGTTGCATTTGAGATGCTGACCCTTGTTATCGCTCCATGATGGCTTGCTTGATAAAGTGCCATTGAGTTCATGTGGCAGAGTCTTCTATGCCACAGAGTGTCTAGTTGGTCATCATGAGTCTGATGCACCTGATCTTCAGGTAGGCATACCTTCAGATGATAAAGGTTCCCTTTCCTTCTGCCTTGAGCAATCAAAGTACTAGTATTGGCATCAATCACATTGCATGCTTCGTCAGAAAACGTCACACGCATCCCTGCATCTGTTATTCTTGCTACAGAGAGCAAGTCTTGTTGCAGAGTAGGCACGACCAGAACATCTTCGAGTCGTCTATCTTTGTCATTAGTGTTGAGCCATAGTGAACCAATACCGTTCACTTGATGTCTAGATCCATCTCCAAGAACTATGAATCTTGAGAGATCTGCACTTCTAAAATCATACATTATATGTCTTGATGTCATGGAGTGTGAGGTGGCTCCTGAGTCTAGAATCACCTCATGTGTGTCAGATGTCGATGCTGCACACATGTCTTCACAGATATAGGTGGTCGAATAGTTTCTGTTCGTTCTTTCTTCGCCCATTTTCAAGCTCTCGGGCTCCTCGACATAGGATGAACTGTTGCTGTTCTCTTGTCTGTTCTATGCTTATTTGTTTCTTGGGTTTTGGCGGCAATCCATGGCTATGTACCCTTCTTATGGCAATGAATACACTCAATCTTGGGATTGAGCCAGCATGTATCTACCATGTGCCCATCTCTTCTACATCTCACGCAAGTTTTCTTGTCTGCACCTTGTTGTTTCAACCTCCCTTTGCTCTTCCAGTTGCTCTTAATGGTCCCCTCTGCTTGCTAATCACGATCCTACCTCTGATTCGACTCCCTCTTAGGCTCTTGGATTTTTCTTTGTTGCCGTAGAGGGCCTGGTCAAAACCATCTTTGTGATCAAGATGTTCTCTGGCCTCGACTTTCTCTCAAATCTCGACAATCGCCTTTTCGAGGTTCATGGTAGGATCTTTCGCGAGCAGGGTCATTGTTGTCTGGAATGATCTGGGTAAGGCTCTCAACAGGTTCGTTAGCTACTTCTCAACTAACACTGTGTTCTCTGTTCCAGCGTTATGTAGTGATAGAAACAAATCCTTCATCAATCTTACGAAAGAAGTGAGGTCTCTTCCATCCCACTGCAAATTCGTCAGCTGATCTTCCAGCATCATGATTTGACTTCTTGATTTCGTCTGAAATCTTGTGAGCAATGCATCCCACATCTCCTTAGCTTTGGAGAGTATTGCCGGGTCAAGTGTGAGACTATCTTCGATGGAAGATGATAGCAAGACTATTGCCTTGTCATTTTTCTCCCTCCACTCGCGTAGCTCCTTGCTTGTTGTCGTAGGCATTTCTTCTCTGCCAACCACCCAAGGGAAGAGTCCTTCTCCCTTGAGTATCAAAGATGTCTTGACTTTCCAGGCTAGAAAGTTAGATCCTGAAGAATCAAGTATTGTGTAGATCTTGCTCTACATGTTGCTAATTGAAGCCATTGTTTCTTGAAGTCTATTCCCTTGTTGATGGTTGTTTGTCTGAATGCTTGGCCTCTTGGATATGCTAGCTTCTTGGCTATGTCAGAATATGACAGGATAACCTGCTCTGATACCACTGTTGAGCGTGATATACTCTGATACCACTGTTGAGAGTATGAGGAGGATCGTGAAGCTTTCGCGAAGGAACCATGACTCTCTCTTTTGCCTCAGATGGAGTTCAGATGCGATTGCTGGACATTGCCAGCTAAATCACTCCTACAGTCCTCCAGAGTGTAGTCAGGCACTGCTGATCTACGTTTATAAAATTAATGCAGCATTCAACATAATTTCAACCAAGGTGCGGAATTCAAATGAACAAGAAAACTTAGTTAGACACACAAATAAACAGCAGACGCATTAGCATTCGAGATCAGACACAACAAGAAAATCATCTATATTGATTTTTCTCTGATTCCACTGCATGCAAATCCACGTAGTGCGCTGGTGTGAGAGAGATACACTTCTCTCACGGATCCTGATCACCGAACTCGTCTCGCACGCAGGCGAACATGTTATCTGTATTTCGTCTTGATTGCTTACTAGCATGAGACTACTACATTACAATGTATGTGTGCTCTATTGATCTATATGTCAAGTATCATCCAGTAAGCATAGTTGCTCTATGTAAATCTAAGATTAGAGTGATTAAGCATCTACAACTAATCAGAGAATTACAAGAGTGACAGATTAGCCACGACCTAGGGAGTATCTGCTGATGTCATGCCATCAGATCATATTTTTGTACTTCTGGGTACTTGCGCGATCTTTGCTGGTACTCTTTGGAGCGTGAGGGCAAAATGGATTTTGCAACATTTTTCGTGTCGCGTCGTTGGTTTCGTTTTGCTCGTCCGCCTTTCTCTCATATTGGACCGCAAAAGATTCTCGTTCATGAATCTTTTGTGTTCGCGAACCATTCGTCTTCGTCTCCTTTGACTTTCGTGTTGGCGAAACTTTTCGTGTTTCGTGTCTCATGACTTTCGTGTTCGCGAACATCTTCGTCAGGTTGAGAGATGAAAGCTAGCAAGGCTTTGTAGCTAGAAACATTTTGTTTCTTCAATGGATGGCACAGAAGAAATGCCTACGACAATAGACAAGGAGCTACACGAGTCGAGGGAGAAAAATGACAAGGCAGTAGCCTTGCTATCATCTTCCATCGAGGATAGTCTCACACTTGACCAGACAAGACTCTCCAAAGTTAAAGAGATGTGGGATGCATTTCTCACAAGATTTCAGACGAAATCAAGAAGTCAAATCATGATGCTAGAAGATCAGCTGACGAATTTGCAGTGGGATGGAAAAGACCTCACTTCTTTTGTAAGAAAAATGAAGGATCTGTTTCTGTCACTACATAACTCTGGGACAGAGAACGTTGTGTCAGCTGAGAAGCAGCTCACGTACCTGTTGAGAGCCTTACCCAGATCATTCCAGACAACGAGGACCCTGCTCGCGAAATATCTTACCATGAACCTCGAAAAGACAATTGTTGAGATTCGAGAGGAAGTTGAGGCCAAAGAACATCTTGATCACAAAGATGGTTCTGACCAGGCCCTCTACGACAACAAAAAAAAATCCAAGAAACAATTTAAGCCTAAGAGGGAGTCGAATCAAAGGCAAGATCATGATCAACAAGCAGAGGGGACCGGCAAGAGCGACTGGAAGAGCAAAGGGAGGTTGAAACAACAAGGTGCAAACAAGAAGACTTGCGTGAGATGTAGAAGAAACGGACATACAATAGATACATGATGGCTCAATCCCAAGATTGAGTGTATCCATTGCCATAAGAAGGGTCATGCAGCCATGGATTGCCGCCAGAACTCGAGAAACAAATCAGCACAGAACAGATAGGAGAACAACAAGAGTTCATCCTATGTCGAGGAGCCCGAGAGCTCAAAAATGGGCAAAGAAAGAACGAATAGAAATTGTTGGACCATCTATATCTATGAAGCAACATTTGACACACATGAGGTGATTCTAGACTCGGGAGCCACATCACACTTCGTGACATCAAGACGTATAATGTCTGATTTCAGAAGTGCAGATCCCTCAAGATTCATAGTTCTTGGAGATGGATCTAGACATCAAGTGAACGGTATTGGTTCACTGTGGCTCAATGCCAACGACTCGAACACATTCTGTTCGTGCAAATCAAGTGAATTTCGACTCTTCTTGCATCCACATATTTGTGCAAGCTCTATTGTACGTTGTTGAAACTTAAGAAACAACAGTTCCTTGTTATCCAAAACTCAAATAGTGGTAGATATGGAAAATGTGAGGTCCATATAAAACATACTATTACTTTTCGAGATGTCTTGTAAAATGTTTTGTAGGCCAAGCCTCCAAAGTTGATAGTCTTCCCCTCGTGGGCCCTATTGAGATAGCCAAGCTTTGTAAATGAAACAATGGTCTCATTGTCTATGGCAAACATGATGTTGTTAATCCATTGTTCTTCTAGTCGTTTTGGACCTTTACACACTCGTGGATTAAACATAGCTTTGATCATAAAAATCCCACAAGGAATCAATATTCTTGTCTCTTATGGTAGATGGATGCATCCTAGTATTGAACATGTGGAGTGCTTGAGCATAAGTTGATAGGATCGTGATATTTGAAAGTAGTTTCTAGCACATCATCTTCTCCAACAAATTAGTTGACAATGAATTCCTCACACACCTCCTCCAAGAACATAGGGATTGCTAAATATTGCTTTTTTTAGTCAGATGTCACACTTTTGCAACTATATATCAATGCTAGAAAGTAGCTTTCTGTTTGAGCTATCAATTTATGGTAGTTTTGTTGGAGGATGAACAAGTGGCCATTAAGCCCATGAATTAGTCTTGCAAAACCTTGTATATTGTGAATTGCTAGGTTGGTGGTGGCTAGTGTCCTAGTTGAGCAAGACAAGGTAGTAGACACAAGGGAGGGTCCTTAAGCAAAAACAATGTTGATTCATAGGGGCATGAAATACAACAAGGAGATTAGAGTTGCCATGCAAGGAAGCCTCCTAGTCAACAAAGATACACAAAAAACAAGATATAGATCATGTACATGACCCACCAATAGACTAAGAAGAAATCACAAACTTCAACCTCACACAATCATATCCATATCAGCTATCAACATCCATGTTACAACCTCGTAATCAATCCTCTAATAGCACTACAAAATATGAAGGGATATTGAGTAAATGAAGAGCCTTCATAGTAAGAGATACAACTATTAAAGCCAAATGCAAAACAATCTAAGAAAAATAAGTAGGGGAAGCAGCTAGCACAACAAATGTAGTATTTTGAATCAGTTCACCAACAAACTTAATAACCTTAAATAGTTGTGCAAACAAGATTGAAGCATGACATCAAGACCAGGGATAAATAGGCCGGAAGAGAAGAAGAAACTTGAATACAACAAAAAAAAAATGAAGGGGCATTTTCAACAATAGAAGGATAAATTTCTCAACTGGTAGGCCCAAGAAGCTAAACAAATTTAAATTCTAAAGGAAATATTTGGGCACCTTAAAAAAAATGCCAAGGTTCTTAAAGGAGAGTGAGATCAGAATCAACAACAAACAGATAAGGAGAGAGGCTAACAAAATTTGAGAAAAATCAGATTTTTACCAACTACAAATGCACGTTGCACTTCTTCAAAAGGAGACTATGCAAGTAATTCACGCCACATGTGTAGAAAAGAGGAGAGGAGGGTTGTACATATCATGCATTGTACTCACATTCTTGATATCTAATCAAGTGCATCGTTCCACTACTATTATATTATATTGCGCATTGTATTACTCGATAACTCTCTTCTTGCTGGTAACTGCCGCACTTTCGATCCATTAACCACCTGCTCCACTTCCGCTGCATCACGCATTTCCACCAAAATCCTACATGGAGTTATGGACTTGGCTCATTACATTCGTCGCGTCCATTTACATTTACTTTACTTTATGCATAAGCAGGCCTTGGGCCCTTTTTTATTCATTAGTGACACTTAGACTATATAGTTGGCCTTTGGCCTTATTATTCATTATTAGGCCATTTGGACAAGTAGGCAAGTCATCTAAAAGAACACCCATAGACTCATCGTAATAAGCAGCATAGGCTACAACATCTGTAGCATGGTACTCAAAAGCAATGCGATAAGGAACATAGGCTACAATATCTGTAGCATGGCACTCAGGAGCAGCACCAAGCTACTCATCATCAGTATCAGCATCAATATCAAAGCATGTAATAGCATCAACAGTAGCAAAGGATGCAACAGTATCAAAGCAGGCTACAGTAACAAAGCACTCGAGAACTGCACTAAGGCATGTAGTATCTGTAATATCAGCATCAACCTTTGTAGTATCTGTAAGATCAACCTGTGAAGTTTTCGCAATATCAACCTGTGCAACATCAACCTATAGATGTGACTCAAACTCACTATGCGAGACATGAACTAGCTCAAGTAACTCAATGACTATCTCAAATATCTCTATGACTGTCTCAAATGACGCAGGTGACTCAAATGATTGTGACTCAAGAGCTGGATGACATGGAAAATGTGGCGCAAGAGCTGATTGACGTGGGAAGCCAGGGGGTGGGTTTGGTGCATAATGAACCCAACTGCCAAGCGAAGGACAAGAGGATGGAAATCCAAATGGAGGCCCAAATGAAGGGAAAAAAAAAGGAGCTTTACCAGGACCATGAGGTTGTAAAGAATCAATCTGTGACTACATAGTAGCAAAGCCCGTCATAACGGTATCGCAGCAAAGAACGAGGCTAGAAAGGGTTCATCGATGCGACAAAACTGATCGAATAAGGTCTCTTGAGTAGTCTCACTCAGGGTAGGTGAATGTGCCATAATGATAGTGGAAGGAATAGACGAAAACTTGAGAGAGCGGACTCTTGTCGTCACCCTAAATTAATCTATTAAAACCACTATTATCACAACTAAGAAAGGACAACAATCAACAAATGGAAAAAGTGAAAATGAAGGCTGTAAAAATGCGCTAGACAGCCAGGAGGCAAGTGACAAATTGGAGTATCGAATGGAGAATTTCGTGAAATCTGGTTGAGGATGGGCGATGGACAGCCTGCAAACAAGGTGTGAAAAATGGCTGCAAACGGAGACAAAAATGGATGAAAGTGACAAATATGAAGCGGGTGGACAGCCTGCAAACAAAAGTGAAAAGAGGGCTGAAAATGGGAGGAGGAACGGACGAAAGAAATGAGGGAATTGGGCGCTGGAGAGCCTCCAACTACATGGAAATGGGTGATAGAGGGGTGGAACTTGGGCGCCGGAAATAATCTGCCCAATTTTTTTTTTTAGACCGCCAATTTAGCGGAAGTACTTCCGCTAACTATTTGCTAAAGCTCCGCCAAGGAAAATGCTTTGATGGGAGCTGGTCCTCCAAACTGTGCTGAATGTTGCTGAAGCAAAGAGATGAAAGCCCTCAGCAAAGAGAGAAAAATCAGCAAGGAAAATGGGCACCCAATCAAAAAATCAGATATGAAATTCAACAATCAGGAAAGTGCTCCGATACCAAGTTACGAATAGAGCCACAACTAATCTAGAGCTAAGCTATGAAAGCATCACATAAGCAAGACTTAAGCTATGAAAGCAGCACATAAGCAAGACTTAACCCTAAAAAGCAGGAAAGAGAGAGAGATTAAGAAGACTAGAGAGAGAGATCAATATCATCAGCTGAATAACAAATGACACAGTTTTCCTACTTATAGCCAAGAGGAAGCCCTAAAAGGAAGCTTCTGGTGGCTAGGGCCCAACTGGGAGGGATAATAGTGTGCCCTCCAAGAAGGCCCCCACTCTCCAGTATCCTGAGTTGTTCCCTTTCTTACCAGCTGCCATGCACTAGGTTCGCCCTCACCATAGTCGACGCTGCCGACAGATTCAGTTTTCGATCCATTGGGATGGTCGTCCTATTGAGGAGGCCACATGGGAGCCTATTGATGTCTTATATCATACGCCATCACTTGCGGATCAGGATCGTGCTCTTGCTGCACTTGTTGATTCCTCTAGATCAGATGCTGCTCTAGTTGTTGATGCACCAGGGCTTGTTGCTGTTTGATCCAGTTTCTTTTCGGCAGTTGGGTCTTTTTTTTGTGTCAAAGATAGTTATGGACTTGGCTCATTACATTCGTCGCGTCCATTTACATTTACTTTACTTTATGCATAAGCAAGCCTTGGGCCCTTTTTTATTCATTGGTGACACTTAGACTACATGGTTGGCCTTTGGCCTTATTATTCATTATTAGGCCATTTGGACATATTACTGGAGAGTGGGGGCCTTCTTGGAGGGCGCACTATTATCCCTCCCAGTTGGGCCCTAGCCACCGGAAGCTTCCTTTTAGGGCTTCGTCTTGGCTATAAGTAGAAAAACTGTGTCACTTGTTATTCAGCTGATGATATTGATCTCTCTCTTTAGTCTCCTTAATCTCCCTCTTTTCTGCTTTCTAGGGTTAAGTCTTGCTTATGTGATGCTTTCATAGCTTAGCTCTAGATCAGCTGTGGCTCTATTCGTAACTCATGGTATCAAAGTGGGTGGTTCAATAATCTGCATATTCATTGTGGGTTATCAGTCTCGTTTCTACTAAGACCTCATATCAGCAAGAGCGCAGCCAATAGTATTCCGCTATTGTTGTTTCTGATTCTACTTCTAGTTCCTCTGTGAGACGTAGTTGATGGTACCAAAATCAAGCCAAAGACTGATGCAACTAGCATCACCAAATGGAGGCAAAGAGATGGCAAGGAATTTGACTTAATCACACTAAATATCAAAGACTCCCAGATCAGTCATATTTGATCTGCTCAGACAACTAAGGATGCTTGGGACATCCTAGCTACACTCTATGACATCAGAGATGTCACATCCAAACTCCATCTTAGGAAGAAAATCTTCACCTTGAGGATGTCTGATGCAGACACTATTTCTAGCGATCTCAATACATTTAAAAATCTCATGGAGCAAATGACTGTGATTGGCTCAATCATAGAAGATTCTGATGCAATGATGACTCTTTTATCAAGTCTCCTTGATGCCTATGAAACATGGGTCATGGCTATTTTGACCCAGCAACAACTTACTCTATCAAGAGTGATTTCAATGCTATTACAAGAGGAGATCAGAAAAAAATGCATCATCTTCAGGCTCAGAATTAGTTCCGCAGGCTCAGGATCAGATCCTCAGGCTCTATACACAAAGAAAAATCAAAAGTTCAAGTCAAAGAAATCCACAAAATCTAATTATTTAGGCAAAAAGAGCAACATGCAGTCTGGGTCGAATTTTGGCTCAGGGTCAAATTTTAACTCAAGGTCGAATTCTAGCTTAGAGTCAAATTTGAATTTTCCTTCATCATTCCAGCTGATGCAGAAACTCTTCTGCAAGTACTGTAAGAGGACTGGTCATCTCATCAAGGACTACAGAACACTCAAGACTTAGTACAACAATGAAAAGAAGAAGCAGTTCCAACAAGCAAATGCTGCCTCAACTCGATCTAGCATGAAGAGGAAGATGAAGCTGTCTTTATGACCAGGGTCGAAAATTTTCAGGATATCAATTCCTGGTACTTGGACTCCAGAACAACTCAGCACATGACCCATCATCAGGATTGGTTCTAAAACTACAAGCCTTTTATCCATTCTAGAGTTGTGCAACTTGGAGAAAACTCAACTCACTCCATTGAAGGTGAAGGAACAGTCAAGGTCGAATTTCAGAGAGGTAATAAGTTGTTGTTCAATGTCCTTTATATTTTGAACCTTACCAAGAATCTGCTTTCTATAAGCAAAATCACTGATTCTGGTCGTAGGGTTGAATTCGATACAGAGGGCTGCACTATTCTTGACAAGTCTGGAAAGTTTAAGCTTATGGTAGAAGATGTGGCTACCTTTACAGATTAAGTTAATGTTATTTTACAAGTAGTCAAGCTCTTATTTCTACTTCTGAATCAAATCATTTGTTGTGGCATTTCAGAGTAGGTCATTTTAATTTCAAGAGTATTCAAAAAATGTCAAATAAGAACTTAGTGCAAGATCTTCCCTCCATTAGCAGATCCGATTCTCCATGTGAAAGCTGTATTATCAGCAAGTATGCTAGAAGTCCTTTTACTTCAGATTTTGTTCATACTTCTAGAGATTTGCTAGATCTTGTACATAGTGACCTTTGTGGGCCAATGCAGACTTCTTCCATAGGGGGAGCTTTTTATTTTCTGACTTTTATTGACGACTTTTCTAGGAGAACTGCTACTTAGTTTTTGAATAATAAATTTGATACTTTAGATTCTTCAAGCAGTTCAAGGCATCTATAGAAAATCAAACCCAGAGAACAATCGAATCTATACGTTCTGATAGAGGGGGAGAATACATCTCCATCGAGTTCAAAGAATTCTGTAGGGCTCGTGGAATACATCAACAATACACCACCAGCTACTCCCCTCAGTCCAATAGAGTAGCAGAACGGAAGAATCAGACACTTATTGAGATTGCCAAAAGCATGATGGACCATGCTTCTCTTCCAAAGTGATTTTGGACAGAAGTTGTCACCACAACTACCTACTTGCAAAATCGATTTATCACCAAGGCCCTGAATGGCAAGACACCCTATGAGGTGCGGACTGGATCAAAGCCATCACTCAAACATATTCGAGTGTTTGGATGCATTGCCTATGCTCAGATCTTTAAAGATCTAAGAAAGAAGTTGGATGACAAAAGCAGAAAATTGATTTTCATAAGCTGCTCCCCAGATCACAAGACATACAAGCTCTACAACCTAGACAATCATAATACCTTCACGAGCAGAGATGTCATATTCATGGAAGACCAATTTCTTGACCATAAGGGAAAAGCTGCAGAGAAATCCGACCCAAGGATCAAACAGTCAAAATATGACCCAAGGACCGAGAATAAAAAATCTGATCCAAGGATCAAAAATCCAAAATCCCAAACTCGATAGACTCGAATGTTTATTTCAAGTCTGTATCGGATTTCTTCATCATCATTACTTTGTATGTTGATGATACTTTACTGTTAAGTAATAATTTGAATTTGTGCTACCAAAGGCATGTCAGACAAATATGGGTTCTATACACTACTATCTCACCTATATATTTCGTTATACTTAATTTGATTACAGCTCTGTTTGGTTCTGCATTCAGATTCGTGTCAATACTGTAATGCTTTTCTATATTTTGTCTGGCCATTTAATTGAATTGTCTATAAGTCTGCTCATCGCTTCCGCTACCACCACACATTAAAAGTTCTAAAATTATTATGTTCTTGTGTTGGCCTACTAAGTCACCAGTAGTGCACGCACCGAGAGAATTGAATAGACTGATCCTCTCATTTCTCTGACATGGTATTAGAGCCAAGACATCAGAACCTATTTGATTCTTTAAGCGGTTTCATTTCAGAGCAATTTCTATAGCCTCATAAGCTTCCACAAAAAAGAAGACTCTACTAGCCGATAGAGTGATTGTCTTCTTGTTCTGTAATTTAGCACCAGATTTTCATATTTAAGTCACTGATAGTTACTCCTATCACCTAAACTAATCTTTCACATGGATTTTCAAGGGAAAGCCAGTCCTATCATGGACAAGCTTGATGGAGCTAATTACTGTTCACAGATTCCCACCGAATCTGTGAACACAGTTTCTCTTTTGTCGTTCTTCTTTTGTTAATTTTGTAGATTACGGTTCTTTACGATTTGGTCTTCTTATTAGAACGGTTTCCAAGCAGAAGTGTTTCTCAGGTTACAATGAGTATTCCTAGCCTGTCAGTGGGGAGAGATGAATATGTTACTCAGCTAGATGCATTTACAAGTCATGCAACCAGTCCTAGCTCAGTATGGATCAGCGTTCTGAATCAGGGAGCAATTCTACAATCTATCTACTAAAATCAGGGAGCAACACAATGACAAGATAAAGGAGTACATGTTCATCCGTCATTTCAACATCATCCATGATAAGAATACCTTCTTCGAAAACATGGGCGGTAGAGACGCTAGGTTCTCCTGGGCACCAAGCTATAGGAATTGGGTCAATCATCATAAGTGGGATGATGGGTGTGTCAATGTCTGTAGAAGATGGAAGAATATCCACATCTGCTGCAGCAGTTTCGATACGACATCAATTGGAATCAGCATAGTCCACAGTGGCTAGTGCTTGTCCTCAATTCATTATGTTCGTGGATCTCGTATAGTGGCCTTTGGGTTGGATCGGAACACTATCTGATTCGTCATATTTGTTGATGACCAATCATCATAAACTTCAGCAGGCTTGACATGGCCATTTGAGTCAACAGTGACTCGTTTGTCGTGATTGCCAAAAGTGATTTTGCTATGCTTCCAATCTTGGACAACTCTTGCCATCTAGAGCCAGGGTGTACCAAGAAGGAGTTTAGATGTATTTGCATCTTCTGGTAAGTCTAAGATAACACAATCGATTGCAAATTTGACACCTGCTATTCGAACTTTAACATTTGATAAATGACTAGCAGGGTCTGTAAGTCGTTGATCAGCCATGCAAAGTTTATATCATGGTTGATCGAGGGTATGGAAGCCCCATGACTTTGTCAAGGACAAAGCCATTATATTTACGTCTGATCTGCTATCAAGGATAGCAAATACTGCGGGATAGTCTTTATAGGACAAAGACAAGGTGATGCTAGTCTCCGTAGCAACACATACATTCAACAGATTCATAGGAATATGGGGAATTTCAGGAATCTCTTCTATTTTCCACTGTTCATCAGGAATAGTAGGCAGCTGAAAACTACAATGGATATATCGTTGAAGCCCGGTGAAAGATTTTAGCGCACTATGGAATGGCATAGTGAGTTGAGCTTGCAGGAGGTCAGAAAATACTTCAAGTCCCTATAGAGATTTCTCTTTGTCAGGGATCTGAGCGGATAACAGACTTTCCATATGTCCTTCCTCTTGCAAAAACTCCTCTCGAAATTCATTGTATTGCCTTTGTTCCACATTTGGTTCTGGGTAATCTTTGGGTAATGTGAAAGCTGTCAAGTGGCTTCCATTTGGGTTAGCTGATTTTTCATTATTTTGTTGCTGTTCTTGTTGTTGGCGTTGTGCTCTAGTTGGAACTCTAACAGGTTCGGATGATATATGACGTGCTGGAAGAAAATGTTAGATTGTTTAGGACAATCCTTGAAACTGTGTTTGCGAACACAATCTGGACATTCTGCATGGTATTGGTTTTTAACTTTACAATCAACCATGAAGTGTCCCGTTTCACCACAAATAAAGCATCGGTTGCTCATTGGTCCTGTGGCGATAGCATAACCATCTTGGATGGCTAGTTGTGCTGGATTTTCTGGTGGTGCGGAATACTCATCTCGTTTGCACAAGCATGAATTGTCGGTTGGATATAGTTGAGAACTAGAGGATGGAAGTGTTGCATCGTGAAGGACTTTCGATCAAGCAAAATGGCTTGAAGCGTTTGATAAATGCCTCCCTCAAGAGTGACCAGTCTCGTTTATCTTCACGATCAAGGTTAAAAAACCATTCTCTTACTCGATCGATCATGGTCATCGAGAAGAGCTGTACCATGGCGTCTGGTGATGTCTCGCCATAGACATCACATGCATTCTCAAAGACTTGAAGAAATCTTTGAGAATCAGTGTTACCATCCTACTTAGGTAAATCTAGCTTTGGAGTACGTTTTTAAGTACGCGGAACATTATTTGCAAAAGCTCCGTTTAATTGAGCTCGTGCATGTGAAGATTCGGCAGCATGAAAATGTGGTCGATCAGAATCATGCTTTTCAAACTTGGTGGTAGAGTGCTCTTCTCCATGTTTGATTTTTTTAGAGATGCTGAGGACTAGTGTGGAATTCATTCTTATTTTTCTGATGCCTTGAGAAAGTTTCCATTTGAAGTAGAATGATTCGCATGAGTAGATCCACTTTGTTGTCCAAATCTATTTTTTGGGTTGAATAATTTGCATGAATCCATAATGTTTTGAACATATTAGATTCAAATTTAATAGCAGGTAGTTTGTTAATAGATTGATGTGGAATCAATTTATCCAGAATGAATAAACTAACTATTGCTAGAAATCTTGAATTTAATGATTGCATGTGAAGGATTTAAGTTTATTACTAGACTAATTCTCTTGTGTTTCATGCAAATTGAAAACATAGAATGGATATTGTAAGTTGCCCATTCTCAAGAGAAGCAGAAAAGATTAGAATAAGTGGATACATGCAATCTGAATCTTGAAAAAAAAACCCTATTCCATGCTACTTGGAGTCAGTTTCTTGGAGATTGATTTGCATGAACGGTTCTGCAAATAGATAATGACTATGGCAATCTAATTTGGTATGTTTGGAGTTGAAACCTTTTTTGAGTGAAAGAGTGGTAGCCCATTTTGGAATCTGAGACAAGCGTGTAGTTCTCCTCTGAAACTCATCCTGGAACTTTAGGAACTGAGGTAGGGTGCTCATCTATCAGAATTCTGATATGGAAGAAGGCATCTGGAGGATTTCTTCCAGCTGAAGAGTGCACAGCATGTGAGGCTCGCTGTATGATGGAGCGCGACTATGGCGAGTTTGGTTGTAATCCAGGTCTAGCACCGGGGATTGAGTGATGTGTATGAGAGGAGTCGGTTCGTTGCAAGTCGTTGAAGGGATTCTCCATCCTGATGTATACCTGATCCCATTTGTTTTTGCTTGATGGTGGGGCTGATGCAATCGGGTCAACGATGGAGGTACCAGTTCGAGCTGCAGCAGATCGGTTATGCATTGTTGATAGTTGGGAGTTTTGCTAAACAGCTTGAGGGTACTTCTGTGGTGCTGCAGAAACGATTCATTCCAACGATGGTAGCAATGAAAATGGAAGTCTGGCTTGTAGGGAAGGCCGCTAATCGATTCTTTTCTTGCTAGGAAGAAATGCGAATGCAGCCTGGTTGCTACTCATATTTGTGACATGGAGGCTGCTCGTTTCAGTCCTGAAGACTCCTTGGTTGGATCTGGATCGACTGTTTGGACAGATGATCTTCTAAACTTGTAAATAGTCGTTGTGACAACCATGAGAACTTTTAAACCAGTGTTCGGCGGGTATCAATATTTTTAATACCAGCCGGGTCCTGGTATTATACTTTTTTGAAAAATTTGATACCAGTCGGGTATCAATATCAACATGTTTTGTAAATTGGACGTTGGTATCAACCGACCTGGGTATTGCAGGGGTGACGAGTGTAAACCCGGGTATGAGTATATATATATATATATATATATATATATATATATATATTAAAATTAGCCATTTTTTAAAGGGTAGTATGAATTCAATGAAAAGCATGACCTTTTTAAATGTAATATGCTTATGATTTTAAAGGCCAATACTTTGTTGGTGCCCATCAATGTCTTTGGGACACCATGAATAATATTTATCACATATGTAAATTTTGGAAACTAACTAAAAATAGATACTATATTGATACCATGTTAAATTCAAAATTTTTGTCCCTAATTCGGGTATCGATATGTGCACTGACTGGCTAAAACCAGCCCGGGTCGGGTATCGATTGTAGTATCACAAAATCATATACCAGACGGGTATGAGTCTAAGATACCATTGTTGATACCAGCTAGGCACCTATATACCCGCCCAACATTGTTTTAAACCCTTATTAGGGTTTGGAAGGGGGGCCTTTATTGGCTTAGCATGAGGTTTTTTTAACTTCTTGTTTTTCTTTGTTGCATGGTAGGGGGGGTTTGACCCTGTTGGTTACATGTCTATCAGTTAGTTCACTGAGTAGTGCATGTCGGTAGCCATGTGGTTGCATTGATGACATAGTTTTTTTTTTTGCAAAGAAGTTCGTTGCATTTTGTTGAATGCATGGCTAATTACAATTGTATTGGTTGTTGGATAGCCCAGAAATGTGGAAGTCTTTGCAAGATTAAAGTTCATTGCATGGTCGATTCGGTTAGTGGGATTTTTGTGAATTAACCCAAATCGACAAAGAGAATGGAATTGTCATTTTCTCTAAACTTCCATGAACAAGATTTGTAGAATTAGGATTAACGGTAATTTTCTCCAGGCAAGTACCCGTTGCTGGAAAATCAATTTCTTGGTACTGGGCTATTCATCCAATTAACTCTGGAGTTTTGGTACTCCCAGTCAATTGAGTTAAATGGTATTTATGGTTCTTACTTTTTGACTCAGAGGAGCACCGATAGGCTTGTCCTCAAGATTGAGCAAGCTAAAACTTTTGAGATACTTATTAAAGTGATTTTTTCTAGAGAATTAATAAAATAAGGCTGATAATATTTGGAGATAGCTCTATATTCGACACAACTTATATGTTGAATATTGTAAAAGATGTACCCAAATTCAAATTTTATTGATTTTTTGTTAGTTTCAAGCAACTTTAACAAAGTAATACTTAAGCCAATGCAGTGGAAAGGGTAGCAACCTAGCATTTACTTGTGTCAAAGGAGTTTTCGGTGCCTTAGTTGTTGAAATTTTTTGAGTGACCAAAAAATCGAAGGGAGGAAGAAAATGAGACACTTGAGTAGGTAAATGTGATTGTGTTATGTAATTTGGATTGGTAAATAATCTCTTTAGGAAAATGGCATAACACCGGTTTATTGAATTCATTAGGTTGAATCTATATCAAATATCTATAGGACCATGAGTTGACCCTAGTTGTTTTTGGAAATTGTGACATGGAGTGAGAATGGACACTTGGTTCACATTTGTACTGTAAAGAGCCTTATTTCTAAGAGTTGGAACTCTCAGATGGTAGGAATTCAGGAATCTTAGTAGCAACTAGATAGGTTGTTTTATGTGATGGTAAAACCATGTGTAGGTTCTTGTTAAATCACGATTTTGTAAATGGATTATTGTGACCCATTAGGAACAAATTTGGGGGTACTCCAGTACTTGGTGGAATAGATATGTGCATATCTGGTATGGGAAATCCAGAGGGAATGGAATTCCTTGTACCATTTCGGATATAGATATTGGAGATCTATTGGTATATACTTCAGTACTAGTTGTTTTGAATTCTTAATGGGTTCTTTTGGTTTTTGATGAGTAAACTTGGGTTATTTCAACTGTATATGAATGAGGTTTCTTGTCCATACCAGGGATAATGCCTAGTGGTATTCTTAGATGATATTGTCGTCTACAGTGAAAAGCTTAAGGAAAGGGAGAATTCAATGGTAGGAGGTATTTTTTGGAAATGGTTGAAGATCGGATCCTATGTTTGGATATAGGATGGTCAGATAATCTTTTTGATTTTCTAATGATCAGATCTAGAAGCAAAGAACTTTCTCGGAGAGAAAATTGATGGTATGGGACATCAGTGATTTCAAAGGGAAATTCTTGTGCTAGAGTGATTTGTAAAACCAGTTGTTAGTATTTACATTATTTGTAATGCTAACGAATGAACTATAAGTTATTTTGGTTAGGGTATTTGGAGAGATTATGAGATGTAGATCCAGATCCCTAAATGGTATCTCATAAATTCTAAATTAGAAAACCCTTAAAAGCTATTTCTCACTTTTAAAGAGCCCTTAATTCTTTTAAATTTTTCAACTATGGCCTCACACTAAAATTCATATGATCCTTCCAGAATAGAAATTTCTTTCCTGAAGGACTGTTTATAATCATGTGAATTACTACTTGGATAAGACTTGGAATTCGGAAGTTCCAAGATGTTGGTATCTTCAATTTTTTTAATCCCAGATAGTCTCTTATGCATAGATAGTGCTCAAATAGATGATAGTTACTATCACTTGTGTTGTAAATATCTAATCCTTTTTGGAAGGCACTTATTATTGTCTTTTCACGATTCTGATATTTGCATTTGTCATCTCTCTAGAAAACTTTTACAATAAATTGAAAATTTCTTCTAAAAGGAGGTGTGAAGTGATGAGTAAGATTCTATTATAAGGACCTATCAGTTGCACAAAGTTGAGAGAAATTATCTAGGGATTGTGTGGAACAATCTGGAACTAGAAAAGGATTGAAATTGGAAATCATTATAAGTAGTCCTGAGTAAGATCATAAGTTACTAATCTCAGTTGGTGGGATAGAAATAATTTTGATAATGTGTGTCTGTATTGAATCAACCTAATCTTGGTTAGAGGGCTAGGATATGGGAGGGGTTGATTAGGTGAAAGAAATTTGGTGCAAGAGGTAAGTGGGTTGGAAAACTTGTTAGAGAGAATGTGTTTTTAATCTCAGAGATTTCCTAGAAATGTTATTTACTCAAGATAAATAGAATCTTTTGTATCTGAGTTACAAGATTCTTAGTGAAATATGAGAGTAACATATGCGGATTTTGGAGGAATCTGCCAGATTTGGATATATGTGTTTATGTATTGGGTCATAGTGAGATTATTCTCATATGTGCACGATTAATCTTGTTTGGATCTACTATGTATTCCTGGTTACTAAAGTTATCTGGTGAACATAGAAATATGATCAAGTATTGGATTGAACAAATACTTGCAGAGTTAACAAATCTTGTTTTGGAAGATTTTTTGGTTAACTTAAATTTGATTTGGATAAGGATCTAAATGTAGTGTTTTACTAGTACAATCAAGAGCTGCACCTGGACATTTGAGATTTTTAAATCATGGGCAATTAACTTGAGTAGTTGGTTTACTCCTGTGGTAGTTAATTGGTAAAACAGACAGTGTGAAGAGAATTCATCGGAAACTGTTTGTTTTGTGTGTATTGCTTGTAAGACACATAATTTATGAGTCATTTGGATTCATCAGGAAATTGTGTGCATAGGATATACGGAATTCTTGGGTGAGTATTTCTCAGTTGAGAAATAGCTTGATTCATTAGTGATAGTATCCCTGAGAGCTCAATTGGATACTGGATCCTAATGATTCCAAGAATGGTAAACTGAATTTTTGGAATTCAGCTAAGTTGGACATACACTCCAGTGTTTCTTAATGATTAAGTATGGGTTAGATTTCAGTGAATTATGATTTATGAATCATAAACAGATACTTAGTTATTATAAGTGTACGATTTCTAATCTATTGATTGAGTTGAGTTTAGATCTGTGTTTTGGAAATCTAAATATCTTCATTCCAGTTTTTTATTGAGTCCTATGGATCTTACAGACATTTCTCGTTAAGTGAATTGTTCTTTGCTTATGAGGAGATTTTGCTTATTTTAGTGGATTGTATTCTGCTACAGATTGTAGTCTAAAAGTGTACAAAATTCAGTCTATATCTTCGAATTAATAAAAGACAGATAAATCTATTGAGATTCAGATGGATTGTTGAACATGTGGTGCTAGAAATGGGACTATTAACTCATTGGAGTAATTGCAGTATTCTGGATTGAGTTATATTTGTCTGAGACTTGATGGATCTCCTAGAGATTTTAGATGAGTGAATCGTTGTATTTTAGAATATTTGGCCCTAAGAATATTTGTACCAAGAAACATTTTTTTTTGCAAGAAATTGTGGATAAGTTCTAGACTATGATTAAAATGAATTTCTTTAGCTTTTGGACTTGATCTCAGAAATAAAGAGTTAATTCACCCAGTGGTTCATGTAATTTGGATTACATGAAGGTGAAGAACCTTTATTTGGAGTAGATCAACCCATTTGAAAGATTTATAGCTTAGTGTATCTTTGAGATTTGAGTTAGTATTCACGAGTAGAGGCAAACAATTGAAGAATTGTTGCATCTCTGAGTACTTATTTAGATGGAAAGATCAGACTAGGAATAATGATTCATGGGTTGGACTTGAACTTAAGAAATAATTTCATGTCTTCTTTTTCCTGTTCTAAGGACAGAACCTGTTTAAGGGAAGAAGAATGTTACGACCATATTTCACTAAGGACATGGAATAGTCCTAATATGGTAGACCGGCCCTCAAGTGTTTGAGATTATTGGTCACGCCTAGATTTAATTCCATGTTGAGGCTTGTTTGTGACTAATGACCTTGAGAGGACCCAGACACTCTAATTGAGACCTATGAAGTAGTGCATGTACGTGTGACTTTTATAGGCAGGAGGAATGCATGAAGAGCTGTGACCTTTTTATAGTTGACCTGCATTGGGATTGCATGGATTCATGCACATGATCCTACTCTCTATATATTGAGGTAGATATTATCCCGTCGACGACTTGGTCTAGGTTACCTGATGAGCTTTTCTCCTCTTGCTGTCACATTGGCATGGCTTGGGGGCTAGATCCAGGAGGGCTCTAGGTTTGGTTGGGTGGTTTGGCTCCATAGTATCTCTTGTTGTGTTTTCCTATCCTCATCTTAGGGGTTTTCCCTTGTGGTCTTTACATATATAGATAGAAGTCCCAAGGGGATATGATAGAATGATTGAGTCATATCTCTAAACAAAGATGACAATGTCTTCTACGGTACTATTGTTGGTACCTAGCTACACTACCTTTTCCTAGAATCCATCAAAATACATCCATAGAGCTCAAATTGCATACACCCACACCAAAAATCCAAGTGGTAGGACGTCGACCTCTTTACGATATTGTTTAATAACATGAATACAAGAGTGTTAAATTTGTAAGTGAAGTGCTTGGGAATGAAAGTTGCAGGTCTTTATCACTGCAACAAAAACATAACTTCATGAGTGGCTTCATGCTTTTCTGAAAGACGTCATCATGTGAATAATGAGAGCAATTAGTTTATGTGGTTTTGTGCTTTTGATGTGTGTTGCACATGGACTATGAATGCAAATATCTTAACTCCTCTTCATGAGACTTTGAATGTGCCCTCCTCCCCCCCCCCCCCCCCCCCCTCCCCTTTTTTTTTGCATATTATGAAATGTTGCAGTGATCTTACCTTTTTATCGAGCATCTTATGAAATTTGAAGTCTCTAAAAGAAATATCACAAGAAGATTGTAATCCCAAGAAGGTCTCAAAGAACTTTAAGAAGATAGAATTATGAGCCATAAAGATGCATGAGTGAGACTCATAATTTTTTTTTTTCAGCCAATTTAGGGGCCTTCCTTTAATGTTTGAGAATTCTTTTTATTATGGTCACCATTTCACACTTGATTTAACATCTGTTTTAATTATTGGTTGACCTAATGACCTTGCCATAATTTACAATAGGTTTTTACACTCGATTCAACGGCCGTTCAATTATGCCTTGGCCTAATGGCTTGACCATAATTCTATGACCATTATTGAATGAGGATTGGCTTGATTGGTTAACTTGGCATCCAAAGTTTCTTAGGTCCTAGGTCAAGGTCCCCTTTCTACGACCATTATCGAATGAGGATTGGCTTGATTGGTTAACTTGGCATCCAGAGTTTCTCCGGTCCTAGGTTAGAGTCCCCTTTGGTAACCAAAACTGCATAATTTCTAAGATCGTGTCCCCTTTGGAAAAACCAAGTTGCATAACTTTTCAATCGTTTTACCGAGTGCAAACATTATGAAAATGACCATCGCAAACATCTTAAAAAAAAACCCAAACCGTCTCCGATTCAAAAAAAAAAAAAAAGGTCCACATGGCAAGCTTTGAGAGGTCCACATGGCGATCAACGATTGGGTTGTGCCCAAATAGTTCTTAACTAGGACACATCTTCTTATTCTTCCTTTTATTCCTTTTTGGTTTTTATTTTTATTCTCCTTCTTCATCACTCCCCTTCTTCTTCTGCTTTCTCCTTGACTTTAATATTCCGATCCAGTCATCAGCACCTCCATTTGCATTTGGATCAATGGCAGAAACAAGGTAGTGAGCAGGAAAGTAGCACACAAACACAGATGGATTGAGCAGTCAGTTCAAGTGCAGAGCTGATAATAGAAGAACAACTTTGAGAGTTTATGAAGAGGAAGAAGCTGTTGAAGGGGGTGGTCAATCTTAGGTTTATAAGCAAGGGTTTTGCCTACTCACTTGAAAACTGCAAACCCTAGCATTAATCAGCTGGATTTGCACATATTTTGTGTGCCTTTGATGGCGTCATCATCCTAGTGTTCAGAGCATTTGCAGTGGAGGGTGCAAGGAATTGCGATTGGCGATAGCAGCTTTTGTCAGGTGCATTGTCGTCTTTCCAATAGGTGATGGCGCAACTCTAGTACAATATCATATTTTTGTTTGAATTCAGAAGATTTTCTGAGTGATTATCTCACCAAACTCTATTTGTAGTTCTTCGTTTTAGTAGAGATCAATCTCTGAATAAATGAACCAACAAAGTAGTCATGCGAAATGTGTGGTTGTCTTAACAAAGTCTATAGAAGAATTGCTTGTCTCTTCCTAGTGTATCTTACTTCAACAGCTGCAATTTGTTATTTGTTTGGCATGAATGATATACAGCAAGAACTGCCTAAGATGCTACTTTAGGTCAGGAGTTACATTCGAATCAGGAATGCAAATGAGGAGACATACAAGAGCAAATATTTGCCACTTAACATGGTTATTAGGTTTGCGAATGTATGGACTTTTGTAATGGATAAAACATTCATTTGAGCTTGATGAGAAAATAAGAACGTGTCAAAATTCACCTCGTAGTACATTCGACGAGATTGGCCTCATCCTGCGGCTATTTTCTTATCTGAAAATAGCCTCCAAGTAGATGAAAATCCAGCATTTACGTTCTCATTTTGCGGCTGACTGGAGTGGAACTCCAGACCTCAAGGAGGCACGATGTTAGTTGTAGAACTAATAACTAAACTTTGATCTTTGACCTCTTACAGAAGATAAGTATTCATGTTTGTGTACTGAATGATTTTGATGATAAGATGGATGGCATGCAAATATTGAGAAAGTTGAGTTTAGAAAGTAATCTAAAAATTTAACAATATGTCCGCAAATTGGTACGTAGGTGCATAGTTTTTCTTTTGTATAGACACCTCTATGTGCCTGATAGTTTTTTGCAAAACTACAGCAATTAACTGACTGTACAATTATATAAGTTTTTCTTAGTTTGAATGTTTCCATCTCACTTTAAATCGAGCTCTGCAATTTGAGTGTAATTTCATTGTACAGACACTCAGGAAACATCTCAGAAGTGTTAAACAAGGAAAATTCCGATGGGAGAAAGAACATCAGGAAGCAATGGCAATGAATTTGATGAAAGTGCTCAACTTCTTCTTAAGCAATCACAAAGTTTCAATGGAGGACAACTTGAGGATCAAGTGGCTTTGATCGTGTCACCTGCAGAAGTTTCCACTCAGTTCACTTTCAATTATGGGCCAAGGCCGTGCAGAGACCTAGCCTTTGCTATCATTTTCTTACTTGCTGTGACGGCTGTTTTGGTTTTTGGAATTTTTGCCATTGTCCACCATAATTCTGACTACAGATGGGCTGAATCTGCACAGTACGACAACAAAACGTGCTCTATATTTAAATATCATGGAAAGAGAAGCAGACCCCGAGCTACATTTGATTTGATAATGTGGAAAGATGAAGAAAGCAAATGGGCAAGACATAGAGGACCTGTTGTTGAACATGAGGCAATACTGCATATGGAGGAGGAAGAGGGCCGGTTCTTTTCAAAGCTCATTTCTTTCGAACTGAAGCAAGATACTCATGCTGCTGGTCATGGAGATGTTGGGACAGTCTTACTCACAACATTGGCAGTCACTGTAGTGCTTTGTGTTCCACTGGTCTTGGGACTTCTCTGGCTTTTGAAAACTTACATGAAAGAGCTTGTCTATGTCAGTGTTCCCTTGTTAATTTTGGTTCCCCTTGCCTTGGATATATTGTGGTTTGTCGTTTGTCTCAAGGATGATAAATGCCACCGTTCTATTGACCCTTCATCGCAGATAGGAATATTTTTGTTTGTGATTGCTCTTTGTGGAGTATTTGCATGGATTATCTATGCAAACTGGGACAGGGTTGAGCTGACAATCAAAATCATAAGAACTGCATCGGAAGCTCTTAGAAGCAATCTTTCACTTCTCTTTATCTTGCCCAGTCTAACAGTGGTACTTCTGATATTCTTAGTTCCAATTTTAACTTTTATGGCCTATGCATACATGAACGGGAGGCTTGTCCCTAATCCAGCGCTCGATCAGCAACCTAGCTTACCTTGTGGAAAAGGCTATGGTCAAGATTGTTGTATTTGGAAGACAGAAGGATGGGTGCCTGCTTACCAAGTGCTGGCTGCTTTTACTCTTCTCTGGTCAGTGATGGTGATGAGTCAGGTTCAGAGTTTCACTATAAGTGGTACAATTTCCCAATGGTATTTTGCACAACGAGAATCTCCGGCTGGCGGATTTATAAAGTGCTCTCTTGGGTAAGACTTCATGAAAAACATGTTATTTTGTTTCAAGCGCTACAACCTTTTTTCTAGACTTGAAAGGACCTCAGGGAAATAAGAATTGTTGTTGCGTTACATGAAAGTTTGTCTTTTGAGTGAAGCTTTCATTTTGAACTACTTTTGGAGATTAGTAGTGTTTGAAGAATCATGTCAATGAGCTTTCATGAAAACACTATGAAACTCTGGTGTTAAGCAATCTCAGCTTCTTTTCAGGTGTTATTGTTAGCTTGAACCACAGTTACAAGCTAAGATTCACTAGCTATGCTAGAAAGCAGGACTTAGGCTAGAAAGCATGAAAGAGAGAATATTTAATGAGGCTAAAGAAGAGCAATCACCATCAACTGAACAAAAGACTACAATGCTACCCTATATATACACCCTATCAATGAACCCCAAAGTAGGAATTAAAAAATAGAGGGAGGCAGAAGATTTGGAGGGAAAATAGTGCGCCCCCCCCAATAGGAAGACCCCCACTCCAAATCGATATGATCAAGTACTAAAAATGTGACCAAATAGGGCCCAAGGCAAGTACATGAATAAAAAGGGCCCATAGGCTTGCTTATGCATAATAAAAAATAAAAGAATGGATGCGACGAATGTAATGAGCCGAGTCTATGACTGTTCTACCAATATGGAAGAGCTTGCATAATGGCGGATGAGCAAATATGAGGAGACTTTAGGACATGTGGGTTTCATTTAGGACATACAGGGTTCTATTCATTAGCTACAAATTTTAGCCACATCTATGGAGGACTGGATGGCATCTGACATAGCAAAAGATTTTTACTATGGTATCTTCCCTGGAGTGATCATCCAAACTTACTGATATGGGTTTTTTTCTCTACTATACGTTCTGCTCATGTCTATTAAACTGTATGTCTTCATGATCACGAAATGTCACTTGTCCATATTTAAGGATAAAGTTCAATTTGTTTTATATTCTGGTGCATCAGGTGGCAATGAAGTATAAAACGCGTTGGCCAAGTTAGAGAAATACTTAAATATTTCCTAAAAGTGATGTGCATAAATTTCAGTTAGCAGCTATACACCTAGAGGGAGAACTTTCACTTGGTGGAGGACATATAAACTGGACCCCTGGCAACCTTGCTTGACTGATTGGAAGGCCTCTCAACAGGACATCTATCTTTGTTCCCCAAGCGCGTCAAACTTTCTATGGCATTCAACCGACGAGAGCCTCATCTGAGTGTAGTGATTGGTTTACAAAGCTTTCCCATTTGTTTCTGGATCTTCTCATTGATGAGATCATATCACATTTTGTAGCAGGATTGTAAAGGTCACACAAGAGTGATGTGGCTTTTTTCCAACCTTGTTTGATTTTGAAGGCCATGTCTCTAGCTGCTACGTTGTAGCATGCACTAACATATGCCTGTCTTGCCTTACACGTCAGTATCACCAGATCCTCCACAGTATGCTATTGTGGTTCCAACATCTTCACCTGTTATGACTACAACTAGATCACCATTTGCATCTCGTCTCATGTTCACATGCAAAGTATCGAGTGCATCTTCAAGTATAGCATGCAAACGTGAAACCAACCGAATGCTAGTTAAACAGTTTGCTGAGAGCCTCCTAAGGGCTTATTGTGCAACATACATGTGAAGTGCTGCAAAATTGACACCTGTTACACCTATTTCTCCTGTGGTGCTAGAGGACCCTTCTATTGTTGAGGTAGAACCTGGCCTTCTAATATTATGCCAACATGTTTTGGAGGAGCCACCCATTAACAACATGGAGAGATATGGACCGTAGCATTGATTTACTTAGCTGTAATTGCTTGATGGCCGTATCATTTATCCAAGTTTGCGCCTGCATAAGATCCAACTCTGTAACTAGATTGTATTAAACTAAGTTGGGTCATTGTTTTAGTGCTTTTTAAACCTTCTGTGCTGTCTTATTGAACTCGTAGGTTTACTTGGCTGAGTAATGGCTATTTGGTAGCTTTTCAATCAAATCTTGTGATTATCATTTGTTTACCGATTGTTAGCAATAATCATTTGTTAACTCAGTGGGCTACTTGTGAATGGTGATCATTCTATTATTTGGAGTTACAATACTTGGATGAAGTCTATGGTATCTCTAACATATGAGATACATTTATGATAGCATATTGTTGATCACAATATCTCCTTATCTTGAACTTGGTAAACTTGGTGAGAGACCTTGGATTTTGTTGTGGGATAACTCCCACTTGTGGGGGAGTGTATCGACAATGTCTATGCTCTATGGTTGGGTTGGTTAATCACATGTCGGTTCCCTATTGTTCTCTACTTCTTTGGATCTATGTCAAGTTAGGATCTCAATGGTCTTTAGACTAGGAATATCTCAAGCTCCTGTGTATGTAGTGGCCCCTCAAACTCCTCTAGTTTGACTCATAACTGAAAGTTAAATAACTTGGGGCCCTTTTTAATCATTTTAACAATAGTGACATGGGGCCTTGACATGACATCTTATATAGGACCCTCTGATAAGATATATCAAAGATGCACTGCCTGTTTCGAAATGCGTTCCGGGTTTTTGACTTGGAACACTTCTGTTTTTTTTTTTTTTTTTGGGCAGTATGGTCTTCAAATTGCAAAAAAATTATGGGGGATTTGATGGTAGTCCTTTTAAATTTTTCTAAACACTACAGGGACTGTCAAATAGTATTGTCCTAATTGTTTTTGTTCTGATTGTTTTTAATAGTTGGAATGTTTTTTTAAAACCTATTTTTTTTTCTTAGGCAAAAGAAAGAGTATTTTATAAATACTGTGTACATAATATACATATCATATAATCATACAATTTATGAACCATGGATGGTTCACCACGGTTCTGAGAACCGTACTAAAACGTCCCCCAAGACCTCCAATTAGGATTGAGTGCCAAGAACACATTAAGGGAGTGCAGTGGACGAAACCGACCCAACCAAACCTAGACCGTCCGATCTAGCCCCCGAGCACTAGGGATAATGGCAAATCTCAATGATAGTAAGCGCTTACCAATCCGACGGCATAATGGCCGCAGACTCTCAATGATCCCTATGGACACAAGTGAGAGTATATATAGAGAGTAGCACCCACCCTGTCTGCCCATGCACCGGATCCACATGTAAGCGTGCTATCAACTCATGCCTAACTCCCATGCATGTCCACTGCATGTAGGTACCCCTAACTCATAATAGCAAAGACCCATACATAGACACAATGCATGTACATCCTATCCCATACTAGGATGCCACACACATGCCTATACCGCATGCAGGCATAGCCCATGGTCCTACTTAGCTATTATCTGAGTTAGGCCTGGCCCCTACGTCTGAGACAGCCCCCTAATGGTACAAACTCCCATTAGGGCCATAACACGTACGGTTCACAAAATTTTTGGCTGGATCCGTGGTGAACCGTACAATAAATAAATCAATTATTTTTTAGTTTCCCACCCCCAAAAAATAGCTCAAAAAGAATGCCAAAAAAATGCACATTTGCTTAGGGATTTTAGATTTTTTTTTGAAAAGGACCATAGCATTTATTCAACTAATTAATTAATGGCTTTTTTTTTAAGTACCCACCCCCAGAAACAGCCCAAAAAAAGCCAAAAAAATACCCGAATTGTTAAGAGAGAGAGGGAGACAGAGAGAGGGAGAGGCTATCGTAGTAAACTATTTCATCAGTCACTCAGTGTACACATCAATTAGCCATCTATCTGGAGAACAAGTGAGATGCTCTGTATATAATCTCATCATATAGAGCCCGCCACATATGGTTGGGGTCTGACCTCAAAAAAAAAACAATATGAATGGAACATAAATGACAACATCTACAACATGTCCTCAAGATGCCTGTGTGGCATCCAGATCATCAAAATCATCTGACTCATCCTCCTCTGTCACAGCCTGACTGAAGTCATGTAATACCTCTCCCTCAATCTGTGTCCCTGACAAAGTGATGCAAGATGCACCTCTGCCAGAGCCATGCGGCCTCCCTCTCTGTCTACGTGCCAATGTCTGACTAAAACCTCTGCCTCTCTGGGAAGACCCCCTGCCAGATCCTGGAGGCCTTCCAGGACGCCTCCGAGCTGGTGCTGTGGAAGCAGATGTAGTAGGAGGTACCGTTGATGCATGAATGGGTGTGGCACGAGATGCAGGCACCCTAAGTGTAGGCGGAGTGTTGAATACGGTTGTACTGCAGGCTGGCCGGGAGCAGGAATACCCAAATCATCATCATCCTCTTCCTCATCCTACTAATCAGCACCCATGCCCATACCTGTCCCTTGGCCAGCACCTGTATCCTGATCATGACCCACTCTGTCCATCAACAACCGTCTAACCCGCATCATCTCTCTCTCTCTCTTTGTCTCTGCCGCAATGTCATCCACAACATCAGCCCTCGGCATGGGTCTGGTGGAATCAATGGGATCATCAACGCCTAGTAAACTTTCCGAGGGCAACACCTTTAGAGGGTCCACAATAGATGCAAGTCTGTCACCGAACCTTGCATTGGTGTTGCAAAAAACCAGCCGTGCCATCTGTGCAATAGAAAGGCGACTGCCTTTTCGTGTGAATCAATGAAAATGTGCTCGAGTTGTGCTTGCAACACTGGAGGAACAATCCTATTGACAATCATAAAATTCAAAACAGCGCATTAGTTGATTTTATCCATTTAACACCCATCTTTACTCCCATATAATTTGGTGGGTAAAGAAATACCTGTGATAGCACTCGCAAGGCCAGCTTTTGTAGAGCTTGGCATGCAGAACCATAGAGGCTCCACCAAGTCACCGCTTTCTCCCACATGATGGCCAAACACACCAACCTGCCTCTTGAAGGCAATGTACCGTGTCTCAACAGCATCTATGTCAGTGAAGTGTCTGGCGGCTCCATCCAAGTATCTCAACCAATCCAAACTAGCTCCATCTCTGATGTCTGCCGCTCAAATAGCCACATGGGGTGCAACAGGTGGGCAATAGTGTGAATCGGCCTATGGAACCAATTCCACCTGCGCTCCCAGATGTCCTGCAACACCACCATCCTGTTTCACATAGTTAATGACATGTCAACAAATAAATCCGAAGATGCGAAGATGACATCAAACTTATTTCAATTACACTAGACAGATTCCAAAACAACAAATGACTGAAATGACCATCAAGTACCATACCTGTCCTTGGAGAAAAAAGCTGTCCAAAATTCTGTCCAAGAACTCGTAGATAAGGCCCATAGTGCTGCCCTCACACCGTAGAACATGATAGAACGACTCATCACAGATGTAATGCTCTTAGCTTGACGCCAAAAATCATCATTAAATACAATCCTCAAAAATCTCAAACCATCAGGCCTACTAGAGAAAGGTAGCTCCCTAAATGCAGCACTAGTGGCCATGTGTCTGAGCTGATGTCTGACTCTAATAAGCCTATGCATGACAACTAGGTCGAATGCAAAACGTGTGGGAACTGGTTTCTTTAGATCAAGTGAACTGAAGGTGCGGAATAGGGCAAGGGCACGCCTCTTCTAGATGATAAATGTCACCACGGCAAGGGCCATATCAGCTATCGTGCGGACCTAGGGCAAGCTGCCAATATCCCCCAGTATAAGATCAATGCTATGTGCAGCACAGGGGGTCCATACACTGCTGCTGTAGCAAGTGAGACATGTGCATGCAATTACTTGCGTTGTCGGTGACAACCTGCACTATGTTGGCAGGGCCAACCTCCTCTATAACCTCACTGATGATATCGAACATAAACTGTCCGTCAATGACCATCCCACCTCTACTAGCATCAATGGCCCGATAAAACATAGTGCCCATGCAACAAGACACCAGTATGTTGATCATTGGCCGACGGCGGGTGTCACTCTAGCCATCAGACATGATCGAGCACCCCACTCATAACTCTCCCAGGCCTTTCTAAGAGGCATCATGTGTGTGGTGAGCTCCTCTACCCTGGATGTAAGGTGGGTGGTACGGACAACCTTAGCCATGGGTGGCTTGAAGCGTGGACTTGCAACAACAACTGCAGCTATAGCCCTCTTGAAGGGCTCCGTGTCAGCAATGGCAAATGGCAGCTTCAGCTCATAGATCATGTTTGCCAAAGCCTGCTGGGCCTCTACCTCAGGATGGGGCTGGAAAGACTCCCCTGTGGACTGCTGTCTATATTGGGAGGTAAGAGACGATCTACTGGAGGATGCCCTAGTGCGGTAAGCACCCCTACGAGGATGAGGAGGAGGTATGTTAGTGGCAGGGGTGGGGGGTCGAGGCAGGGGGGCCTGAGGTGGCTGAGGGGGATGATGTGGCTGAGGGGGATGCTGTGGCACAGGGGATGTTGCGGCTGCGGGGGATGCTGGGGCTGCTGAGATGGTGGTGAAGAAGCTCCAGAAGAACCAGCCTCACCATGCTGTCTATCATCACCATCCTCATCATCAGAGTCTAAATCATCCTGATGTGTGGGGAAAGTGGATGGTATATCCTGGGTGTCATGTGAGAGACCATCTGGTGCCGACTCAGAGCGAAGAAATTAGAATGTCTGCGTTGGGCGAGTCATCTGAGTTATTGCAGGAGAACGCTGTGGAAATGCACCCATTGGAATAGATGCAGCAGAAGGAGGGGCGGGACGTGGTGTAGTGGGCTATGGTGGTGCGTTAGGATGTGGTATAGTGGGCTGAGGAACAAGTGGTAGATGTGCATCAGGCTACGGGGGAGGAGTAGGAACAGGAGGTTGAGGAGGACGTGGTGGTGGTGGACGAGGACTAGTGGATCCCGTGGGGTGGATGACACTACTGCATATACATTAGGATCTAGTGACATCCCGGCCTGCGTCAATTGTGCTCCGTATATGTCAATGAGCCTACAACGCTCTTGAGCAGGCATGTGTGGGCAAGGGAGGGAGCCTAAGCGTTTGCCATTATCCTTGATAGCACCAAGGAGATGGCCTTTCAGCCTAGTGAGAGTGCTGACAAAACGAGCATGACAAAACCTACAGGTCAATTGACGTGTCCCAGACCGAATGTCAGACCTAACGAACTCGGGGTCTTGGTCTACCTCACCCCATAGCTCAAGCATATCTTCAGCAGGCATGGTGTGAGACGGTATAGGAAACAGGAAAAGTGAAGTACGGAAGAAGTGCAAGAAAAGACAAACGTTCGGTCAAAGAAAGCCGGTCCTGGATAAGTGGATATGTGCTCCCATGCAATGCAATGAACCTGGGGATGCCAACCCTGAACCCTATCAAGCTAAACCTCTAAACCTCCATAAAAGGCCCTCCATAATGCAAAAAACCTGCCTTTTTGCTCTAAAAACTAAAGTGAAATGAAAACCCTAACCTGCTCTCTCTAGATAGGCTGGTACAGTCTCTCTCTAGACTGTCCCAATCTCTCTCTATGATCCGAAATCCCTAAACCTTAAAAACAGACCTATTTACATGAGAAAATGCTAAAAAACCTGCATTTTGACCAAAAAAAGTACACCTACAACTAAACCCTGATTTTATCTCTCTACAGAGGCCGCTACAGTCTCTCTCTACCCTGCCCTATTCTCTCTCATCAATCTGAGCAGCAATGGCCGAAGATCCAAAGCGCCCTCTCTCTCAATCTCTACCAGAAAATATGTGAAATGAGGACCAAAAACGAGTTGGGAGAGGATTTGGGGGGAAAAAGAAATTAATTAATTAATTAATCAATTAGATGAACCGTACCATGGTTCATGAACCGTGGTACGGTTCCTTCAGGCTTCCACGGTTCCCAGGACCCACGGTTCTGGGAACCGTGGGTTGTATGCATATAGTAGGTATATATATACCATGCAACGAATAAGAGGAGAGTCTCTGTTGTGACTGCCACAATAATTAGTAGAGATTAAGTAGTGTTGGATTTCTTGAAACTAAGTCCAGACCACAAACCTTAGCAATTAGCATAGTGAGTTGGAGTCAAACCTAGGCCACGGACTTGCCAGGTTACAAGCTGAGAGTTTAATGAAAAGCACCATTAAGAGGGCTCCACGCAAGGGCTTTTCCTCAACAAGGCCCATTTTTGTTTTTGTTTAAGGACCTCCAGCCAGAGTAGAAATTGGAGTTCCCCTGCCAAACACACACACACACACACACACAAACGGCAACGTGACCTATGGGTACAGAAATTGTACTAAGCCATAGATGAACCCTTTGGAGTTGTAATGGCTTTCCATGGGAATAAGGGAATCAGACTTTACCAAACAAGTAAGACATATTTTACTTTTGGAAACATTGGAACATGAAAGATGCAAGCCACCAAAGATCAAAGGCTGCCATTTCAACACCGGATGGATTATAAAAGGAGAAAAATCCAGGGGCTATGGAGGTGTAGGTTGTTATGTCCATGATTCACTCCATAACATGCTGAGATTGGTTAGGTCAATGACATGTTTTTGGAAGCTTGCTATATTTTCTTCTACAGGTATATGAACCCTTTTGGAGATATAAGCTTAGATATTACCAATTGCAAAAGTCAGAGTGAACCAAGTGTGGACGAGTGATACTTCATGATCTACCAAGAGACCCTTTTCTATTAGAAGAATTTCCAGCCACCATCATAATTACGAAGAGGCTTTCTGAGGAAGTACCCTCCTCTATCACTCATTTCAGTAGGGAATTACCCAATTGAGAAGTGCACATGATTTAATCATACATAGTGGATGCTCTCAATCAACCTGCTCATTTACGAAATGAAAAAGTACTAGCTTTCCTCAATCTTGTAAAAGTCATTGGAGACATGAAGCGAGACCTCTCCAACAGACAATCACCTCTTACATTCTATTTACTAGTGTCCTTCAATTTCTTAAAACTTAATAGAGACGCGAGACTTCTTCAACTAGTCAAACCATTTCCCCTGACATCTGAAGCTAAAGTGTTGCAACTTAGCTACTTCCAGATTTCAAAATTATGCAGAAAGTTCAGGCTTGGGCTCATGTCTTAAAAAGCTAACCATTTTCTTAGTGGCAGTAGAACTACTGTCTTTTTAGCAAATGTGTTGATTCCTGAGGCCGATTCCTTGTGCTTTTAGGGATTATGTGTTGTCAAATGTGCTGAGCATCATTTTATTGGAGAGATTTCAATAGGAAACAGTTTTGAGAGAGAATCCTGCTTTTATTAATGAAGGATGGCAAAACCCATAATGTACAAACAGAGGAGAGTAAATTGAATGATAATGCCAAATGGCTTAAAGTAATCAAAGTGACATCAAATTTCTCTTTATGCAGGCATGCTTTTGGGTCTTCCTTTGGTACATGTTGTTTATCAGGCCTGGTATTCGCTTTTGTCCGCTTGATACGATGGGCTGTTGATAGTGTCCAGAATAATAGAATGCAGCAAGGTGTTGTTATTGGTCTACTTCGTTGCTGTTTAGAGTGTGTAC
The DNA here is from genome assembly GCA_029204225.1 of Diphasiastrum complanatum. Classification (NCBI taxonomy): domain Eukaryota; kingdom Viridiplantae; phylum Streptophyta; class Lycopodiopsida; order Lycopodiales; family Lycopodiaceae; genus Diphasiastrum; species Diphasiastrum complanatum. The sequence continues at coordinate 51,117,010 of CM055104.1, read as the reverse complement.
TGCAGGGCATCGAGTTTTTGACCAAGTTTACTCTGAACTTCGCATCGATCACTGGTGAAGGTTACTGTGCCTCAGCTGTTATGACCTACAATCTGTTGAGGCGTAACCTCTTATCTCCTGTTGTTGTGGAGATCATTTCTTCTCGATTACTGAGTGCCATCGTATTTGTTGTGTCTGCTGTATATGCAGTTGTGGTAAGTTTACAGCTTCTAGTCTACCTTCCAGTTTTCATACATTACTACAACGCTGCATGATGGTTCATGTATTTTGGGACCCTTAAGGTCTCTTTTGAGGGGTTGAAGGTTAAGATGCATGAGATATATGTATGCTAATTGTGGAACTGACACTTGCAGGTATTTGCACTGTTGCATGCATTTGCAAACATTGGCACACAGTCATATACAGTGTCCTTGATCGCATGGGTATTGGTACTTTTTGTTTTGGTGCTCTTGATTGGTGTTTTGAATGCAGTTATTGACACGGTCTATATCTGCTATTCCATGGACAAAGATCAAGGCACAGTCTCAAAATCACAAGTCCATGATGTTTACGTCCTTCTGCCATTGTCTCCGAACTACAACGCTTCCCTTGCCATTCGTCAGCCATCAATCTAAGGAATAAGACTTGTATATTTCTCAAAAGTAATGCAATAGTAAGTTTTTATTTTTTCCAGAAGGCTTGCAATGCCATGCCTTCCATTATCATCCTCTTGTATCCTTGATAAAGCTAGCGAGGAGTTAATAGTACCTTTTGCTGCAGCTTATTATGCCTTTCAGAAACTGTTGAAAGTTTCACTTGTGTAATCAGACAAGGTTAATTCCAATGCTAGCCTTTTCAGCTGATTGCAAGCTTGCTCATGAGAAAGGTTGCACAATTACAAGTTGAAGCTTGACCCAGATACTCACAAATCTATTCCAAGTTGTTTAAGACCATTATTGTACTAATTGAATAATAGTAGATTGCGGCTTATCCGTAAGTGCCAGCACAGGGTATGATCAGGTCTGGTTCAGCTATAGGAAAGGTATACATGAGAGAATGAGTGGATTCCTATTGAATTCATGTAAACATTTTTATGTATGATAGTAGTTGTTCTTTGCTATAAGTCTTTTGAAATCTTGAACTATTTCAGATGGTTGATTCTTTTTCTATGGACACATACAATCATATTCTTGTTGCATGTTCAAGTCAAATGAACTGTTGGTGTTTGGTGTTCATGGTAACTCAGAAGCGCAATATTCTTGTGAGGTCTTTTTTCATGACTTCAGTCCAACTCGTGCACTAAAATTGTTTTACCTCAACTGTGGCCTTTTTGGTAGCTAGATTCTTATGAAACTACTGGCTGAAGTGGAGTTTGTATCTCGAAGTTAAAATTAACTATTAACTACAGTTTTCTCGATGAGGTGGCCAGGGCAATAGTCTTCTATGTTTAACTGGCACAGGTGTGCATATTATGTTCGAAGTGCAATTTTGAAGCTCTTAACATAACAGAACAGTAGTATGAAGGTTTCTTATAGTTAGAAGAGCTAGAAAGTAAAGTGATAGAAAGAGAATATGAGATTATAAATAATTATTACTTGCAATAAAACATTCTTCATGTTCACTACATGCATTAGGGGCTTCACGACATTTTACTAATGTGTTAGGAGTCATCTTTTTTTACAAGCAGTACCAATAAATAGAATTGGAAGCACTTGTACTTTGGACATTGTCGGTATGCTTGGCAAATCATACATAGAACTTGTTCATAGAGATAATGATGTTTATCGATGTCATAATCCAGGTAGCTGCTGGTTAATCCAAGAAGGTTTTTGTGATGCTCGAGTCAGTTGAATATGAATCAAGGATACCTAGTAACTCCTTGGGAGAATAGAGTCTGCTAGTGGACATTTATGAGTCTTGCTGAGTAAAAAGTGAACATGTCTCCTGTTTTTCAGGATAGCTCTCTTTAATCAACCATAAAAAAAACTTGACAGAAGCAAAACTATTGAGATCACTAAGTTTTTAGTCTCAAGGGGAGTTATGGAAAGTAACATTTTGACTAATCTTGAGTTGTAATGTAATACTTGAAACAATCATCACTTTAAAAATACCTCCACATTGAGCATGAATGAAAATTGAGAGAGAATTGTGACAAATTTCTTGTGAACACTAGCTAATGCATCTTGGGGAACTTGGGACTCGACACATGGCTCAATACATGCATGCACATGTGCGCATGCACATGCATGCGTTTATATAATTAACATAGGGAAATCAGACTATTATTTATAACAATGGATAATAAATTGGTAGTAAAACACACGAATTCTTTTGTTCTACCAAAAGAATGTTGCACAATAAAGGTGTGATGTATATATTTTCACAATGCCTCTTCAATATGCATTGAATACATCGAACACTTATCTATATGCTTTAAGTGATAAAGTAGCATGTAGTTGATACGCCATCTCAAAGTTGTGTGATGACTTCTTGAAAAACTCCTAAACCATATTGATGCAATGGTACATGCACACTTTTAGAAAGATTGGTTTGAGGTACAAAGGAGATGAATGCTCTTTTTGTTTCCACATTAGAAAGGGCTAGTCATGCTAGCATGCTTGATGAGTTTGTAATAGTACAAGGGCAAAGTTTCTATTTCTTATGTCTTCACATGTTAGATAAGGTGAAATATTTTGAATATTGTATGGATGTGAGGGAAAGAAATTTGACCAATTCAACTAATCTTGTTTTGTAATGAAGACTATTTTGAAAAGGACTTGTTTATAGAGCTAATGTAAGTCATACCGTGCTAAAGAGAGGTCAAACAAAGATTAATGCCAATTCCATGTTCATATTCATTTGCTCAAGTAATATCTTACAAGTATATTTTATTATTTGAGACATATTGAGGTTTCAACTCTACGATATACATCAAATTGTCCCAAAATGAGATAGACAACAATTTTTTCTAGCCAGGCATTGGACTATATGTAGATGATGCCCATACCCTATGTACATGACAAATCTTTTGGATGAAAATTATGTATTCTACATCAAAAACACACAACCAGGTAAACAGTTTCTTACACGAATATTGGAAAAAATTATGATTTACATGCTCTAAGTAAAGGTCTCTTTTTTCTCATTATGATAGGGCAAGGATTACAGGCAATTTCAACTTTGCTTTTGTCCTTGTCTACTAGTTGGACACTATTTCACTACACTATTTCACAAAGTTTTTGAAACTTTTCAACAAAAAATACTACTAATTTCATAATGTTGAGATTTGTGGTGTCACCTATGTCCAAAATGAAAATTGGTCAAAAACATGTCGTTGACTGTCAAAATGATGCAAGGCTTGCTTTTTGTGAAAAACTATGACTGTCAAAGAATGGGCATTAGTTTTCTGCATAAAATTGTCAAAGAGCACCATCTCTCTTTCTCTTTAAGTCTTGTTGAAGATGTTTTCTCTTAAACGAGCTCAATCGAGTTCACGACGTCATGTTTTGGACCATGATGTGTTGCATACACCTCGCTCAAGGTCTTTTGTCAAGTGCATCAAATTTGAGGACATTCACACATGTATATATCGAACAAGGTTTTTTGACTTTTAAGTAATTGGATTTCTAGTTTTTGAAATGTTTTGAATTTGACTTAGAATATGAATGGAGATGTATGTCGAACAAGGTCTTTTTTCTCTAATCATACTGCAAACACCTTGATTGACTCATACAAATGTATCACGATTGAGGTCATGAGATTTATAGTTGTAGTTACCTTGATCGAGGTCTTACTCTCAAAGCTACCTTGATCGAGTTGTTACGTTCCCCACTGTACTACCTCGTGCGGTTTTGTGTTGTGGGATGGTGGTAGGTAACAACTAAGCATCATAAACTTGCTTCGCTTTATGGTACCTTGTATTGTAAGACTTTATACAGCTTTGTTATAACTTGTTATGCTAAAAAATAAAAGGATTCAAAGGGTTTGGTCTTGACTTGTCAAGATGAACTCTCTCTCTCTCTCTCTCTCTCTCTCTCTCTCTCTCTCTCTCTCTCTCTCTCTCTCTCTCTCTCTCTCTCTCTCTCTCTCTCTCTCTCTCTCTCTCTCTCTCTCTCTCTCTCTCTCTCTCTCTCTCTCTCTCTCTCTCTCTCTCTCTCTCTCTCTTACATGGACTCTTCTTTAGTCTAAGGCACCTTCCCTGATCAAATCACAAAAAAAGACTCCTAATCTTAAGGTCCTAAGCCTTTTCCAACCAAAGCATTTATTGCACTATTCAAAAATTTCCCACCAAAATTGGTCAGAAGGGTTCTTCTACAAAGCTTCCTCTTGGACCGCTATATATCACCTGTTCTCGATGAAGGTTTCTCTACAATACGGTGTGAAGAGAGATTGGAGATCTGCCCACTATAGAGAGGGTGCTCTATCAAGCTTGAGTTTGTCAGTTTCTTTTATACGTGTTGGATTCAGCATCCTTCGTCGGCTATGGCTCCATCTAGCATGACTATGGCAGTCTCCCGACTAGTCTATGCTATGGCTTCTCCAACTAGCTTGAGCAAGAGGATGGGAAGAGCATTATGAGCATAGGGTGAGTATCCTGAGGGTAAGATCCACTCTTCTCTCTTTTCTCTCCTTAACAACTACAAATGACGGCTTAACCTAAATGATAAAACCCTAAACTAAATCTCATCCTCTAAGGCTTACCCTACTAGAGAATGGAGGGCCTAGATTAACTTAGCCTGTTGCCAGATGAATAATATACAATACCATGTGAAGTAACACAGTACATGAAACAACACAAGGAAGAACACTCAGAGAGAAAGATAGGCATGTATTGCAAATGAGGTTCTTCCCGAAAATGGACTCTTCCACTCCTATTTATACTTGGAGTGGTGGTCACTTACAGAAATGCACTATGGGACAAGTAAGCCACATAGATTAACTTAACTTTGAATCACACTGGTGCCATGGGACAAACCCCCAATAGGCCTTTGTGACTAACTTTTACTTAACTTGAAATTACATATCTATGTGTAGTGCCCATGGCAATTTAAACTTAAACCTAAATAACTTAAGCCAGTACGGATACCGTAAAAGCCTAAACTTGCTGGGCAAGTTTTATGTTTAAATCCTATCCCGCTTGTATTTTTGAAGATGTTCCGCAAGATGGCTAGAATATTCCTTGGAATATGTGCAGTGCCCATGGCAATTTAAACTTAGAACTAAATAACTTAAGCCAATATGGATACCGTAAAAGCCTAAACTTGCTGGGCAAGTTCTACGTTTAAATCCTATCCTACTTGTATTTTTGAAGATGTTCCGCAGGATGGCTAGAATATTCCTTGGAATATTAGCCTACATAATCCCCTCCGTTAAGAACTTGGCGGTCCCACGCCAAGTGCAATGTTAAGACCCCGCTCCTTATGGTGTTGGAGGAGTCAAAGTCAGTGTAGTTGGTTGTCTGCATCGATTTGCACATAGATTTTGCCCTTGATGTGACTTGAGAGCCCTTCACGGGTACAAGTTACCACTTTATTGATGATTTAATGGCCATGGTGAGGCAATTGGAAAAGCGTGGATATTGTAGCGCTTACGTAAAACCAACTGCGTATTGCGAATGGCAGTGTTGGTGTTGTCGCGGATATTCCATCTTGGTGGGAAGATGGATCTTTTGCTAGATCATGGTTGCAATATGATAAGATGCTCGTTTTGTTGCCAAACTGAGCATTTGTTGTTGAAGTCCTTGACTGCTCTTTTTGTTCATATTGAAAGTTGTTGAAATCATTGGTAAAGATGTATAGATATATCCCAATGAAAATTCGTGTGATACTGCAATTGTAGAGGTAGAATAAAATTGCTGATGAAATATCACCTATAGTGCTGCTGCAAAAGAAAAACACACTAAACCATACAACAATAGAACAAACAAACAGGTAGCAACAAATGACATAGTTGACAGGACAAAACTTGAAATAAGAGAAAAAATGAAAAATTGTAGCAGATAACTCTGTAGAAGGATTTGCATGACACTCTTAGACCAAACTCTTGCAATCTAGTATCGAATTTGGCAAAAGGCCATAGTTACAGTGTTACAAAAGAAAAACAAGTGATAACGTATAACATTCACGTAGCATGCAATAAGACAATTATGTCTTAGATTACTTTCACTCAAATAAAACATACAGGTTACCATCTAGACACAAAACTCATGATTCATCAGGCGGTAGCTCAAAACTTGGCTCCAGGGTATGATATCAATTGCTTGGTCATAGAGACTTAATGAAGACACAGATCTGAGGTGGTTCATTCTCGGTCTTATCTATGAATGATGTTTAAGATAGACCTTACGTAATTGCTAGATAGGATGTAGCTGTATTTGGATCAGAAGCAACTATGTATCCGTGGATGACAAAAGAATCAGTAAGACTAGACGAGCCTAGACACATCTAAGACTACTAATTTTAATAAGGTGCAAATGGTATCTAACTTGATGAGCAGGCTCATTGGTATCTTCTATACAATACATCGTTGGGTCTATGTAGTCGGAATCAACTTGTGTGATAGACGATGTAGCAATATGCTGACTCTCTACAAAAGACTGTTGTATTGGATGGGGAGCGATCGGCCTTGGATAAGAAGACTCTGGTTCAGAATGTAAAAGTGGTGTAGGATGGTTCATAGAACCAAAGGATCGAGGTTGATGAAAAACTGGGCCTATTGGCCTTGGTTGGTATTGTCCTGGCCTCTGCGTGGATGCATTGGCAGTGTAGTTCGGTGCATAATTCGTAGGTCCAGGTGGTCTGTACGGATGGTACAGCAGTCGTGGTGCCTGCTGATAGTACATTCTTGCATGTGGGCACACGTTGGCAGTATGGCGTTGAGCACACACAGGGCACCATATACTTCCATGGATAGGGAAGGTCTTTTCGGCCACATCCTTTAGCATTTTGGAGTTAACTCATCTATCATAGATCCACATGTTTAACTGCATGCATGAATATCGCATGGATGCATGTCAGCTCCCTAAGCTACCTAGACATGTGTAGATCATAATCTGCCTTGCATGTTGCATGCACTGATTGCATGTTGTTTGCATGCTTCCTAACTAATATTGCATGTCATCTAATCTTTTGCACGACATCATAAATGAATCTACCTAACTCAAACTCAACCTATTCTAGAAGGTTATGTGCTCAATTCACATACCTCTATGTACAATAAATTATTTACAAGAAATAAGGTGAGCATAGCCCCCAAATTCAACATAGGAAGATATGTTTTACCATTTTTCACAACACTCCTTAAAATATATCTACCTATTCACCATGGACTTTGAGATTAACCCAAAATTAGATCTCATCTTGACAAATACATTCTTGAGCAATGGCTTGGTGAGAAGATCTGCAACACAACTTGAAGATCCAACATGTTCCAATAAGATCTCTCTCCCAATTACTTTCTCTCTTACAAAGTGATGAGCTACCTTGATGTGTTTGCTCCTTGCATGGAATACATGATTGTTTGCAAGAGCCTGAGCCGAGATGTTATCATTCTTGATAATTGGAAGGTCTTCATCTCCATAACACTTTAGCTCCATGAGTAGCCTTTTGATCCTTAAAACTTCCTTAGTTGTGGTCGTAAGAGCTTTGTACTCAGCTTCACAAGATGACAAGGATATAGTTGCTTGCTTCTTTGATAGCCTAGATTCCCTCCAATAAAAATTACACTTGTGGATTTTCTATCCACTATGTCGCCTACAAAATCCAAGTCTGAAAATGCAACCAAAGTTAGATCTTCTCCTTTATAGATCAATCCATAGTCTAAGGTAGAAGATGCATATCTCAAGATTCTCTTTGCCAACTTCCAATGATGTATCTTTGGATCCTGCATGAATTGGCTTAATTTGTGCATACAAAAACTTAGATCAGGCCTAGTCATAGTTAACCAAATAAGAGGGCCAATAAGACTCCTATAAAGAGTGATGTCCTCGAAGGATCTTTCATCCTCTTTTATAGGAACTCTTACAATGTGATCCATTGGAGTATCTACGCCTTTATAGTTTTCCATTTGGAATTTTTTAAGCATGGAAAGATCATATCTGCTTTGACTTATGAAAGCATGATCTTTCCAAAAGTCAATTTCTAGGCCTAAAATGTTGTGAAGAACTCCTAGATCTTGCATCTTAAATTCATTACCAAGTGCACACTTAGTTTCTTCAACTAGCTCCTCATTATTTCCACTAAGAATGATATCATCTACATAGATGAGAAGAATAACTACAAAGTTATTTACAAACTTAATGTACAATGAAGGGTCATATTCACTAAGATGAAATCCGAGTGATACGAGTTAAGAGTTGATCCTTGCATACCAAGACCTTGGTGCTTGTTTTAGTCCATAGAGACTTTTGAACAAAAGGAAAACTTTTGCTTCTTTACCAACTTTCACAAATACAGGTGGTTGCTCCATGTAGATCTCCTCCTCAAGGTAACCGTTGAGGAAGGCATTAGAAACAACAAGTTGAAACATCTTCCAATTGTGATAACATGAGGCTCTTCATCTAATATGAAGAATGCATGATAGGAAGTCTCACCTTCCACTTGCCTTCCTCCCTCATCATAAGTGAGCCTTCTTGGCTTAGATCTTTCTCTAGTGGATCTTCTTGGTGTAGGTGCTTGAAGTTGCTCCTCCTCAAGCCTCGGCCCCCCCACCAAATCCTAAACATCAAGCTTATGAAAATCAATTTTTTGCTTTTGTCATCCAACTTCTTTCTTAGATCTTCAGGGATCTGAGCATAGGCAATGCATCCAAACACTCGAATATGTTTGAGTGATGGCTTCGATCCAGTCCACACCTCATAGGGTGTCTTGCCATTCAGGGCTTTGGTGATGGATCGATTTTGCAGGCAGGTAGCTATGGTGACAACTTTTGTCCAAAATCATTTTGGAAGAGAAGCATAGGCCATCATGCTTTTGGCACTCTCAATAAGTGTCCGATCCTTCCGTTCTGCTACTCCATTGGACTGAGGGGAGTAGCTAGTGGTGTGTTGCATAGGCCCTACAGAATTTCTTGAACTCGGTGGAGATGTATTCTTTCCCTCTATCAGAACGTATAGCTTTGATTGTTCTCTAAGTTTGATTTTCTGCAGATGCCTTGAACTGCTTGAAGAATCTGAAAGTATCGGATTTATTCTTCAAAAACCAAGTAGCAGTTCTCCTAGAAAAGTCATCAATAAAAGTCAGAAAATAAAAAACAGTGTGATTAAGTCAAATGCCTTGCCATATCTTTGTCTCCATTTGGTGATGCTAGCTGCATCAGCCTTTGGCTTGATTTTGGTACCATCAACTATGTCCCACAGTTCCTTGGCTAGTAGGACAACTCTCATCTTGAACTTCTAGATATGGTAGTTCTCTCCATCGAGTTTGTCAATTAGAGAGGAACTAGAAGTAGAATCAGAAACAACAATAGCAGAATACTATTGGCTGCGCACTTGCTGATATGAGGTCTCAGTAGAAACGAGACTGAATATGCAGATTATTGAGCCACCCACTCTGATATTATGTAGAAATTTGGTGGAAATGCGTGATGCAGCGGAAGTGGAGCAGGTGGTTAATGGATTGAAAGTGCGGTAGTTACCAGCAAGAAGAGAGTTCAAGATGAATCGAGTAATACAATGCACAATAGAATAGAATAGTAGTGGAACGATGCACTCTGATTAGATATCAAAAACATGAGTACAATGCATGATATGTACAACCCTCCTCTCCTCTTTTCTACACATGTGGCGTCACCTTTTGAAGAAGTCCAACGTGCATTTGTAGTTGGTAAAAACCTCATTTTTCTCAATTTTGTTAGCCTCTCTCCTTATTAGTTTGTTTTTGTTTTTGATCTCACTCTCCTTTCAGAACCTTGGCATTTTTTTAATGGTGCCCAAATATTTCCTTTAGAATTTAAATTTGTTTAGCTTCTTGGGCCTACCAGTTGAGAAATTTATCCTTCTATTGTTGAAAATGCCCCTTCATAATTTCTTTGTTGTATCCAAGTTTCTTCTTCTCTTCCAAGGCCTATTCATCCCTGGTCTTGATGTCATGCTTCAATCTTGTTTGCGCAACTATTTAAGGTTATTAAGTTTGTTGGTGAACTGATTCAAAATACTACATTTGTTGTGCTAGCTGCTTCCCCTACTTATTTTTCTTAGATTGTTTTGCATTTGGCTTTAATAGTTGTATCTCTTACTATGAAGGCTCTTCATTTACTCAATATCCCTTCATATTTTGTAGTGCTATTAGAGGATTGATTACGAGGTTGTAACATGGATGTTGATAGCTGATATGGATATGATTGTGTGAGGTTGAAGTTTGTGATTTCTTCTTAGTCTATTGGTGGGTCATGTACATGATCTATATCTTGTTTTTTGTGTATCTTTGTTGACTAGGAGGCTTCCTTGCATGGCAACTCTAATCTCCTTGTTGTATTTCATGCCCCTATGAATCAACATTGTTTTTGCTTAAGGACCCTCCCTTGTGTCTACTACCTTGTCTTGCTCAACTAGGACACTAGCCACCACCAACCTAGCAATTCACAATATACAAGGTTTTGCAAGACTAATTCATGGGCTTAATGGCCACTTGTTCATCCTCCAACAAAACTACCATAAATTGATAGCTCAAACAGAAAGCTACTTTCTAGCATTGATATATAGTTGTAGCAATATTTAGCAATCCCTATGTTCTTGGAAGAGAGGTGTGAGTAATTTATTGTCAACTTAATTGTCGGGGAAGATGATGTGGCAAAAACTACTTCCAAATATCACGATCCTATCAACTTATGCTCAAGCACTCCACATGTTCAATACTAGGATGCATCCATCTACCATAAGAGACAAGAATATTGATTCCTTGTGGGATTTTTTATGATCAAAGCTATGTTTAATCCACGAGAGGGTGTAAAGGTCCAAAACGACTAGAAGAACAATGGATTAACAACATCATGTTTGCCATATACAATGAGGCCACGGTTTCATTTAAAAAGCTTGGCTATCTCAAGAGGGCCCACGAGGGAAAGCCTATAAATTTTGGAGGCTTGGCCTACAAAACATTTAGTAGTATGTTTTATATGGACCTCACATTTTCCATATCTACCACTATTTGAGTTTTGGATAACAAGGAAATGTTGTTTCTTAAGTGTCAACAACGTACAATAGAGCTTGCACAAAATAAAATTAGTTATGAGGATGCAAGAAGAGTCGAAATCCACCCGATTTGCCTTGGTGGCACAAAGACAAACCAGACCTAACAAGCCAAATGGATACAAAGCAAGCACAAGGCATGTTGCAAATGCAATAGAAACCCCTATGTATGAAAATCTAGTGATTGGGGATGAACCCATGCAACATGAGCAAAGAATAGTGGTTTCAGTAGAAGTGTGCACAAGATTTGAAAATCAAACAACAGTGAAATTAATGAACGTGGTGGCATGTATGGCAATGAAGAGCTCAAAATGTGATGTTCTCACTTATGGTGACGTATTCCTACAAAAAGGTTTAATTACTTGACAATAAATAGCTATTGATGCCTATCAACAAGTATTGGTGTGTATAGATTAGCATTGGTAGGAATCAATCGCTATCAATTGGAATCACCAATTGTCCATTTTTTTAAATCATAGCTTTCTTGGAAAATTGAATACCGACTATTATAAATCCCTTCAAAAAAGTTGACAGATACCTGAAGACAAAAAGAGACTGTTGTGAAAACATCAAGAGTGCTCCAATCTTAAGCTACGTACTCAATATGCATGGAACTTGTTCAAAAACAAAAAAACTTGTATATGATCTCTAGGTATTGCCCCTACCACGTAAGTGGGAAAAATGAGTATTTGAATCAGAAATTGCTGTATATATTTTATGTAAGGCCCCTCTTACTTGGGAGTCCAAAAGTACACCATGATCAAGGTTTTAAACCAAGGATTTATGTTGAAAAAGTATACTCATGGCTGAATCACAAAGTTTAAACTAATAGACATTCAAAGAGAACGTCACAAATTTTTAGACTTTTTTGGCCTTGCCTTGCAAAGGCAATCTGTTTAGGTTGGTGAATGTAATTTGTGCAAAAGTAAACGCTAAAAGAGGTGCTAAAATTTGTAAGACTGGCTATACTAGAGGATAGGTACTTTAAGCCTTGGTCATATATGCAAGTAATAATTCTTGTGAAGTGGTGGTGCAACAGGCCAAATAACAAAATATGAGTTTTCATGCATGAACATGATTTACCATAACTATTGGCATACAGTTTTGCAAAACACAATCCTTACAGCAAGGCCTTTGTAGTATACCACAATGTTATCTTAGTTTGCCATTTCCTCTTAGGTTACAAATGTAACATGTATCTACCTACATCAATCTCACCACAGTTGCAATTTGAACGATAATAATGACAATATTCCTTTATCATATCTTATACTTAAGTCTAATGGTACAATCTGCTTTAGTTGCATAGAAAACCCCTTTGCAACCGCCACTTCAAAAATCTAGAAAAAAAGTGCAATTTCATGTCCCTAACAGTGCAGAAAGTGAATCAATCATCATACTTCTTCCTCTTCTTGTGTTTCTTTTCTTCTCTCTGCTGGTGTCTCTTTTCCTTTTTCTGCTTTCGCTTTTGCTTCTCCCTCCTTTTCTCATCCTCAAGGTTTGCAATCACAGCCAGTGCCTCTTCAACAGTAGTGACTTTGTCTGGCAGATGAGATTTTTTAGTGGATTTGGAACTATGCATTTTTTTAAGCCTTGGGACATGATCAGCAGCAACTTCATCAGCTGGTTTCACAATTTGCTGAAATCTTCCAGTTCCAGCGTCCTGCCTTGAGAAAGGAGTTGCACCTGTCCTGCCCTGATTGGTTTCCTTTAAAAGCTGCAACTCATGGATTTCTGCAGCATCATCCTCAGTGAGTAGTTCATAAACTCTCTCTCCAGTTGAGTAACACTCTTTCTTCAAGTGCCCATGGCCACCACAGCGAGTGCATGTAACATTATAAACAGCATCCAAGACAAGCTGATGAAAACAGAATATAAGCCAATTTCATTATACTCTCTCTCTCTCTCTCTCTCTCTCTCTAGCAAAGAGGGTACAAAAGATCACGAATGCTGATTCAAAAATAATCTTGTAGCTTTCTCTACAAAAGCCTTTTTGCCAATGGCTTATGTCATAGTACAAAGTACAAAATCATTTCTCAAGCTTATGCACAATCTACAAGCTTCACGGACACATTCTGGAAACAAACTCCTCAAAAGGCTCCATCAGCATTAGCACAGTTGTTGAGGAGCACTTTATGAGTCATGATCAGAATTGTCTCAACAAAGATGCTCACGCAAATCATCTTCGCAGCCTGAAGTCAATCGATAGATGTAAAAGCCTATATAAGCAAGCATAAGAGAAAGAGAGTATGCACTGAAGAAGAAGGCTATACTTTGTAGATCTCTGATTCAAATGCTCATACAACAATAATAGCAGTGTCTCTAGGCACAATAATAGGAGCTTCCACCAACCAAAACCAAACGAGATCTAAATTCACTAGAGAGTTCAAGGTGCTCTCTTGAAATTCACTGATCAGAATGAATTGATCCGATATACATACTACAGATTGATGGCTCCACTTATACCAGACTATAACCTTTATATTGTTTATTTATAACAAAACTCCTTCGGACAAAAATAATAGATTCTAGTCGTTGCTTGATTACCAAGGTCAAGCCATCCCTTCTTTTACTTTTCCTTGTGTTCACTCACATGTATAAACTCAGTTTTTTCTTTAAAAGATCAAATTCATGTTTTACTGGTCGTGTTAGTTCAGGAACTGACATAGAGAAAAGACCAGCAAATACTGGCCAATGAGTACCACTCTCACCTGTGTATCAACATGTGCAACAGTTGAATCTCACTCTATTGAAAATGGAACATCATATGATTACTATCACCACAGGTGGTTCTTCTATGCAGACGTCATTCCTTTTAATGTTATTAAGAGCAAATATTTGCAAAGACGATCACTGCTGCAAGAGAGGTCAGGCCTATTACAAAGAGTTGCTAGTAATGAAAGTGAAACGGGTTAAAAATATAGGTGTACTGTTGTATGTGACGGTTGGTCAAACACTCGAAGGAGGCCTTTGATGAACTTCTTAGCCAGTAGTATTTATGGTTTTGTTTTCTTGCGCAATATTGATGCTAGTGGTTTGACCAAAAAATGTGAGTATATTTATCGACATGTGAAGATGGTCATCAAAGGGTTTGGAGCTAAAAACGTGGTGCAAGTGGTTATGGATAATGCCAGTGGTTGTATCTTGGAAGAGGAGTATCCTAAGATATTTTTCATGTGTTGCACATGTCATTGCTTGGACTTGTTATTCAAGGATATTAGATGCTCAAATTGGATTGAACCTGTTTTGCATATAACACGAAAGATTGTTGCATTCGTCACCTCTTGCTCTAGAGTACTTGCACTCTTTCATAAATTCAGCACCCATAAACTATTGAAACCCAGTGAAACAAAGTTTGCAGAAACGTATATTGTTTTGGCAAACTTGTTGCATGTTAAGTTAGCCTTTTGAGGGCTAGTGGTTAGTGGTTAGTGAGGAATGGCATGGGTTATTATCATCCATATCTGAGCTAGGAAAAGAAGTAGAGAGCATTTTGCTTGCTCCAACATTTTGGGATGACGCACAAAAGATTCACTTTGCTAAAACTTGTCTTGGAGTTGCTAAGGGTTGTTGATAGAAAGAGAGCCACCATGGGATTCATTTATGGGTTGATGGATCATGTGGTGGAGGGTATTAGAGCATTTGATGTAATGTCATCATGTCATACTGTTGAGGAATTTTGTATGGAACACTGGAATATGATGCACTCAACTCTCCATGCAACTGGGTATGTGTTCCATCCCCAATGGTTGGGGATGGGGCAAGAGAGTGATGCAGAAAACACAGCTGGATGGATGACAGTTTTGGAAAGGTACACTAGAGGGGAATTTTGAGGAGCAAGCCAAGATAGCAGATCAATTGGACATGCATAAGAACATGGAGGGTTTGTTTGGATGACCATTTGCACAATTGGCTTCACAGAGGACATCGGGAGTGAAGTGCTGGAAATCACATGGATCATCCACACTAGAGCTACAACGTCTAGAGATTAGGATCCTTTCACAAGTTCTACAACTTCTCCATGCAAGAGAAATTGGGGTACCTTTTCCCTTATGGACACAAAGAAGAGAAATGGATTAAAGCCTGCCACATAAAAGAAATTGGTTTTTATCCATTTCATTCTTCGATTGTTATAAAAAATGAGAAATCATGAATTTCAGAAACTTGAACTCAAATTGAGTGACTTGAAGGTTGAAGGCGATGTAGATAGATTAATTGGTTTGGAAGTTGAGAGGTGGGAAATTTCAAGGGGAAGTCGTGCATCTGATCCCATTGACATTGCGGAGGTTTGGAGGATGAGGATGATGATGAGCCTACTGAGCATGTGTTTATTGATGACAACATCATCAAATAGCTAGAGCATCGATGCTAGCAACTATAATATAGCATATGCATCGCCATCTTTTTTTAATTTTGTCGATTATTCCATTTTGCTACTTTTTGCTAGTGGTGGTAAGTGGACAATGGACCTCCAAACTTTCATGTAATCTTCTTTTTTGATTATGAATACATGAGGATTTGTGGTCCTAGCTCCTTGCAACTGATTAGAACGTTTTTTATCTACATAAGTACGGTCTTGTTCTGTAATTTTCTATTGCTACATGCTATCACTGTTATGTATAACTTCGAATGATTTAATTCAGCTAAGTTGCATCACAAAGAAACCTATTTTTGTAGTACAACTAGCAATGATCATTTTTAGACATACCACTGTAAAAAAACTTAGATTTTCACGTTTGGACGTTTCAAACGTTTGGTTGCAACTGTGAACTGTGCAGGTGGTCACCATAGTAAGGGTGCACCATCATGACCAATGGTTGGATTGACGACATGAGGTCGCATATCATTAATATCTTAGTGTCTTCATGTGTGGGCACCATGTTTTTAAGAGCCATCGACACCACAACACCTAGCAGTAGTGTTATAAATGAGTACAAGACAAGATGATCAAGCTTTTGAAATGTGTAATATGTCTATATGAGTGGGTTTGAGTTAAAGCATGAAATTTTTGAAACATTAATTTTCATTTTTTTAACATGTCTTGATAATAGTTTAAAAATTCAAGTATCAATTGGATTAGTTTGATACCCTTCATTATATATTATTGTCAGTTCTATTAGCTCAAATGTCATGACCTATTGAAAATCAATAAATTGATTTATGGATTGAGAACCCTTATATACTCGAACAAACGATTCTCAAACTTCAAAAATCAATCCCTAGAACTGTTAGGCATAAAAAAACTAAATAATATTGGAGTGGAGCCAACTACAAGGAGAAATGATTACGAATGCCCACCTCTATGCCCCATCGTGCGTTAGTGATCGTTGGACCACCTCGGCCTTGTGTCAACAAGCTCTCATCCAAGTCCCGATTTAATAGATCCTTCACGACTAGGTGCATGGTGCATGACAATTATTGTTGTTGCACCTCATTAGATATATTAACTTGCGAGCACACCACATCAAATTTAGCGGCCTGTGGCAGCCGATCGATGTCAATACATAGAGACTTTAAAATTGATTGGCTAGTTAGAAGCTATTGTCTGGATGTGGATCATTTATATTCGTACATAAGCTTTGAGAATTTGGCTCATGAGCCTATTGAGAGTTTTTGCTTGCCAGAACTCTAATTTGAGGCATCCTTTTGAAGTGAGGCTTCCAATGTGATTTGAATCACCAATATTCAACATTGTGCTTCAATAGTATGAGCATCAATCCACTATTTTTTATGACTATTTCTAATTTCAATGGTTTTCATGATTGCTTCTAGCTTTTTTGGCTTGGAATAGAACTTATGGGTATGATAGATGACATGAAGGAGAATTGGAAGATGGCTTAGATTCTTTCAAACTCTTCTGCAAAGCAATGTAGCTAATAGCAAATTGTGCACATTGGAGTTTTGGGATGACTGTGGAAAAAGAAAAAAGATATAACTTGGAAACCCTTTTTGTCTAGGTTGTTGAAGCTTCAAATAAAATATTTTGCAGTCATTTCTGTGCAATTGTTCTTTCATAGTCTCTCTCTTATTAAATATGTCCTGCAACATTTTGTCAAAATTTTAATCTTCGTGGTGCAATATTCCCACCTTTTCATAATCGAAAAAATCGACTTTTCAAATGGTTTAGAATCACACCATGCTTACTTGAAAAGAATCACAAAATCAGAGTCAAGGCTTTAAAACGATATAAGTATTCTTGTTGTTAACTAGAAAATAGACTATAAATAGATCATGCACTCTCTGGTTTACAATCACTCTCTAATTTATCATTTCAGTCATTTAGAATGAAATAAAATGCGATTCAGGATGACATAGGAATTGATTTCCTATAAATCATTGTAAAACCTTGATCCGATACAAATTCGATAAACCGTTTCATATTGGAACCATGATTTTGATCTCGATGAATCAGAGAATCAGGAAAGACTGTCATGGTGTTGAGTGCCATGATGAAAAGAGCTGAACTGACTTATGTGTAGTTTCTAGATTCACAATATGATATGCATAAGTGATGCAATCATATGTTCGTGTCTTCATTGGCTTCTTCAGCTATGGCAGGTACTAAAGATTCTAACATCCATATCTCAATGTATATCTTCGAACCTTAAGTTATGTTTCTCGTCAAAGAATAAATGCTTCACTAAACTTATGGATTCTTTGTCTTGCACACGAATATTAGATGGCTTGCAAGTTTTCAACCTGCAAATCTCTTAGACAACTTTTTTTTTTAATATTGCATATGCAAGCAATAAAATTTAAATCGGGGTAAAGGTTTCCCTTTCTCTATAAGCTTATTTAATAGGCAGTATTCAGGTGTATTGAAAAAGCTTGAGAAGAGGTTGAGATTTTGTAAAAACCTTTTGTGGAGCTTGCCATGTAGGCCGTGACTGTTGCTGCTCATGTTGCACATTGTTGGGATCCAGATCTCTGCCATCAGATTGCGACACATATTTCAGTGAGCACCCGACCTTAACACTGCCATCTTCTTCGTGTTTGACAGATATCACCTTTACCCACACTTCATCGCCTTCTTCAACAACAGATGAGATTGCTTGCACTTTCAGCTCATCGGAATCATCCTTCTTTGTTATCTGATACAGACCAAATTCAGACAGCTACCAGCTTTCAGTTTGAAAGGTAACCAACCAGTCTACCACAAACATAGATAAACTCTAAATCCTAAATCAAAAACTCTTAGTAAATTGACTGCAAAGAATGCAAACACAGAAAAAATTTCTACAAAAACAATACATTGCTTTATAATATACTGATAAATACTCAAAAGCCTATACTTCCAAGTTGGTAAAAAGTAGAAGTGGGAACCTCATGGTTGCTGATTTGAGAGAGATAAACAAGTCCATTGCTTCGGTAATTGTAAAGATTGACAAAAACGCCGTACGGCCGTATACTACGAACTTTGCCTTTTTGTATGGAATAAAGATCCGGTAGGGCACTTTGCCCTCGTTCGTCTCTATTCCTTCCTTCAGAAAGCATCCTCCTCTTGTCTTCTAACCCTAAAGCATCAGCAGATGCAGCATCTTCCTTACCATCCCGCTCCCTAGACCTGTCCTTGTAAGAAGGCCGTTCCTGGCCTCCGAAGCCACCATGGCCTACTGGATCATGATGTCGACTAGGAGGAAACCAGTGCCTTGAACGCTGTGCATCAGCGTCATCAGTATCGCCTGACTTGTGATTGTGTGGGCTAGGAGACCTGTATCTTGGACGCGCCTCTTGTCCTCTGCCTCTTTCTCTGCTGCCACTCTCCCGCTCATCGCTTCTTCTTCTTCCCTGCCTGCTGCTGCCTCTGAATGCCTCCCTGTCTGAGACTGCTGCAGATTCATGCCCTCTCATGCTCATTGTCAGCAAGCAATCTTCTACTGATCCTGATGCTGTTTCTGGCGATGGCGATGCTGCTGCCTGTGCCTATTTCTCATTCCGCCTAGACTGCCCTCTTCATTCAGTTTATCGTCATCAAAATTTTAGGGTTTACATTTATTACCGAAGGAGCCACACCATAGGCAATCCCAGGAGCTTCATGGTATCGGGCACCCAAAAATTATATCCCATAATCAATCATACGCATTGTCTAGTAAGCCATATAAGTGCAAACTTGACTCCAATTTTGCTTGTGTGTGGGTGCTTGGGATGCGGGTGTCCGGGAGAGTGGCGCCGATACCCAGGAAAAGACGGGCCAGTGCCCCGATAAGCGGGTGCCCAAGGCAGTGGCATCGATGCTGGGGAAAATGGCACCGGAGCTCGAGATAGTGGCAATGGTGGCGGTGTCGAGAAAAAAGTGGTGGCAGTGCCCAAAATGCAGGTGCTCGCGGGTGGCCAGTGCTCGTAGGACAGTGGCACTTGTTGTATAGTTTTTTCTCAAGCACCTTCTCATTCGGGCAGGGCCAAGCAGCGTTGCCACATGGCACTTTTCTAGTAGGCCGAGGCCAAACCCCAAACAAATGCAACCTCGTGCTGTAAAGCCCATTTGGGCTAAGGGGTGTACCCTCCCCTACCACACCTTGTACCCCTCTAGCTTTCCCTTGGCATGCATGAGTGGCACCAACATCACTCACAAGCCAGGCCCAATGGGCTCTACGACTTTTTTTTTGTCTTACAAGGAGGTGGTACCAGGTGTGGAAAGGCCCATAATTCATCTTCTCGAAAAATATTCCATCTCTTTTGGGTCTCTTGTGGCCATAAGGGTGTTTTCACATACAAAGAGGGTTAATAGTGATGTTGAGTCACACTGCCCCCCTCCATGAGCCCCTTCATCTCCTTCTATCGACCCCCATTTCACACACAAATCTATCTAGGAGACAATTATTCTCTCTCCTTTATCCTATACTTATATGAGCCATGAGGATGTTCTCAACTAAAAACTTTAAATTTGAACGGCTCATAAAAAATAGGGGCCCTAGGGCTTGTGGAGATTCCGAGAAGTACTCTCTGACATCTCCACTTACCCCCATGTTAGCATTTTTTAAGCCAAGTTATCTGCCACATTAGAGGCCTCACTTTTCTATGTGAAATGGGGTAAAGGGCCTTCCTATTTTTTCTCTCCAACAAATGTTGAGTTTTTTGGCCAGTAGACATGTCCTAGTGTGTGAAAATACCCTAAGAAAAAATGTTACGCTGTTACCTCTCCAACTAGTTCTCTAGTAGTTAGATTTCTTTCCGCCCAATAATCAATTTGTTCAAGAGAAGCCAATCCAATTTGAAAAAATTAATGTTTTTTTTTTTTTAATCATAATTTTGAGGTTCCTGTAAATCAATATTACAACTCTTAATAATCTATTATTGGAGATTTTTCCATAATAACATGGTTTAAATTTAGGACTCAACATTATAATTCTCAAGCAATCAATTGAAGACATTATGGGGTAGCTTAGATTTGTCTCTTAGCTCTCTAGCCACAATGGTAATTACTATTTTTTTGACAAGCTTGATATAATCGAATTTCTTGTGAATGTAAGAGGTGCCAAAAGATTTTAAGGCCCCAATTCCATCTCTCCTACTTCTTGTTCGCCCATTTTGAATCCCTTTAAGGGATTGTTGTGGAACAAATGAATAAGGCCCACGAGAGCATACATGAATCTCATCAACTTGAAAATTTAATTTTAGCATATAAGCTTTTCCTATTGTGATATGGTGTTTAAAGATTTTGGTGTTCTTCCATCAATTGATAGACCTTTTCCAAGATCGTCAATTTCAAATAACTGCAGATTAGTCATTCATTACTAGCTTCATGAAGCTCAAAATATATTAGCTTTGTAAAAGCTTTTCATTCGTATCTTCATTGAAGGGTAAATCTCTGTAATATCTTTTCAAAGAGCCTCCTACTAGACCAAGCAAACAACTTTTGAAGATTTGTTGTCCTACATTCATTCTTGTTGGCATCCCTAAAGGACTTAGTATTGTATCAATAGGCATTCCATCCTTTATAAACTATTTGTCTCACTGGATTACTTTGATCTAAGAATTGTGACAAGGGATGTGAACCAGATAATTCATTAAACGTTTTGATAATGAACTCGAAGTTACTATATACGTAATAGTTGATACACACTTACAGTAAGTTGCCATGTTTATTCTTTTATGCACTAAATCTTCTAGATGCTCCAAAGCCAATCTAGATTGATTTTGTAGTAAAATCTAACTATAGAATGGATACGTCTATTTGTAAGGTGATCTATATCATCAGAGGTACCTATTCCAATTTGAAGTTTGATTGAATAATCTATAGCAGCTAAAACACTGTTTGGTGATGACAAATTTTAATCTTCAGGCACATTAAGATTAAGTTTTTGTTAGTATTAAATTTACCTACTTTCCTGCTTCAAATTTTTATTCCTTCAATTCTTCATAAATGTTGAAAAATTCCACGTCTCTAACTGCACCAAATATTTGTTCATAAAGTTCTCATATGCCATTTTTATAGAATAAATACTTTCTTGTTTTCTTAGAATAAATACTTTCTCATATGACGAACATGAAATCATATCATGTTCGTCACATTAGGTTTTTCTCTTTCCCAATTTGAAATTATCGTCTTGATATATCTAGTAATTCCCCCAAATCTGAATCTTTTTTTGATTTGCGGGGATTACTACATATGTCGGGAGGCATAATACTTATGATTTTTGTGAAATTTCTATCATTGGAAGGTACTTCTCCCATTGAAAATGCTATCTAAATACATATGCAATAGTGGTATCAGAGCTTGGATCACATCAACCAAGAGGTGGGGCTTGAGGATTTTGGATTTTTGCAGTTCTTACCTCTTTGCTTATTTTTCCAGGTGGTGGAACTCATTTCCAAGTAGGTGGCTTTTCAGATCCTTGGTGTACTTTTAGCCTAAAGATCATATTTGTGGATTTGCTCCATGATGGAAATCATAGGATTTTTTTTTATGGTTTTAGTGAATTTTTCACCTAAATTCATGGTTTTTGCTTGGAATTGATCATAAGTACTGATGTAGTACGTTTTCCATATTTTACTTACTATTTTACAGTCATTAATGATTGGATCTAATGATTGCATGATGTTTGAATAGTCAAACAGATGATTAGATAGTGATTTTGGACAAAAAAATATTGGGATTTTTGGACTAGAAATGGGCTATAGAATCCATATCTGACTAAAATCAGAACTTTTAGTGTAATGGATTTACAAGGATTAGGATCAGATTGCACTTATTTGTGGATTTATCCCACAAATTTTGGTCAAAATTGGTCAAAAAACATGGTTTTTTGATGATTTTTAAACTAATTTTGTGGTAGATCTCAAAATTCTTAGCCAATAGTTGGTAAGCATGTTTTAAAAGGTGTAATAAGCTGTCCTAGGGCTGTCATGAAGTTTGGTTAGGATTGGACACCATTAGGGGACTCAAAACATAAAAAAAAAAAAAGTGTATTTTTGGTGAGTTTCGGGCATGAAAACCTATCAAATGGGGGTCTAAACCTCTTCGTTCTCATCACAAGCTTAAAGATATGATGGATTGCCTCTGATTTGAGCCATCATGCATCCAATTTGGATAGGTGAGCATTAGACACCATCATGTTGAAGTTTTGCTTGTTGAAGGAGGCCAAAAATGCATTTTTTGCATGATCTGAGCTTATGGTTGCTTGGTGGCCCTGTTAGAACCTTCTATGCCTCTCTAATGAACCTTAGTAGAGTGCTTGTAACCTCTAATTGGATGCTTATTGGGCTGGAGTTGTAGTTTTGATGATACCACCTTCCCAAAGTGCGCCCTACTAACTTGAATTTTGGCCATTTACTGCTCGCATGTGTGAAGCCTAGGTGGTAGGGTGATGTAGCAAGTTCCTTTAGACCCACTCTCCCTCTGTACTGTGCTTTACAACGACCAATTTGGTGTCTTGTAGAGAAAGTTATGGTCATCTGAAGTTTGGCAATTTTTAAATCAAAATTTGCAAAATTTTGGAAATATTCTGATGCATGCTTGTAATTTAATGTAGTGCTTGTCTGTTGATGGAAATGTATGGATAGAACTATATGCATGCTTGGATGCATGTTGCATGCGTAATTAGTAGATTGATCAGTAGATTTCTTGCACGAGGCCATTTTTAAAAATTCTAGATCAAAAAGCAGATATTCTAGTAACTAGGCTATTTACGAAAAAAATTTCGCTTTTTCAAAAAAGTCAGTGCATGTCAAGTTAGATGCATGCAGGATGTTTCGAAATGTTTTTGATATGTGACAGTGCTTGTGAATCTGTTAAATCAATCTTCTTATTCGATTTTCACAATTGGTCCAATTCAAACAGATTTCAAAAATCCCAGTTTTTCGTACATTTTTTTTAGTTTTGATCCTAAAAGTTGTCGTTGTTAAATAAATCTGATATTGATTTTATGAAATTTTGCTTAAATGAGTGAAAGACCTTGCTGAGTAATATTAGCCAGTTATGAGGTTCTGAACTTTTCACTTATTAGTTGATGATTGGATCTTGACTAACTAAGCTAATTTTATATGTCAGGAAATCAATATGACAGACGATAATGCAATGCAGCTCTCAATGGTTAGTTGACAATGCCAACCTATCTGCAAATTTTTCAGTCGTTAAGCCAATCGCTTAATGAAATAAACAACATGAACACTTTAAGGGATCAACAAATGGAAGTACTGCTGATTCAAATGAGAACTTTATCCGCACCAAATTTGGGCTTTTAGCTTGAACCTTTTTCGAAGGAGAAGAAAGAGAAAAAACCCAAAGTTGTAGATGACTGGTTAACCAAGTGGACCGGTTATTTTAATCTACACAAAATTCCTGAAGAAAAAAAGATTGAGAGTGTTATTCTATTCTTCCTGGGAAAGCTTCGTTGTGGTGGCATGATCTGCAACCAAAACCTACCACATGGGATGAGTTTATGGAAGTGTTCAAAAAGTTGTTTGTGATTGTAGTGATGACTCAGATTTCTAGCAAAGATTTGTTAACTACAAAATGCGTACTCGGAGTTTGGACTCCTACCTGCAAGATTTTATGGATTTATGGAATAAAGTTCATTTGATGCAAAATTGGCACTGTGGCAGTTTATCATGGGTGTGCTTGCAGATTATCAGAATGAGTGCAAGCGTAATGTGCTTCAAACTTTCAATGACGTCGTACGAGTCGTGAAAGCATATAATTCCACAGTGGTGGCATCTAGGAAGCAATTACAGACTAATCCATTTGAATCATCCAGACCCAGCCAGAAGACAGGAAAGAAAGGAATTCGTGGGAATCAAAAATCCAGTATTTCGACGAACTGGTCAAGGTACATCTGAGTTTAGACAAAAGTGTTGGAGGGTTTGCGGATCCCAAGGCAGCCTTAACCCTAGTTAATAAGTGAGAGATTTGGCACCCTATGTGTGTAAGTCCAACCCGATGATCACATAGTTATTTGATTAGTTAAAAGTCAATAAAAGGACTTTAGGCCTTTTTGTGGGACTTTTAATGTCGTAGGGCCTAAATGTCAAGTTAGTGAATAAAGTTGGGTTATCTTCCAATTTGGATGGTTCCCGCTCTTTTTTGAATTTGAATAATTAGGGAAGCAAAAATAGACCAATAGGATTCAGAGGCTAGAGTCCTCCTCTCTACTATATAAAGGGACCAACTCGAGTTGCTCCTCATGTTCATTTCCTCATTTCAATAAAGTAGATTGGTTCTCTTCAGAAATGGATTGATGAATGTCCTTGCTCTCTATTACTTTTCCTCCATCTCTCATGTTTTCTTTGGATTTTGCTAATGGTTGGATCTTATTGTTATTGGAATTGTGTGTTATTATACTTTTTATGAGAGAGAAAGGGAGAGAGAGAAAGAGTAAGCTATCTTTGTTATTGATGTAGTGTTAATGGATCGTAGGGATAATGGATGTTAGAGTTAGATGTGAATCCTCCATTCATGTTGAAATCTGAACTATACTATCGCTCTCATGGGAACGAACCTACGTGTGACAACTAACTTCGTCTCTTTGATGTTAGAGTTAGATGTGAATCCTCCATTCATGTTGAAATCTGAACTATACTATCGCTCTCATGGGAACGAACCTACGCGTGACAACTAACTTCGTCTCTTTGATGCTAGATTGACTAAATCTTGGTTTGAGTTTAAGCAAGGAAAGAAACCCACTACAATTTTGGCGCCGTTGCCGGGGAGCTACGCCAATTTTTCAGTTTACAGCATGTTTGTTGGATGGTTATCTTGCATTAGGCATCTTGTCGTGGCATGAATAGTGTTAAGACCTGCATTTAGGATTAGTTTGGGAGTGATTTTGCTTAACTTGAGTAGATTTGCTTGTTTGAATCTAATTTGATTGTTAAACAGGGAAAGCTATTCAGATCACCAATCTTAAGATCCATTTGGATCTAAGATATCAGAAAAAAAAACAAAAATCGGTCAAATCTAC
Organism: Diphasiastrum complanatum; assembly: GCA_029204225.1. Taxonomy (NCBI): domain Eukaryota; kingdom Viridiplantae; phylum Streptophyta; class Lycopodiopsida; order Lycopodiales; family Lycopodiaceae; genus Diphasiastrum; species Diphasiastrum complanatum. The sequence continues at coordinate 51,091,447 of CM055104.1, read as the reverse complement.
CATATTTTGGTCAAAAGGAGGCAAAAAGCGTCATCGGAGTTTATAACATTTTGCCCTTTTTCAGAAAACCTTCATCAAGTTGAAGACACCTTCGGTTTTGATCACAGAACCTTCAGTTTGAAGGGCAAAAATTAATTCCTAGCAGATTTCCAGAACCATCAGAAAAACTATCAAAAAACACCAAAAAATCACCAAAACCCTAAAAATACAAAAAGGGAACCTTCGCCCGATTCACTGTGCATAGGTGTGATTTAAATCTATTTACTGCCAGGTTGGCAAATAATACCAAAAATAGAAGGGTTTTCAGAAGATCAGTTATCATATTGTCATATTTTTGTCAAAATAGTCATTTTTTTGCAAAAATACCAGTATTACTCTTGATCCTTTGTCAAAACCTTCGTCGAGTTTTCAGATTATTCTATTTATAGTAAAATACTATTTTTGAGTTCGACGAAGATTCTTCTTGTTCAGATCATAAAAAATCTTGATTTTTACCCTCGCCAAACTATAGAAACTGTATTTTCTTGTGTCCAAAACCTTCGTCTGGTTTTCCATAGTTTTATATGTGTCAAATCTTTCATCTGAGAGGTCCTAGAAATTGTCAGAAAAGTTGATCAAAGAGTTTTTTTTTTTTTCCCAAAAGAGCACTGCTGAACTTTCATTGAGCCAATCTTCGCCAGTACTATTTTAGGTTCTGATTTTCCAGATCAAGTCTCTGTCAAAATTTGGATCAAATATGATACATTCTGATTTGGATTTTGAGAAATTTTTCATTTTTTAAGAGTATCGATTGATTGAATTTTGAAATCTTAATCAGATTTTTGAAAAGTGAAATAGATCTAGCAGATCTGATTTGAGATAGTGTTTGATTGAAAAATCTAGATCCAATCTCATTGTCTGCTTGATCTAAATTTATAAAGATGGCTGTCCCTGAAGCTGCTCTTGGAGGTGCTCCTCAAGAAGTCACTCCAATTATTGTCAGAAGAGCACCCCATTTGGATCTACCCAAATATAATGGATTAACAGATCCAGTTAGATTTATCCAGATCATATGTTGAATCTTGTGAAGTCTATGGCAAGATTTATCCCTAAGATAAAACTTCAGCTGTTTTCTAGGGCTTTAACAGACGCAGCACAAGATTGGTACTATAATCAAAATGAAACTGAGCGTATAGATTGGGAGGTTGTTAAACGAGCCCTTATCACACAGTTCAAACCGCGGAAGTTTATGGATGACTTTTTTCTACTTTTAAGTAAAATTAAAATGGGAAAGCAAGAAATGGTTCGAGATTACATTGAATGGGTGAAACGCCTCAGATCTGAGTGCGAACCTGAGCTGATTAACAAAAATGTCATATTATGTGGTTTTTGTTAGGTTTACCTAAACGGATCAGGCGTGAGCTAAAACGCCATAATGAGTATGCACTCTTGCAAAATGCTATGGATGATGCAATTCGAGAGGAGGATGAAGATTCAGATGATGAGCCAAATATCAATATGTTGTCCTATACAACAAGATAGACACTATGACATCCACCACTATTGCATCAACAAATGCCAACGCTACTGCAGAAATGATGCTGAATGAGTTTGAGAAACTCGGGAAGAACCAGCAGAAATAGGTGGAAAAGTTGCAGTCGCAATTTGATGAGAAGATCAAAGCATTGGAAGATTTCCATGGAAAAGTGAACAAGGAACATGAAAAGTTTGCGAAGACTTTTCTTATCAGGGAGAATGTCTGGTGTTCTATTTGTACAGGAAATCACATAGCAAACGAGTGTCCTCAATTGAAAAAACGAATGGAAATCAATGTTTGCAGTTTGTATAATTCCCCTGATCATGAGACTGCTTTTTGCAACTTCAATCCTCAGATAATTCAGCAATGGTATGTCCAAATGGGATATCGAGAACCACAATATGGAGGAAATCTAGCAGCTAGACCTCGACAATCTGCTCTTGGATACCCAGAACATTTAGCCTTCCCTGCCCCACCAAAGCATTCTGCTCCTCTAGCCAATTTAATGGAACCAGAACCGTACGGAAGTGCTGAGCAATGGAACTATGGTAATGATCAAGAAGGTGGGTTTTCAGAATAGTATGCTATTTATGCTGCCGCACAACAACAAGCCTCTACAAATTGGACCAGAGCACCACTTGGATGCTTTGCATGTGGAAAAAATCACAAAGTTGCAGAATGTCCAAATAAAGAGAAATTTGTACCATTCTTTCAAGATTGTGGTTATGGACATTGCTATAAAGACTGTCCAGCAAGACCAAAGCCACCACCAGCTACAACACCTGTAAATTTGATAACAATCAAGCAACGATCGGTAGCTCAGAATAAATCAAGTGTACCCTTGATGGTGGCCACCAGAGCACAGAAGCAGAAAGAACCAGTAGCGGATCCAGTACCTACTAATTCTATACCATTGAACGATATACCAACCGCATCTGGAGTCTATCCAAATCTCCATGCAGAAAAACGAAGATACCAGGATATGAGGCAGTGGATTAAACATCTGCAAGAAGAAGAGGAGCTTAAAGCTGCTAAAGCAACAACAGAAGTTCGTTCTTCACCATTGCAACCACCAAGAAATTCACGTACAAATATGAATGACCAATTGCATCATCAAGAAGAACCCTTCAAGATGACTGAACCGAACGCACCGCAAACACAATTGCTCATGAACATTTTGTCTAGCAAGATCAATATTTCATTAGGAGAGTTCCTGAAGTTGGTGCCAAAAGCAAAAGAAGTCTTAGCACAAAAGTTAACTCAAGTAAAACCAGAAGTCTATTAGGAGCCACTTTTTTGTGCCGATTTGAAGAATCTAATGAAGTCCTCCATGTCGGAGCTGCTTGGGAAAGTGAACAAAAGAATATCACTCTTGCGATACAACATAGACAATTTCCTAAGGAAGCAACTGTGATAGATGGCGGTTCAAGAGTTAATCTGATTTCTACAAAACTATGTGCAAAATGGGGCCTTACAAAGATCAAGCCTGCTACTTTTGCTATTAAGCTAGCTGATCAAACGACAGTTCGTCCGCGAGGAATGGTTGAAGATATACTTGTCAGAATTGTGGGAGTACAGTTCGTCATTACTTTCGTAGTGATGGACTTACCAGAAGCACTGAATATCTACCGAGTCCTATTGGGATGCCCATGGTTACGAGTTGCGCAAGTAATTCATAACTGGGGTACCGGGAAAATCATTTTTGAAAATCGTGAACATGCAGTCAAAGTTGATCCTACAACTTGGACTATCAGACCAGTGATTCAAAAAGAGGATGATGATTCATCAACAACGGATCAGACTTGTGACCGTCCAGAGAAAAATTTGGGAGTTCATTACGATTCTCAAACGGATACTGTCAACTGGAATGAAGCTCTTGCACGATTGATTGTACAGCAGGATATATGTGTCAACGATCAGTTTTGACGCAACCAGATGACTATAAGAAGGATTATCCTATACAATTTGCAAGCAGACAACTTACATATCCGGAAAAGAATTATTGAATAACAGAACATGAGGCATTAGCCATGATTTTTTTGGTGCAAAAATTTTGTCACTACCTCATGGAAATGCACTTTGTATTTTATATGGATCATCAACCGTTACTTTACTTGGTCAACAAGACATGCAATACTGGACATATTGCAAGATGGTTACTGTTATTGACTGAATTTGACTTTTGAATTGTGGTTCGAAAGGGCAAGCAACATTATCTTGCCGATCACGTTTTGTGAATCAAATCCGCACCAGTTAACACTGAAGTGGATGATGAACTACAAGATGTTGTATTGTTCTATGTCGAAGCAGTACCTGAGTGGGCAGCGGATATTGTTGATTACCTGATGCTAGGACAACCGAATGACTCTTTGACAAAAGTACAGAAGAGACAATTGATTCATAAGACTCAACCTTATCAATTGATTGCAGGACAATTGTATCATCGTGGATCAGACAATATTCTACATAGATGTGTTTTACCACATGAAGTACCAGATTTAATCATGTTTTCACATGATGGCATGGGCGGAGGACACTTCTCTACAAATATTATTGTTCACAAACTTTTGCAATCAGGATGTTGGTGGCCTATGCTTCATAAGGACATAGAAAATTTTATTCAGACATGTGATGTTTGCCAGCAAGCACGACGGCCTACTCGAAAAAATTATGGACCCTTGCATCCGATTTTATCGCAAGCATCGTTTGAAAAGTGGGCCAGATACATTTTCATAGCAACTGATTATATGACCAAGTGGGTTGAAGCCAAAGGTGTCAAAGTTGCTGATGCAAAATCTACGGTCAAGTTTCTCTATGAAAATATTATAATCAAATTTGGATGTCCGATCAAGATTGTCAGTGACCGGGGTACACACTTTGTTAATCAAACAATAAAGTGCTTACTGGAAGATTTTTTTGTGATACAGAGATTTAGTACTCCTTACTATCCCAGAGGGAATGGCCGAGCTGAATCTTCCAATAAGATTCTCTGCACAATTATGACGAAGACAGTTGAAGCGAGTCGGTCTGATTGGGAACATAAATTGTATGCAGCTTTATGGGCATTCAGAATCGCTTCTAAAAATAGTACAAATCAAACACCTTTTCAACTAGTTTATGGTCAAGATGTTGTCATGCCGATTGAATTTTTAATCTCATCATTACACATAGCAGCAACGGAATGATTTGATGATAAGTCTTTACAACTCCGTTATGAAGCGTTGCACAAATTATGTGAAACCCGATTGATGACAGTTCATGCGTTAGCTGCAAAGAAAGCCCGTCACAAGGCATGGCACGATCGTCGATTGCACAAAAAAGATCTAAAAGCATGATATCTCGCATTGATTTACAAAACCAAGCTGATCAAGGGAAAATTGAAGTTTACTGGTGAAGGCCCGTATAAAGTGAAGGAAATCTTGAACTATGGCGCAGTAATTATTGAGCACTTGGATGGAAAACGATTTGATACTCCGATGAATGGTAGTCGATTACGCAAGTTTTGGCAGCCTGCTCTGCCAGTTCAACAAGCCCGATCTCAAGGATTGTTTAATTTTATTTGTTTTTCAATTTGTTGGTTTCAGTATTTGATTGTTCAAATTTTTTGGAAAAAGACAGTAAAAAAAAATTTTGAGAAAAGACTGATGAGCAAAAGTCAGAAAGTCATCAGCATGGAAAAAACGAAGGACAGTCTTTTCATGAAAAATGACTTAGAAAATCACTGTTTCGGTCAGATGTGGCCTATACAGTACCAGAAACCTTTGTTGGGCTCTCAGACTATACATCCACTCTAATTTATCTAATTTGAAGTGGGCGAAAGTTTCTGATCAGGAAAAATCCAGATTCTGAGTCAGGCGAAGGATCAATAATATGCAATTTCGGGAACCTTCACCGAGCACCTTACCCTCATTATGAACATTCGTCGACCTGCTAGATGATCTTAAAATGTCAAAATTAGGTTGTCCATAGGCTCAGATTGTGAAATGATACATTTATGACAGTACTTGGGTGAAGGACCCTCTTGGGCGAAGGTTCATCCTTCGCCAGCCCTGGAAAACATTCGCCTGATAGGTTCAGATCCCCAGAAACCTTTGCCGAGATTTTTATAGCCTATTTTCACATTATTGTACATACCTTCAAATTTTTGCTCAAAACTGATCAGCCAACTAGTATTCAGTGTAATGGACCCACCAAATTTACCTATAAGTTGGCTGAATTCGATTCATTCCTCACTTGTGCTAGCAAAGCTCTTGCAAATTTTTCCCGTGACCAAAGCCTTCCAAATTTCTTTAACTGCTTTCTGATATACATTCGCTTGTTTTGCTTTGCATTTATGATCATCATGTCTTCCACAGATACTTCTCAGTCTCCCCGTTATACTATCCATCATGATGTCCCAATTGCTATGGACATCATGATCCTTCTTAGCACAAGCATGGTCACTCAGTGGATGAACCTTGCGGAACCTCTGCTTATCGCGATGGGTATTCATGAGAGAGCCTCTTCTGGAAAAATCAACATGGATTTCATCACTCTTGCCTTCAATACATGGAAGGAAGAGAAATCGAGATTTTATATCACCTTTTAGGGAACAACACACAAGGTGCGCGTCACTGAGGCCGCCCTTGCTGCCATAGGCATAACGTCTGGAACACAAGCCTTACCCAATCATAAGCAGGCCAAACAGGCCATCAAGCCTTACATCAACCTCACCAACGATTTGCATTGGACTAATGACGAATACCTCCTTGATGCCATCACTGAGCCTTCCATACACGCTGCTGCCCAGCTACTGAAAAACTTCTTGATGTTTGACAACCTCAGGAAAGATTGCATCACTTCACAAATCCTCCATAGGATAGTTGAGTCCTATACAAAGTTAGCCAGAGCCCCTCTTGAACCATATAACTGGTTCAAGACTATTTCTGGTGAGCTCAAACGAGCTCTTAAGAGCAATACAAAGCAACAGTTCACTGTTGGCTCTTTGTTGTCTCTTCTAGCCGCCTCTCACCTAGAAAACAAAATCCATGGCTTCCACCTGGATTCTGTGCTTTTGGTCTATGAAGAAGCACCGGCGAGTCATCTCACCAGGTCTCGAATTTCCATAGTCGTCGTCATCGTCCACGTAGCGAGATTGTCATTCATGACTCGCCTTTCGCGTCATGACGTCGCACTAGGCACTAGTCAGTTGCGCTTCCACCCCCTGCTGCTGTTCGCACTGAATTTCCAATTCCCTTGGCCCTCTTTTGCTTCCATCACCTCTACTTCCACTCAAGGACAATCCGTGACCATTGAAGCTACCATTCCCATTACAGCTACCCAGGCCGCCTCACCCCCGCACACTGAAGCCACTTCACCAAACACATAGTATTTCATGGATATGTTTGATGATTTTGACCCCTTTGGGGCTGCCGAAATTTTTGAAATGCCCCAGAGCCCTGCACCCTTTGAACTCCAATCCCCTGAAAGAGGATTCAAACAACTCCATGACTCTACTGTAGGTAGATCACGTATTTGTTCAAGAAAGTGGAAATGTACAAAGTGGCCCTTCAAGGATTCCAAGGCCACTTTGACAGGTTAAAAGAAGTAGCTTCAACCAAGTTGGCAAAGGCTAAAGAAACCATCAGCGCGTATGAAAAAGCAGTCACTCAGGTGTTGGAAGCCGGACCACAAGTCCCCGTACCGATCATGTCGCAATTCTCCCCTACGTGTCAAGAGGATGTACCTGTGAAAAATGCAAAAATAAGCTTGGTAGAGGCCAATAATCTTGTATATATAGATAAACACACATGTGTGGAGCCTATTCCCACATGTAAAAATAGTGTACTTGTCATGTACCATAATCATATAGGTTGTACATATGATTTCAAGTTCTAGTGGCTAAAAAGGCCAAAAACTAGTTTTCTAGGCATATGCATCAATCTATTGATTGCATGAGCCACATCCTTTGGTTAGATGTCATATCACATGTGTAGAGGATAGCTCACATGTGTGGAATAAGCTGAAGTAGGTGAATTTTGACTTCTAGAAGATTTCCAAGTAGATCTCCATATAGAAGAAAAATGGACCAAAAATGCTCAAAATAGAAGGTTTTGTCCAAGTGTCAGTTTTGCATGATGAATCATCATATGACAAAACAACTTCACACATGTGAGATCAGAGGGATGATCAGTACCACGAGCTCCCACTTATTGTATATATAGAGCCACGTTTGGCCATAATCATTGTGAGACACCAATCTTGGTTTTGGAAGCAATTTTGAGTGATTCTCTTCATTTGTCTATATTTGTTTTGATTGTTTTAAGGTTCTATCAATGTGTACTAAATTTTCAGGTTGGAGTCCGTACTCAGACAATGTTTCACATGTGTGAAACCAGAAAGTACACTTACCTTCAATTAATGATTGTTCTTGTTAGAATTTTGTGTCTAGAATTGATCTAGATTGATCTTAATCTGAAGTAGATTGATAGATCAAGTAATCTGACAACCAATCCCTCTTGAGGATCAAATTAGGATCCACTCTTGGTCCTTTTTGTACTTTTTGAACAGTACCAATGGATACAGGGCTAGATTCGGGCATGGACCAGTGGGGAGCTCCAGAAATACAAGACCAACCGCCAATTTTACCGGCAGTGCAAGCAGGTCCATCCTCATCAAGGACCACACCTCTATTCAGAAGGCCCATCAGTGTCGAGGACCAGATCCAGAATTTCTTAAAGCAATATCCGCATGAGTCCTCGCGTGGGGGTTGGGTTCTGAATTTAAGACCTCCGAGATAGAGGCCGACAAAGAGTTGGACAAAATACCTGCATTGGGAGAGCAGCCGGCATGGAGAATTATCATTTTTTAAGAGAACTCTAGAATCAATCAGGAGTTACGTTGCCAGCCCTCGCCAATTGCGGGTAGATCTCTATTATGTGCCAATGCTGAGAAGGAATAAATGAAAAGATTTGGGATTGGCTATGGACGAAATCACCATCCATACGCCCAATTGGCCAATCATCCATCAGCCCTACAGCTAGACAATTTCAGTGGATTTTCACCGGGCTTTGCAAGCATACCAACGAGAGTATGTCCACTCTCTAGATCTGACGGTGCGACAATCGACAATGTTTGCAAAAGATCTAACTCTGTTGGCATCAGTGGCAAGCAGATGGGACAATTGCCTCCCTCCTCTGGCATTTGATTCAAATAAGCTGATGGCCTCGGAGAATATCAAAGATCAGTTGCTGGTTGCTCATTTATATTTCCGTGCAGCAATGATGGGAGGCTCTTGAGAATCTCGCTTCACGTCATGGACAACTTCAAAGTGGATTGCAAGAGCCCATCGTTGTTTTCTACCACATAATTTGGATTTCAATACTGCACATCTCGACTTTATGGAGAAGGTGCAGTACCACTTAATAGAGATTCGGCGTGACGCTAATAAAATTCTCCAATAAACTGCATCTCGCAGGTGTCGTGGGTCCGCCACCAATTTTGGTGGGGGATATTGTTGGAGGGTTTGCGGATCCCTAGGCAACCCTAGTTAGTAAGTGAGAGGGATTTGACACCTTGCGTGTGTAAGTCCAACCTGATGATCACATAGTTATTTGAATAAAAGGACTTTAGGCCTTTTTGTGGGACTTTCAATGTCGCACTTTTCCTCCATCTCTCATGTTTTCTTTGGATTTTGCTAATTGTTGGATCTAATTGTTATTGGAATTGTGTGTTATTATACTTTTTATGAGAGAGAAAGAGTAAGCTATCTTTGTTATGGATGTAGTGTTAATGGATCGTAGGGTTAATGGATGTTAGAGTTAGATGTGAATCCTCCATTCATGTTGAGATCTGAACTATACTATCGCTCTCATGGGAACGAACCTATGCATGACAGCTAACTTCATCTCTTTGATGCTAGATTGACTAGATCTTGGTTTGAGGTTAGCAAGGAAAGAAACCCACTACAAAAAAGAAACTTCCATCCCAAAAAAAAGCTAGAAGGACCAATTTCATTAACTCTGGTCTTGTGCAAAAACTCGGCTTGAAAATTGAATCCAGTAACCATAGATATCGGGTATATCTAGCTTCAAGTGCGGAGTTGGAGACATGAGGTGTTAAAATTCCAAGTCTTCCAGTTTGGATCCAAGATTATAGAGAGCTAATAGATTTCCATGTTTTAGATTTAGCACGTACGGACATAATTCTAGGATACGAGTGGTTATTTAATAAGCATCCTGAGATAGATTTTGAGAAGCATGTTCTCTTTTTAGAGGAGGGTAAAGAAATAGTTATGTTATTTGGAGACAAATATGTACATCCATCTGAGATGAGTTCATTTGCTAATGTAATGGAAATTTTATATTCGCAGTATGAAGCTTATTCTTTATTTGCTAAGCCAATTTTGGATTTATCTGAAATGCATCTAAGTAGTTGTGAATTGTCAAAGATTCAAAACTCTGTAGACTTACATTAGGAGCAAATTGAGAAGAATAAGATACTACTTAATTTAACTAAAGACAGAGTTAATAAAAAGAAAAAGTGAGGTCAACCTAGTGAGTGAAATGATGAAGTGAGCCAATGCTTTGAGAAACTCAAGCAAATGGTTGCTTCAGTTCCTATTTTACAGATCGTGAATCCTGATATACCTTACGTCATGCGAACTAACGCAAGTGATTCGGCGATAGGCCGATAGCATTTGAAAGCAAGAAACTCACGGGGCCTCAGTTGCGTTACACAACTTTGGAGAAGGAGTTATTTGCTGTGATACATGAGAGAGAGAGAGAGAGAGAGAGAGAGAGAGAGAGAGAGAGAGAGAGAGAGAGAGAGAGAGAGAGAGAGAGAGAGAGAGAGAGAGAGAGAGAGAGAGAGAGAGAGAGAGAGAGAGAGAGAGAGAGAGAGAGAGAGAGAGAGAGAGAGAGAGAGAGAGAGAGAGAGAGAGAGAGAGAGAGAACCGTGAGAACCATCTCGTTGAGAGAGAGGAACGATGGTTTAATGATGTTGTAACTTTGGTTCCTCTCTCTCAACAGTTCTCACATGGTTTCTCTCTCTCACTGTTCCTCTCTCTCATGGTTTCTCTCATGGTTCTCATGATGCTCTCTCTCTCCTCTCTCTCTCTCTCTCTCTCTCTCTCTCTCTCTCTCTCTCTCTCTCTCTCTCTCTCTCTCTCTCTCTCTCTCTCTCTCTCTCTCTCTCTCTCTCTCTCTCTCTCTCTCTCTCTATTCTCACGGTTCCTCGTTCTCACGGTTCTCATAGTTCACAATTCTCCCTCTCTCTCGCTCATGGTTCTCATGATGCTCTCCCTCTCCTCTCTCTCTCTCTCTCTCTCTCTCTCTCTCTCTCTCTCTCTCTCTCTCTCTCTCTCTCTCTCTCTCTCTCTCTCTCTCTCTCTCTCTCTCTCTCTCTCTCTCTCTCTCTCTCTCTCTCACCGTGAGAACCATGAGAACCGTCTGAGAGAGAGGACGCTCTCTCTCACGGTTTCTCTCTCTCAATGGTTCTCACACGGCTCCTCTCTCTCACAGTTCCTCTCTCTCAATGGTTCTCACATGGTTCCTCTCACAGTTCCTCTCACGATACAATGCGGTTGAGTTGTGCTTCATATGTGACCGCAATCGTTGACTTTGTAGTTATAGATATTTCAGTTTCTCTTAGTGCACCAGGTGCTTAAAGCATCGTTAGATTGAATCCCTATAATGTGCACTAATCATAGCCGTTCGATGAAAACCAAGTTTCCCACCAAAAGACTAAAAAATTTAAGAAAACTTCTTAGGGGCCATGTTACTAAGTTTAGCAAGGTAAGGCATTTACACTGGTTTAGTACCATAAGGAAATTCATCACATTTTGAAAAGTGAATAAAGTGTAATAACCATATAGGAGAGAGAGAGAGAGAGAGAGAGAGAGAGAGAGAGAGAGAGAGAGAGAGAGAGAGAGAGAGAGAGAGAGAGAGAGAGAGAGAGAGAGAGAGAGAGAGAGAGTAACAAGATTTCACATAGTCCCTCTTGACAAGTCAAGACCAAACCCTTTGAACCCTTCAATTTATAGCATAACAGGTAAAAATACAGCTGTATAAAGTTTAACAGTACAGAGTACCATAAAGCGAAGCAAGTTTTAAGACACCTAACTATTACCTGCCACCATCCCACACAACAAAACTGCACAAGTTAGTCGCGTGAGGAAAACAGGTGTCATAGCTGAGCATCAATTGTTATTCATGTCCGAAACAAGATTCACTACTTTATCAGCTAGGTTGCATTAAAAACAAATACGTCCAAGCTTTCCAATCATTCATTTCATAACTTAGCAGTACGTTCGGCCCTTTTAACGAAGCCGTATCAGGGCATACGCCATACTGATCAGTAACGGAGCAAAAAGAACATATACATTCTTCATGTAAGCAGCTATCTTTCATTACACAGATGGACAAAGACTGGGCGATGGTCACAACGCTAGGTACTAGAGCACCACCATGCTATACTAGCCCCCACAAGCCTCCCGTATCAGTGTGATAGCTTATTTCGCTATGCACAAACATTTTCCATTCAAGTTCGTTTCTTTTCATGTTCTTTTCTTTTCGAGTTATCTTTCAATTCACCCCTCTTTCCAACAAGTGTACCACTTTTTTTTATAGGTGAGACCACTTGTAGAGGAAAGAACCGATTGTAGCCGTAGGATGAGATATAGGTGATCTTGACCTTTGCAATTACAATAAATGCAAGTGGAGGTTTAAAGTCTTCCCACCAAAAACTTTTGAGAATCATATACCTTGCAAAGCTTCTGATTCCAAGTAGAAAAAATAAAGTAGACTACCATCCATGAGAGAGAGAGAGAGAGAGAGAGAGAGAGAGAGAGAGAGAGAGAGAGAGAGAGAGAGAGAGAGAGAGAGAGAGAGAGAGAGAGAGAGAGAGAGAGAGAGAGAGAGAGAGAGAGAGAGAGAGAGAGAGAGAGAGAGAGAGAGAGAGAGAGAGAGAGAGAGAGAGAGAGAGAGAGAGAGAGAGAGAGAGAGAGAGAGCATCGTTTCCTTCGTTCAGACCGTATGTAGCCGTAGGCGAGACCCTTGCATGCGGTTTAGAGTTTAGGATAGAGCATTAACGCCGCATAGGGACCGTGAGAACCATGAGTAAGAGAGAGAGAGAGAGAGAGAGAGAGAGAGAGAGAGAGAGAGAGAGAGAGAGAGAGAGAGAGAGAGAGAGAGAGAGAGAGAGAGAGAGAGAGAGAGAGAGAGAGAGAGAGAGAGAGAGAGAGAGAGAGAGAGAGAGAGAGAGAGAGAGAGAGAGAGAGAGAGAGAGAGGGAGAGCATCTGAGTGAGAAAGAGAGAGCTCTCTAGAGAGATCGAGCTAGCAAGAGAGAGAGAGAGAGAGGGAGATTCTGAGAGAGAGCGATCCAGCAGAATCTGAGAGAGAGCGGTCCAGCCAGCCTGCTTGCTATTCAATAATCTCCATGGATTGTTCAAATTGTTCTTTCAAGCAGTGTGCTTCGTGCAATGTGTAGATAATGTGAGACAGAGAGAGAGAGAGAGAGAGAGTGAGAGACCGTATGTAGCCATAGATAGGCGAGACCCTTGCATCCAGTTTGCGATTCGTTCAGACCGTAAGCAAGACTTTATGGTGGGTTGAGGTTCATTCACTTCGTTCAGAGCATTTAGGCCGCATAGGGGGAGAGAGAGAGAGAGAGAGAGAGAGAGAGAGAGAGAGAGAGAGAGAGAGAGAGAGAGAGAGAGAGAGAGAGAGAGAGAGAGAGAGAGAGAGAGAGAGAGAGAGAGAGAGAGAGAGAGAGAGAGAGAGAGAGAGGATGGTTTAACGATGCTACAACAATGGTTTCTCTCACGGTTCATCTCTCTCAACGGTTCTCACGGTTCCTCTCTCTCACTCATGGTTCTCCCTCTCTCTCGCTCACGATTCTCACGATGCTCTACCTCTCTCTCTCTCTCTCTCTCTCTCTCTCTCTCTCTCAGTCACGATTTTTACAGTTATAGCGTCCATCGTTTAGAGAGAGGCACCGTGAGGACCGTGAGAGAGGAACCATGAGAACCATTGAGAGAGGGGAACCATGAGAACCCTAGAATGGCAACTGGCATGTCTTGAATTCATGATCACATTAAAATTTATATTTCTTTGATTTGTATTATTTTTGTTTTTTTTTTTGTAGTGTTTAGGGACAAAGTACACAAGTAAACTTCTTTCATCATGCTAAAATGTAACAGATGGACGAGCTGAATGCCACAAGTTAAAATTTGCAAGTAACTAACACCGACAATAACATAATGACTAATATTCCAAACTAGGTCAAGAAATACATTTAAACTCAATGACTCACAAACCTTCACATCCTCCTTGACAATGCATGCCCTCATTTCGATAGCTCTTGCAATTCTCTCCTTTGCAGCAATAGAAATTGAGTGCCTTCTTCTGGTCTTTCCTTTTTGCAGAGGAGTTGCAAATTCTTCCATGTGTGGGCCTGTTTGTTGCCCATCAAATGGGCATGCTGTTCTAGTTTCATGTTCTTCCATACACTCCAACATGAAGCCACCCTTATTTAGTATGTCTATCTCATCTTGGCTAAGGGATGTTCCAATGCTTACACACCATCTACCTTCATTTTTGGAGGGTGCCATCAATATATTTTTATTCAGCTGCCATGTATGAGTGATATCAGTAGGACAGAACCAAATATATTGCTTGTTTCACCGCTATTATACTAACGTCTACCAAAAAACTAGGAGCAACAATGGTTTCTGTTGCTTTCCCTATTATCAACAAATCCGCATTTCTTTCTACCATCTAGCATGCCCATACAAGTTATTTTACTGCCACTTGGTATGCATCGTATAGCCCACATGGTCTTGTGAATCTCTCTTTCTGCAATAGCACTTGCAAGTTGCATATGTCGTTTGACGATGTGTTCACGATGAGGCACTTCAGATTGAGTTGTGCTTTGTCTCGACACATTCACATACGCAATATCGGGCCTGTGGGAGACATTGACATCATCCTTTGTCCAATCAGCCACATGGCATTTTCTGGGAACACTCTTCTCATTGCCACTCAGAGTAGAAGAACCAGAAGACAATGATGCAAAATCAATAGCATCACACACAAGATTGACAAATGGTTGCCCTTGCATGGCAGATGCTTTATTGGACATTACTCTACTGATCAACTTTTCAAGGCTAGGCCCTATTCCTATTTGTCGACCTTTAGTGTAGGAAGCATATTGAGCACTTTGCAAAATGGCGTTTACCATATCACCCACACATGCATCGTAGAGAGACAATTGTGAACGATAGGCCTTAGCAGCAAGCCAAGTACCATGCCAAGACTCTGACAAATTCACTGTGAGCATATGGACAATATCATTGTCCTCAACCACCTGCCAATCAATGGAGCACAAATTATGATCTTAGAGAAAATTACAAACAATGAAATAAAAATTAATAGCAAAACCTTGCACACTCTCACCGCATCCATGTATCTTTCCCAATGAGAATATCTTATGTGCCACCAAGATAGCCATGCTTCCAATGCTGGTATTTGGCTAGAATATGCACCTCCTGATCGCCAGAAGGTCCTCACTATGTTGTACTTTGCATTGGCATCAGTCATGTCCACCGCTAGTCTTCAATCCTCACATATAGAAATGTGTTTACCTTGTTTGTCTTGTATGATGCATTGGTCTACATGTTTCTTCAAACTATCTTTAAAATGAAAAAGACAAGACCGCTCACGTCCCTCCATGGGCACATCATCTCCGCTACCATAGATCCTCTTGACAGCTGGCTAATTGGCACCTGCTTCGTCTGCCATAAACCTTCTAAATTGTACAGATTCCAAACCATGTTTTTGCATGACAACATTCAGCATTTTCCAAAACTTTACTTGCACCTTTGTGTCTTCCACCTTCATCTCACAAATAGCTATCATTTGCAAGCTTTGTATACTGCACAAGGAAGTTCTAATTCTTAGATAGATAGCAATTGATTAGAATGATATGAAAAGAAATCGTCCAATGGAATATATAGACCTGGGATCATAAACATAGGCTGCCATTGTGGTCCAGCCACATATTCTTTTAACATGATCAAAACATATCCATGAGTGTTCCAGCGCACCACCCTTCTGCTTTTGTTTGACAATAGTCACACCTGAAGCCGGCCCAACAGTAGACATCTTGAAGATAAAACATCTTTCATTATCAATATCTAAAACCTGCCCAGGGAACAAGGATCCTTGGAAATAGTCATACTGACACTTCTCTTTAAGTTTCAGAATGGAATCCACGGAGTCCATGTTGGGTTGATTGCTGGTTTTGAAGTCATCTATCCACTTTCTCAACCTGACATTATTCAGTGAAAGAACCAGTCATTAGCACACAACAGAACATGCAAAACGTATGCTAGAAAAAAAATCGATAATGAAAACAATCCAGGCAGATAAATTTTTCTATACCACCTTCTTTGATTCGTCAAGGGTTGTAATTGGTCCAACATAGCTGAAAATCTATCAGCATCTAACATCTCAATCGTAGAGCCATTTTCAGAGAGAAACTGATTCATTATCAACTCCTTTGCAACCTTTTTTCAATTTTCTTTTGTCCCACACCAGGCAATTTAGAAACTTGATCTTCAACCAGATTTCTGACAATATTCCTTGTATGCAAACATTCACCTTCAGCCACCTCATGACAATGTGACCCTAAATGAATTGCGAGCCTTGTATACCGAACATCATGTGGTATAACATAATATACTTTGGCAGGACAAGACCCAACACAAGTTGGTCTAAAACTACAATGATAACACGAAAATCCACCATGATGTTTCTGCACGGTATTAAGAGGACAACGCACGCTCAATCTTCTCTTCCATTTGCTTTTGTTTGCATTTCCAAAAGATTGTAAATTGCTACATAGTTCGTTCTCACATACGAAAGAGCCTCCACAATACGACTTTCAAACATCACCAGCAAAACCATAAATAGTGGTTGTTACATAACGTACCCAAGGGTGGCCATCCTTGCTCTCCCTCCATTGAACTGTGCTTTTCAGAAATGTTTGGCAATTCATAGATGACATCACCATTGTATCTGCCTAGAAGCTCATCCACAATGAGAATATTTTTCACTCCATTAACAAGCTCTCATAATTTACTGTTGATGGGAAGACTATTGATCAAGTCAAATACATGCATTGTATCTGATACTTGAGTGGTTGTACTGGGAGGTTTTTGTGCAACAGGAGAAGGATTTGCATTCCAATGTGGATTGGGAGATGTGTCGTGATCCAAATCCATTATAACCATTGCATCTTGATCTATGTGATTGGACTTCTGCAAACTAGATTCAAGTTGTATAGAAATGTTTTTGCTTGGACTATGTTCGACAACGAAAAATTTTGTAGCATTAATATTCAAATGTTCCACAAGGAATCAAAATGGGAGCGCTGGCAGATATTTGAGAGATTGAATGATAGGCCCGAAAGTTCTGATTTGCCAGCGAAAAATGTGTGTTGATCACATCCTCCACAATCCTTGTGCTATCTCCATCCTCTCCTTCATAGAAGAATTCCGAGTCACGAAACATGATCCTTATGGTTGCCATGAACCTTGAATTTTGAAGCTGATCAATAAAACTCAGGAGAGAAAAAGTGGTCCGAAGAGGGAGGATTCTACACCAAGAAATGCTTACATGTAAATGTTCAACTTCATAAAGTGTGTAAAAAAGTACCAGCTTCAGTTTTCAGAGGCAGTACCTTGACGACCTCTATAGTCCAAACTCTGTTTTTGAACGAGCTCTATATTCCATCCTAAGATGCTATATATAAATAAAGTTCCAATGTTGTAAATTTTGCAGAATGGTTGAATGGATTCATTTTAAAAAAATTTTGCAGAATGGTTTTGACAAGGTCCATGTACAGGAGAGTTGAGACTGAGTCACAACGCTTTTTAAGTGGTTTAGAGATATTGAAATGTCTAGTGATAGAGAAAACATCCCAGTTGAGGGCTTGGAAGATATCGTGATGGACGAGACACAAGAGGAAGAGGAGCTATCTACTCAGTTCCGTGTTTTGCAGGCAGACTTGCATGAGGATGTAAGCTTGGATGACTCTGAAGATGATGGAAAAAAGAAAAAAGGTAAGTCTCAAGACGATGAGAATTTTGCCATTCCACAAAACTTTCATGTGGAGATGCTTTCGACCACCATGAAGCGTTTGAGGATGGTAAGAAATACTCCTCCTCCAGCTATTCCTCTGTGTAGAGTTTACATCCATGAGAGTGTTCATCAGGTTGGACCATTAAAATAAGTTCTTAAGACTACTTTCAGAATGGACGGTTACCTTGAAGAAAAGGGAGCCTTTGTGTTGTCTTTGCAAGGATTAGGTGGCGTATCTGTGAAAGTTAATAATGAGATCAAAGCCACATGGGACTCAATATGGATGGAAGTGAATGACTCATTTGAGAGAGAACTTGCCAACAATGAAGATTGGGCTGACCTTTCTGAAAAGATGTTCTTGTGCTGGGACGAAAATCATAGAAAAAAGGCGTGGATTGAAGAGATTGCCGAGTCATTTCGTTTTGACAGAGAGAAGCATGTTTCAGTGAAGGCCACATTTATACACGTTTCACCTTCTGATTCCATGCCATTGTTGACAGCGTTAAATAGAATCAACAAGTAAGCAATTTTATGTAGTTTACTTTTTTGGCTAGCTACGTATGTTCCTTGTTTTTTATTCAATCTGTGTTAAGGCTGAATTTATTAATGTTTGATATTGCCTCACCATGAATGTGTGCCTACTTGTAGATTGAATGAGGAAGCAGTGGTGACGACGGAGTTGAAAGATGTGTTGTTCTCAGTGAGAAAATTGGTAGAGAGTGACGCATCATATTTTCAAAATAAGTTCACAACAGAAGAGTTGGCTCAAGTTCAGATTGTTAGAGATCTGGAGAAGAGAAAGGGGATTTTGCCATGGTACCCACTTACACGCTTTATGTTGGCAAAGATTGTGTATAATGTAAGTGCTTCTCTTGTCTCTGAAAAAGATTCCATCACTTTCATTGTTTGTTTGAAAATTTCAAGATGCATAATGTATTGCTTTTTATGTATCCAGAATGAGATTCAGCGGGAGGTTGATGAGCTATTGAGTAAGATGACTGACACATCAACTCAATTAAAACATCAGGCCGATGTTGAATTGCATATAAGAAAAAAATATGGCAATCGAATGAGTAAATGATTGGGTGTTGTGGATCCCAAGAATGGAGATAAGTGGTTTAGAATGATAACCACAAAAGCTTTGGAAGAAAAGGGATTCTCATTGGGTTTGGAGAAATTGAATGCTTTGTGTTTGGCAGATGTTTCTAATGAGACCAGGTGTTAGTGGCTCAAAATTGCTTGGGAGGAGCTGTGGCTCGAGACCAGTACAATATTCCTGTTGGTGACAAGATGTTTTGCATTTGGGTTGTCAGAGAATTATTCTACGAGGCACTCAGACTGGAGGCTTTCAGGGTTCTTGAGCTATTTTAGGATGCTGGAGGTAACCCTTTGCCAATGAGGTATTTTATTATTGGACAAGAGGTTTTGAAGATTATTGCATAAAAATGAAGAAACCTTTCCAGTTAAAACAAAGTTTGCACTATACATTTGATTTTGAGTAACAATGTTTTTATCCTTAGGACTCTTTTGGTGTTGGGGAGGGGGGGATTATATTTAATAACCACGCTGACTTTATAGACTATGCATAGGATCTCCTAGAGTTCTGCCTAGAACTTGCTTTACTCTGGAACTCTGCAAACGTCATACACCGTCTGCATCTTATAAGAAGTTTCTTTAAGGAAAAGGATGAACATATGTTGGTTTCACATCTGCAGCTTAAGCATTGATACATTATGCTAATTGAAATCTAGGCTTAGGCTTGTTACAGATTGACATTGAGATTCGGTTGTTTTGAACAAAGTACCAAATAATGAAATTCATGTGAAAAATAGCAGGGATCAGGTGTTTTTAGCATAGATTGCAATAAGAGACTATAATAGTACGTTGCACATTTTTTAGCTTCCAAAGGATAGTATACAAAATGCTATGCCTGCAAACTCATTAAAATAAATTTCAAATTCTGGCTAGGAGTAAAATAATCATTTGAGAAATTTTGAAGCCCTTCGCATTGATAATTATTATTATTTTTAAACTTGATTTGACAATGTGTTTTTTGTGCATGTTATAGGATCTCTGGAATCTGCTACAAACACTTTCATGAAATATTTTACATCTATCAGGTTGAGGTTTGGGGATTCTTCTGTGATGGAACCCATCCTGACCACCGAGGCAAAGGAAGAGGCGAAGCTAGCAACAAAGCGTGTGATGTGGAGGTGACATTGAATGTTTTTACATTTGCATGGTAAAATTTGTTTATGAGATTTTTTTATTGTGATCCAACTTGATGTGTTCGATTGGACATATATTTCTTTTATCTTAAAGTGAAGCATGCTGTGGAGGAAATGCCTCAAGTAATGGATATGTGGAATCAAATCTCCATGAAGAAGGAGGTTTCTATGTACTCTGCAAAGGCCAATCTCAATAGAAAAATGGCCTGAGTGAGTGGGAAGTGAAGTTTTGTCCTTGGTGGATAGACTTCAAGGACCTAGGAAAAAACACAATACCAGCTGCATGAGAAAGGACGTTTGGTTGTGGATGATGATGATGATGCAGCAGCGACAGAGATGGCACTGAGGTCCTTCCTTATTGCCTCTCCCGAGAAGCCTCAGGTTGTAGAGAAGAAGAGCAAGGAGAAAGTTGATGATGCTATGCAGCCTATAGACGTACTCACAACAACCTTTTAACTTTGCTCCATCTTCGTGTTTTCCTTTTGGTTAATTATTGCTTGTTTTAAATCTTATTCCATTTATAATTCAAATGAGTTTTTGTTTCTATGTACAAGATACCATGCCTTACACACCTGCTAAAAGAAGACGTGAGGAGTATGAGTACATGAAGGTGGACATGGTAGGTGTTAACACCAAGTTAACATATACTATTGAGGTCATTTGTGGGTGATGTAAACATGGTAAGGGAATGATTATCTCATGGGGACAATCTACAAGAATATCAGACCATGAAATGCTTTATGGATAGAAATAATTCTTCCAAGAGGATTAGGAAAGGTAAGAGCACCACCTACAGTGTCAACATCATCATTGTGGACTTGCCATCAGGGTACACAGTTGATGGTTTCGTTGGCGGTGGCTCCACGTGGAACAAATGGTTTGCTGAGACACTTAAGGCCAGCCTAGATATATGCATGGTTGTATTGGACAACCATGGTTGGACCATCCTTATCAGCCCCCCCCACTCATAGATTGCAAGTTGAGATTCAGATCGGCCGACGGAAGCTGGCTATTCAGAGACGTGTTGTGCTGAGAGGAATTGAAAAATTTGGAAGAGGAGAGGATGGCATGAATGTAAATTGTGATTTTTTCATTGCAAGTTTGTTCACATGCAATGCTTGCATATTTATGAAAATTAATGGACCATAACTTGGATCTTCTTCAATATATATAGTTTCATAGTCATAAATTTGCTTGGAAGTATGTAAGTATGTGACTATGTGAGTATAATTTCATAGTTATAAATTTGCTTGGAAGATCTATTTATATAAGTATGTGAGTTGCTTGTTCTGACATAGTGTTGTCGTTATTTGTAGATAAACTTTATGGATGTATATTTTCTCTCAAGAAAAGGGTCCATGCGAGAGAGAGAGAGAGAGAGAGAGAGAGAGAGAGAGAGAGAGAGAGAGAGAGAGAGAGAGAGAGGAGAGAGAGAGAGAGAGAGAGAGAGAGAGAGAGAGAGAGAGAGAGAGAGAGAGAGAGAGAGAGAGAGAGAGAGAGAGAGAGAGCACCATGAGAACTGTTAGAACAGTGAGAGGAACCGTGAGAACCGTTGAGAGAGAGGAATTGTGAGAGCCATGGTAAGGGTTCCTCTGTCTCAATGATACTCACGGTTCTCAATGATTCTCACGGTGAGTGAGAGAGAGAGAGAGAGAGAGAGAGAGAGAGAGAGAGAGAGAGAGAGAGAGAGAGAGAGAGAGAGAGAGAGAGAGAGAGAGAGAGAGAGAGAGAGAGAGAGAGAGAGAGAGAGAGAGAGAGAGAGAGAGAGAGAGAGAGAGAGAGAGAGAGAGAGAGAGAGAGAGAGAGAGAGAGAGAGAGAGAGAGAGAGAGAGAGAGAGCATCTGAGAGAGAGAGAGAGAACATCGTGAGAACCGTGAGCGAGAGAGAGGGAGAACCGTGAGTGCTCATGCTCCAGATGTCATTTAAACCCTAAATCCACAGGTAGAGAGAGAGAGAGAGAGAGAGAGAGAGAGAGAGAGAGAGAGAGAGAGAGAGAGAGAGAGAGAGAGAGAGAGAGAGAGAGAGAGAGAGAGAGAGAGGAGAGAGAGAGAGAGAGAGAGAGAGAGAAGAGAGAGAGAGAGAGAGAGAGAGAGAGAGAGAGAGAGAGAGAGAGAGAGAGAGAGAGAGAGAGAGAGAACCGTGAGAGAGAGAGAGAGAGAGAGGAACCGTTAGAACCGTGAGTGAGAGAGAGGAACTGTGAGAACCGTGAGTGAGAGAGGAACCATGAATACAACCAATTGGAACACATCAAAGCAAGGCTAAAAGTCAAGTGGGCCTTGTCAACTCCTGGCCTCGAACTGAAGTAGCCTCCAAAGTCATGCTGATTTAGGAGTTAGAGTTACTATAGTTACTATCAATTCAAATGTGCAACTGCACAACATCATATCCCATTAACCATATACAATTTTCTTGGACTAATGAAATTGAGAATTTGATTTTCATCACCACTGACTCAATGGACTTCCAAAAGTGTCAAAATTTTATGGCATGCCATGTGCATTCAATTTTTGCTATTCTCATTGCGCAAAAACTCGCAAAACTCGCAAGTGATTTACTCGCAGAATGTCAAAACCCCTTTTCCAAGTGCCGAGCAGAACGACATCACCTGTGTTGCAGTGGGTCCTGCAACCAGATTAGGGGTGGATAATGCTAGCGGATTCCAGAGAATCCCCAGATGCCGAGCCAAGCTGAAGACACAGAATATCTCTCACCCATGACCAAGGCGGTCTCAGAAGGAGGAGAGCAGAAGAAGTTGAGAGCTTGGCATGAGAGCCGAGGATTACTAGCTAGGGTGACAATTATTTTCTATGTGAGCCTACATGGTGTATCCCAGAGAAGGAACGACCATGTAGGAGCTAGTAATATTTCCTAGGCATTGTAAATAGTGTAGACCCCTTAAATAAATTAGAGTGAGCCACCTTTTGATGGTGACCTCTAGTGGAAGGGCAAATTCCACATGTAATCTCTAATTTGGTGAAATTGCCACTTGGGCTCCACATGGGCAGCCCTCTTGCTTATTTAAGGGCCCCCCTCTCTTGTGAGGGAGCTTTTGATTTTATTGTCAATTACTCTTGAGTGAATAAAGAAGATCTTCCACGAGTTCTTGATAATTGTAAAGCTCCTTGTTCATGGCAATGTTCTTGAGTGAAATTTCTATGAGCATGTTTAGATTTTCTTTTGTGTTGTGGATTAGTTAGATCTCTTGCTTACTTTTTTGTTTTATGGAATGTAGATGTGGATTAACTTTTTTGTTTCTTGATTTTGTAGTTTTAGCATGCAGGTAAACTATAGAGGCTGAGATTGTGGATCTGATTTGCATATTCACTAACAATCTTGTCCTTGATTGTTCTTGGGTAATCCAAGCATCAAGAAATGGGTGTTTCTTGATCCTTGGGCTGCTAGAATGCTGTTAGGAAGCTAGTTTTCTTGTTTTTTTTTTCCATATTTTCCTGAGTTAGTTTGGTAGTTAGATTAGCTCTCTGCTTCAAAACGTTGATCTACGTTGAGCTAAGACTGGTTGCATGGCTTGTAAATGCATGTAGCTGAGTAACATAGCTGTTTCTCCCCAGTGACAGGTTGGAAATACAGCGTTGTAATCTAAGAAACATTTCTGCAGAGAAACCGTTCTAACAAGAAGATTAAAACCATAAAGAACTGTAACCAACGGAAGTAACAGAGAATAAGAACGAGAAAGAACCGTGTTCACAGATTCAGCTGGAATCTGTGAACATGCAAATGGCCAGTGATTGTATCTGGAGTGCTTAGGATAGAGCTAAGCACTACGTCGATCTTAAGAGGTCTCCCCACAGGTGTCCTTTTGGTTTGCATGTGACAGGATTCTTGAAGATCTTCACTTGCGATTGTAATAAGGTGCATGCATGAAGGTGGTGGTTCTTCTACATTTTTTTGTTATGATTCCAAGAAAGTCATTTGTGCAACACGGAATGTCACATTTCTTCATAAAGAGAGTAGATCAAATGGTTCTATCATGAGACTTGATGCGAGAGATAGTCACAAGTCAAGAAGAAGAGAAGTATGTGAGGTATTCAAAGTAGGATGTACTTTGAATGATGTCATTGTTAATGATAGTGAGGAAGAATCATTATCATATGAGTCATTACCTAAATCATTGAGTAGAATTTCTTGTTTGAAAAAAGAGAGTACTTCAATCATCCTTATGTTGAAGGTACGAATGATTTTTTTTCATGGCTTCTAATGTTTTTGAGATTTCTACTTCTTATGATTCAATCATTAAGAAGGAGCCTTGTGATGGAAAGGGAAATGGAAGATTGGGTTTTGGGAATATCCAAGGCATGGATCTCAAATCTCTTCATCAACTCAAAGAATTGATCATTCATGATCAAGATGGCAAAAAGTTGGCTGGAGAAGACTACATGGAGCAAACCAAGAGGCAATTTCTTCAAGGAAAAGAAGATCTCATTGGTGAGCTTATTGAGTTTTGTTATAGACTCAAGAGGGCTGGTTTTATTAGGTTTCATACTCATTTCACCTACTCTACTTCATGTTGGATGGAAAGTTTGGAATCTATCTTTTGCTTTATGATGGTGGCATTGTTTTCACTAGCATTCGGCAAAGAAGGTCGGAGATCAAGCATTGATGAGATCTTGTTGGATCTAGATCATATGTTTGAGAGGGAGTATTTTCAAAGGTTTAGGTCTGAATATATTCATATCTTTTATGGTCAAGAGGAAGATCAAGA
Source organism: Diphasiastrum complanatum (assembly GCA_029204225.1). NCBI lineage: Eukaryota > Viridiplantae > Streptophyta > Lycopodiopsida > Lycopodiales > Lycopodiaceae > Diphasiastrum > Diphasiastrum complanatum. Next base: position 51,066,861 of record CM055104.1, on the reverse strand, counting down.
GGCTGGAATAGATCTAGAAGTTTTCTATTATTGATAAGCTTTAAGAAGGACATCCAAATAGGCCAAGGATTTACTATAAATAGTATACAAACATGGGAAATATATTTATGGCTCTTTTGAGTTGGAAGAGCTCATGGCTATTAAAAAACATCAAAACAATATGAAAATTACATGATTAAATCTCTCTCTCTCTCTCTCTCTCTCTCTCTCTCTCTCTCTCTCTCTCTCTCTCTCTCTCTCTCTCTCTCTCTCTCTCTCTCTCTCTCTCTCTCTCTCTCTCTCTCTCTCTCTCTCTCTCTCTCTCTCTCTCTCTCTCTCTCTCTCCCCCCTATCATTCATGCTTAAACATGAGATCTCTTTGAGGTTCTATTCTCATTGGTGCACTATAGTGTTAATATCTTGCAATCTTGTGTGTAGAATGCTATTGTAAGTTGAGTAATGGATCCACACGTGTGAAATACAGTACCTTATTGTTATTTTACGGACAACAACTTTATTTTATCATGTATTTGATGTTTGATCAAGATCTTATTGAGTTTACATAACTTATGTGTAGTAGATGTTAGATTTCTACATTGTCAATGGTGCTAAATGTGTTGTCATTCATAACCAAAGATCAAAGGGACATATTGGATCTTAGTGACCTGATTATTTTTCACAGACTTATGTATTGCTGAATGATTAAAAATTACATTTTTATCCTACTTTGATTGCACTATAATAATAGTGCATCTAATTCTGCTATAAATTTTGCTCATATAGAAACTATAATCGCGATAGCTTATTAACGATCAATGTCTATGGTGGAATAGAGAAAGAAGAGAAGAAGAATGACTACTCCTGAAACTTGAATTGAACTTAGTGAATAAAATGAACTAATCTACTGATCTATTTATAGTTGTAGATGGCAAAGCCCTAACAATCAATGTCTATGGTGGAATAGAGAAAGAAGAGAAGAAGAATGACTACTCTTGAAACTTGAACTGAACTTAGTGAATAAAATGAACTAATCTACTGATCTATTTATTGTTGTCGATGGCAAAGCCCTAATAGAATGTACCTTTATCCACTTGATCCTTGCTACATGGAGATCTGAAATGTTAATGGACAAAAAATTATAACCAAATCTAATGAAGTTGTTATTTGGTAACCCTTGAATAATCGTTTTAAGTATGCTCATCATTGACAATACATGTATTTTTGTAGATAGTTTCAAATTCTTCGACACTATCTGGACAATGTGAGAAAAACTGCAGAGCAGTTCCATCTTACAAAATGATTGAAGAAATGAAATCCAACCTATATATGGATGATACATTGCTATTCAGCAAAAATATTGAAATGATAAAGAAGCTCATACTGCTAAGAATGCATGAGACATCCTAGCAATCCTCTACGATATCAGAGTCAGAGTTTGGATTTGTAAATTTTTATACAACCAAGGCCCAATCTCCTGGAACAGTCGGAAGTAGCCCTCAATTTTATTATCATCAACGAAATCCGAGTACATAGCTGCCACAAATGCAACCAAAGAGGCGATCTAGATATAGAAACTACTTGCAGACCTCAACCTTGCACAAACACTTTCTACAACAATCTATTGTGATAATCAAAGCACAATAGCGCTATCTCTCAATCTGATATTTCACTCTCGAAGCAATTGGGAGAAATGTTTGTTGTGAGCTCTGACGAGTTCTCTTACAAGCTCTTACAAGTTCCTACTAGTTGTCATAATGCATACATAATGAATACAACAAGCTTGTTAAGAGTTTTCTTACAAGCTCTTGCAAGTTGTTCTCTGAGACTGAGTTTGTAACAAGTTCGCTTACGAGCTCTTACAAGTTTCCATATGACCTCCTACATGTTTCCGCTTGTGAGTTCTTAGAGGTTGTCCTATGAGATTCTATAAGTTTTCTTACAAGCTCTTATGAGCTCTTGTGAGTTTCCCTACAAGCTCTTTTGATCCTGTGAGTTGCCCTATGATCTCTTGCATCTCCTACAAGTTGCTCATAACAAGTTGCTTTGCACGTGCATATGAGTTCTAAGAACTTGTAAATTGAAAAGGCCACTACATAGGTAGATAGCCCATTACACTAGTCAACGATTTGCTATATGAAGTACAAAAAGATTGTCAACAAATATAGGATTATGCCACTATTCATAAACTTATGAATTTGTTAAATGGGCAGGTGGTAGATTTAGAAGATTAGAACCCATGACATGCAAGCTACATATATGTGAAATGTGATAACATTTTCCATTGCTCAGTGTGTCAATCAAAGAATTAATCTTAAAAGCAACCCACTAATAGATGATCAATTTTGAGTCAAAGCATAACAATATTTTGTGCCAATCACAGCACATCTTTATTGAGTTTTTTGTTTTTGGGAATTTCAATACTTTACAAAATAGTTTGCATTAGTTCTTAGTTTATCATCAATAATTGTACTCAAAATCTCTCATGAATTTTATAAAATTAAAAATAACAATTCTTTTCTTGTATTTGTCGTAAAACGTGGGGATGACTGGCAACGGAAGCTCAAAGCTTTGAGCATAGGCATGTAGGATCAGAAACACAACAATTAGCAGCAGAAATTTTCAAGATGAATGATTCGTACAAATTGCGCAAATGAACAATACAGTAGTGAGACAGAAAATTGCACTCTGATTAATATCAACAGTGAGTACAACGCTTGAAGTGATTTCTTCAGCTTGATTGTTGAGCGTGATTATGTTGGCTACTGATAATTTTGATAATGTTAAAAATAACACTTACATAGCTTGATACATATATGTAGCTTGCCCTATGATCTCTTGCATCTCCTACAAGTTGCCATAATAGGTTCGTAACAAGCTCATAACAAGTTGCTTTGCACGTGCATATGAGTTCTAAGAACTCGTAAATCGAAAAGGCCACTACATAGGTAGATAGCCCATTACACTAGTCAACGATTTGCTATATGAAGTACAAAAAGATTGTCAACAAATATAGGATTATGCCACTATTCATAAACTTATGAATTTGTTAAATGGGCAGGTGGTAGATTTAGAAGATTAGAACCCATGACATGCAAGCTACATATATGTGAAATGTGATAACATTTTCCATTGCTCAGTGTGTCAATCAAAGAATTAATCTTAAAAGCAACCCACTAATAGATGATCAATTTTGAGTCAAAGCATAACAATATTTTGTGCCAATCACAGCACATCTTTATTGAGTTTTTTGTTTTTGGGAATTTCAATACTTTACAGAATAGTTTGCATTAGTTCTTAGTTTATCATCAATAATTGTACTCAAAGACCACAATCTCTCATGAATTTTATAAAATTAAAAATAACAATTCTTTTCTTGTATTTGTCGTAAAACGTGGGGATGACTGGCAGCGGAAGCTCAAAGCTTTGAGCATAGGCATGTAGGATCGGAAACACAACAATTAGCAGCAGAAATATTCAAGATGAATGATTCGTACAAATTGCGCAAATGAACAATACAGTAGTGAGACAGAAAATTGCACTCTGATTAATATCAACAGTGAGTACAACGCTTGAATTGATTTCTTCAGCTTGATTGTTGAGCGTGATTATGTTGGCTACTGATAATTTTGATAATGTTAAAAATAACACTTACATAGCTTGATATATATATTTACAAGTGTCTTCAGAAATATCTTACAAGCATTGAATGTTATTTACCCTAGTCTTTGTATATGTACAAAGTAGGTAACCGCCCTTGGAGATATTTAGCTGTCCAGCTATTTTTAGGGTTGATGATGAGTTGGTGACGTCGGTCTGCCACTGTTGCGAAAAACCCAAAGGTGCCTTTGAACAAAGAAAGCATGTAAATTCCAAAGGCGCAAAAATCACAAAGGTGCCTTAAAAATGTGAGTTAGAATTAAAGTAGAATCATTGTGCTACTATATTGTGGGTCCTATCAGTTGGCCTCGCCACGAGGCAAGTTGATGGGACACGCGTCCCGCCAATGGCAACCTGGGTCATGCATGGGTTGCCTGAGTGAACAACTATATGTACAGTGTAATTTCATTTTGAGAAATACAGTTGCTATGTGAGCTTGCTGTGGAGAGTGTTTTTTGTCTGTGTTACTGTGTAGCATGATCTGTGTTCCTGTTCGAAGCAAATTCTAAGTTGGTATTAGAGCCGTACAAGGAGTGTACACAGTACAACATCGTCGTTGAAGAGAGCTTCGGAAGAACTGTCTTCTGAGAGTTCGAGGTTTACGGCGGGTTGAAGATGGAAGGAGAAGCACTGGTGCAGAGAGTTTAGCACACAGAAGCTTGGTGAGTTTGAGACTATGTGAGGATTCAGAGACAAGTGTTGTCGACTGAATCAAAACCTCAGCAAACGGAATTTTAATATTCTGAAAGAAGGCTACTTGGTGTTTGTAGTCAGTGTGCATTCAATCGGACACCGTTTGACAAACGGATTGAAGCAGCAGAATTCAAACAGTAGGGCGACCTCAGAGCAAGAGGATAGGCCTGTCAAAACACTGTGAATTGGAAGCCAAGAATAGATTTGTGTGAAAAACCCTGGTTTGGGATTTGGGAGCACAAAATCAGAGATTTCTCTCCATTCTTAATTGTTTTGGAAGCTGTGAGAATCCAGAGGCGGGCGCCCTAGCAGTGCGATTCAGACCAGAGAAGGTTGTGGATGGCCGTGGAAGCGTGAGGGTGCAGAACGAATTCTTTGTTGGCAGCCATAGCTACAAAACCCTGGGAGAAAAGTTTGAAAGGAAGCTTGCAGGAGGAGAAGAGAGGAGGAGGTAGTGCGGACAGTTGCGCGTGGCAAGTGTGACTGGTCCCATTGCGTCTGGAAGGACCCAACGGCCCGTGGAAACTGCTTCGGCACGCAAAGTTGCATGACATCGTAGGATCTGCCTAAGGCTCAATCAATTGTATAGATCGTGTTTCCGAGAAGCAGTGTGGACCATTGGATTTAAGTGACCGTTGGATGACAGCTTAAAGAGCCCATGAAAGGTTGAAGGGTCTTGAAGAGTATTTTGGCCTTCAACTTCAATAAAAAAATTTACATTGAAAGTTGAGTTGGGTCCCTTCACAAGTGAAGAGTGAAGTTTCTTCAAGGTGAAGAAACAGTTCAAAAACAAGGACAATTCTTATTTTTGGGTCCTTTGCCCGTTTTGACCCAAACGAAAGGCTATAACCTCCATACGAAGGGCACCCAGACTGTACCTGCAAGTACGGTACAACAAAACAGAGTGATTGCACCAGAGAAAGTGTTCGGAGTGCGCCAAAAGTGATTTCACCTTTCCATTGGGCACGCAGTTGGGAGTTGACGACTGAGTGCATTTCATAAGGCGACACCGATTTGGCTTTCAAATTGGTGGAAAAGTGGTGTGTGGCCTGGTAAGGGAAAAAGTGCAGGTCATTATTTTCAACTTCTGACATCACAGTTGGCCTCGACATACTGTTTCTATCAAGCAGTTTTGCGATGACAAACTGGGAGAGTCCATTTTGTGTGAAAGTAGCAAATTGGATGGGATTTCCAACTATGCAGTGTGGAAATTCAAAATGAAAAACATACTAATGGAGAAAGACGTGTGGGAAGTCGTCACAGGTTATGAGAGAAGGCCGCCAAAAGAAGCGGATATCAAAGTGTTCGACAAAAAGATGAGAAAAGCTTTGACCTTCATTAACTTGTTAGTGAAGGATCACATCATTCCCCACATTTGTAATGCTGTTAAACCCAGACATGCATGGGATGTGCCGAAGGAGCAGTTCAAGACATCAAATATGTCAAGAATCATGTTTCTGAAGTCAAAGCTGAATAGTGCCCGAATGGAACAAGGAGAGCACATTCAAACGTACATGACCAGAATCAAGACGAGGGATGAACTGTATTCTATTGGTGAGCGCATACGTGATGTGGAGCTGGTACACAATGCATTGTGTGGCATTGCAAAACCCTATCAAATGTTTGTGAGTGGAATAGCATCAAGAGAAAGATTGCCAACCTTTGACGAGCTCACAGGAATCTTGATGCAAGAAGAGCAACGGCGAGAAATGGTGAAAGCTAGACATCAAAATACTAATGATCAAGCACTTGCGACATGCCAAAAACAAGGCAAGGACAAGGGCAAGAAGAAGTCTAAACAGAAATTTGCCAAGACTCAGGAGGATGAGGGATCTTCTAGTAAGACCAAGAAGAAAGGCAAGTGCTTCCATTGTGGTAAAAAGGGCCATTAGAAGAGTGAATGTCGCAAATTTCTGGCAAAACAAGGAAGGGGAAACCAAAGCAAGCAGGTAACCTTGTCGATGAGGGTGAGATTGAAGACTCTAGCATCTTCATATCTGCATTGTCATCTAATCAAGATGATCAAACATGGTATATTGACTTGGGAGCCACAAGACACATGACAAGTAACAAGAATTGGTTTAGTAGCTTGAAAGTGTTGGATAATGGAACGTCTGTTTCACAAGCAAATGGCGATGTGTGCAAGATCAAGGGGATAGGCACCGTTTCAATCCAACTGCCTGATGGCAAAAGCAGGATGATCAAGGAGGTACTTTACATACCAAGTTTGAAGAAAAATCTACTTTCTGTTGGAGTCATTATTGATCAAAATTTGAAAGTAGAATTCGCCCATGATCGTTGCTTTGTGAAGTATGTGAACCAGAAATTCAAAGTTATTGCGGATGAGTAAGGAAGCCCAATACAAAATTGTACAGGTTGAATGCTACAATCAAGGGGCAACATGGACTCGTATCATCCATTCCATTACAAACTGAGTTGTGGCATAAGAGACTTGGTCACTTGAACTTGAGAAGTTTGATGAGGAAATTGGAGATGGTAACAGGATTGCCTACTATAGAAGACCACTTAAAATCGATTTGCGAATCATGTTTATATGGGAAGCAACATCGAGAGAAGTTCAATAAAGGTGGTGTTGCAAGAGCAAAGAACATCCTGGATTTAATCCACACAGATTTATGCGGGCCTATGAGGACCATGTCCTTAGGTAAAGCCTTCTATTTCATGACCTTTATTGATGATATGTCATGTAAGACATGGATCTACTTCTTGAAGAAGAAATCGGATGCATTTGACAATTTCAAGAGCTTCAAAGCATTGGTCAAAAATCAGACAGGTAGGAATATCAAAGTCCTAAGATCAGATACTGGAGGTGAGTACAAGTCTAATGACTTCAATGATCTTTGTGATCAATGTGGGATCAAAAGACAATTTATGCAAGCTCATACTCCCGCTCTCAATGGTGTAACTGAGTGCAAAAATTGTACGATTGTAGAAAGTGCCAGATCTATGCTAGCTGAGATGAAACTACCAAAAGATTTTTGGTCAGAAGCATGCAGTACGGCAGTCTATCTTCAAAATAGAAGACGTACCATTGCCATATCAAAGATAACACCTGAGGAAACATTCACAAAGAAGAAGCCAAAGGTGAACCACTTGCGAATCTTTGGATGTAAGGCCTTTGTACACATTTCTAAGGAAGAGAGACGTAAACTTGATGTAAAAGCTATCAAGTGTATATTCCTAGAATATGATGATCGTGTGAAGGGCTATAGATGTTTTGATTCAGTGGAAAACAAAATCCATGTAAGCCGTGATGTTATCTTTGATGAATCCAAGATGTATGAAGACGAGGATGCTGAGAAGATAGATACATCCAGTGGGAAAGAAGGTATAATGAGGATACCACCTGATGATGATCCATTCATTGACCTTCCAAGTGATGAATATGAGGATACATCTCAAGATACTACTACTCAACCTCAAGAGACAGGTTGGAGAGGTAGAGACAAACATTTTGGTGCAAGAAGGATTGAAGTTGCAGGTGACAAATGCAAGGAGAAGGATGTACCGTGGGATACATTTTCACCAGGAAGCCGATCACCTGACAAGAAGCTCCCTAAGTGGTTTGAGAGATTGTTGAAGAGCCATGACATGGTTGACTTTCCAGGATCATCTAGCCAAGGAGAGCTACAAAGATCAACAAGAGAGAAGACACAACCTGAAAGGTATGAAGCAAATTATGCTCTCTTATCTAGCATTATTCAAAGCAAAGAACCTTCGACTTATGGTGAAGTGAAGGATGATGACATTTGGGTCAAGGCCATGGGAGAAGAGATGGAGTCAATTGCTAAGCATAGCACATGGGACTTAGTAGAACCACCAGTTGACAAGAAACCCATTGGTTGCAAATGGGTATACAGGAGAATGTGAATGAAATGATTCCTCCATGTTTCAAACTTTGAACTCTCTGGAAAATTACAGCAACCAAACAATAAATGTGAGTGATGACCATTTGCTTGCTTGTCTCCTCCAACTTTGCCCTTTCTTGATATGTCTCCACCATAAAATTCCATGAATGAGCCTCCATCTCCATCTTGCCACAAGAAACCATCAAAACTTGGAAATCCATGAGTAGGTGAGTACATCAATGATGCAAATCCAGCACCACATGACTCCATAAACCAAGTAGGTTGCACTAGTCCATCTTCAAGCTCTACTTAACACAAGAAAATGACCATGAATTCACCAAAAAATGACAATCTCCAAACATTGGCATCAAGTAGCTCAAAACTTGAGAACTTGATCATGGATGAGTGATATAATGAGCCTCTAATAGCTTTATTTCCATCAGCAAAACTAGGCAAGAATGCTAGTACAACTCCAACAATGAGATATTGCAAGACAATGTAGCTAGTTTGTCTATATCTTGACAATTTGCACACATCCACATGAAATAGCTCAAAACATGAGATAGAACAAGTAAAGTAAACTTGAACAACACTTCCTTGATGCTCCTTTGACCTTACTTGAGTCTTCAATAAGCTGCAAAAATATATCCATAACATTTTTGCCATTTACCTCTCCTTTGATGCTCTTGACTAGCTCCAAATTGCCACCTTTCCTTTTGTGTTGTTGAAGCACTTTGAGATCAACCTCTTGATCTTCAACTTGACCATCAAAGTCATTGAACAAACTTTGTTTTCCAGATCCATTACTTGCTTTTACAGCATGAAACCATGAGAACCAATATCCACTTGCATAGCATTGTCTACACAAGAAGATTCTTGAAAACATGTGAGTAAAGCAAAATGAGTCGCTTCCACTTGCTTACCTTTCTCTTGATCATCAAAGATATCATAGATATGAATATCTTTATACCTGACCCTCTAGAAATACTCCTTCTCAAACATATGATCTACATCCAACAAGATCTCATCAATGCTTGATCTCAATCTTCCATAAAGGTTAGTGAAAACAATGTCACCAATGTCACCATCATAAAACAAAAGATAGATTTCAAACTTTCCATCCAACATGAAGTAAGGTAGGTGAAGATGAGCATCAAACCTAATAAATCTAGCCTTCTTGAGTCCATAATAGACCTCAATAAGCTCACCAATGAGATCTCCCTTGCGTTGAAGAAATTGCTTCTCGATTTGTTCCATGTAGTCTTCTCCAACCAACCTTTTGCCATCTTGATCATGAGTGATCAATTCATAATCATAGAATCCTTTGAGTTGATGAAGAGATGTGGGATCCATGCCTTGGATCTTCTCAAGAACCAATCTTCCATTGTTCTTTCCTTCATAAGACTCCCTCTTAATGATTGCACCATAAGAAGTAGAAACCTCAAAAACATTCGAAGCCATGAAAAAAATGATTAGTACCTTCAACATAAGGATGATTGAAGTACTCTTTTTTTTCAAACAAGAGCTTCTACTCAATGTTCTAGGTAATGACTCATATGATAATGATTCTTCCTCACTATCATTCACAATGACATCATTCAAAGTACATCCTACTTTGAACTCTTCACATACTTCTCTTCTTCTTGACTTGTGACTATCTCCCTCACCAAGTCTCTTGATAGAACCATTTGATCTACTCTCTTTATGAAGAAATGTGCAAAAAAAAAAAATGACTTTCTTGGACTCATCACAAAAGAATGTAGAAGAACCATATCCTTCATGAATGCACCTAGCAACATCTTTTGCCATATGATCAAAGAAATCATTAACAACAATATTTTCCAAGGAAGAACCTTCACCTCCATTGATGAAGTTAGCTCTTTCCTTACCTTTTGCATGCTTGCACTTGCCATGAAGAACCATTGAAACACCATCATTATCCTCAAGACTAGCCAAGTTAGCACAAAGATGAACATCTCCAAGAAGCATATTAGATCTTGACCTAGATCTAGCATAAGGAAGCTTTTTAGACTTTGCATAAGATCCACCAATCTTATTGATGCTAAAAGGTAACTTTGGAAAGTTGAGACCAATCTCCTTTTCCATTCCATCCTTTTTGTTAGCCATAAAAAAAGCATCAAGCTTGAAAAGTCTACCTTGTCTATTGCCCCTAGCAACCAAGATTTCTTCCTTTGTAATAAAACAAGCATCACCACCAAACTTTACCATGTATCCTTTCTCTATCATTTGACCAACACTTAGCAAATTCTTTGAAAGTGAAGGAATGTAAAGAGCACCATCAAGTCTTGATTTCCTATTAGTAGATAGACAAATAGGAATAGAACCAATACCCTCAATCACACACTCACCACCATTGGCCATGTGAATTGCTTTCTTGGCTCCATCATAAGTGACCAAAGAAGTAAAGAACTCCTTGTGACTAGTCATGTGTGAACTAGCTCCACTATCAATCCACCATCAATCTTTGTCACGATCACTTGATATTGGACTTGAAGAACACATCAAAAGAGAATCACCACCACCTAGATCCTCATCATTAGTAGTAAAGTTGATTTGCTTGCTACCTTCATCTCTTTGCTTCTTCAAACATTCATTTGCAAAAGGCCCTTTGATTCCACAATAAAAGCATTTCAACTTAGACTTATCTTTCTTTTTGCCAAAAGAAGAAGTCTCACCTTGATCTTGCCCTTTAGAGCACTTGCCTTTGCCTTTTCCCTTGAACTTGCCTTTGATGAACATAGCATTCTCTTCATAATGAGATGTCGATGTAGATCCACCTCCTCTTGATTGAAGCCTATACTCCTCATTCACCAAGATCTCTTGCAAATCCACAATACTTGGCAAAGTCTTTTGAATAGCAAAACTTTGAACAAGATTAGCATGATCATCCAACAAGCCATTAAGTATAACTTGAACAAGTTCTACCTCCTTAATGCTTTCATCAATACATTCTAACTCATCATTGAATGTTTTAACCCTCAAAACAAAAACACGAGTACTCTCTTCCTTCTTTTGCATACTTTAAAATATTTGCCTCCTAAGAGTAAGCACTCTTGATGTAGACTTGGATTCATAAAGCTTCTTCAAAGCTTCCCAAGCCTCCAAAGATGATGTGCAATTACCAACTTCCTTGAGAAGTTCATTGGTAACATTCATCTTAATCATGTGTAGAGCACTTTTAGCTCTCTTGTCTCACTTGATTTTGAGGTGCTTGAGGTCTCTCCTCCACACCTGCAACAATCTCCATCAACTCATTCATCTCCAATAAGGACTCCATCCTCACCTTCCAAGTAGAATAGTTCATTGAGGTACGCCTATCATTGCTCTCCAACATAAAACCTCCACTTGTAGCCATGTTGAAGTGACCTGATCTTCTTCTTTCTTGTTCCAATGCACAAAGCACTCTCTTGAATGTCAACAAATGAACTCAAGAAGAAATCACAAAGATATGGAACCTCTCAAATCTCTTCTAGCACTTCTAACTAGAAAATCAACACATAGAATAGTGAAATCTTGATCAACCTATGATTTATCCTCAATCTAATGATTCTTGCCACTTCCTAAGATTGAAACACACTCAAATGAAGATCAGTAACCTCACAAACTAGAGATCCAGTCAAAATTAGGGTTTTGACAAAATCACAAAAAATTGAATATCTCAAATTCTACATGCAATTTCTAGAAACTTGATATATCTTCTGTGAAAAAATACAGATCCTAAGTGGATCTAAACTCCAAGATCATTGGCTTGAATGCTTGCACTCCAAACTACATAAGCTAGGAATTGGCAACACATTCTATGCTACCTAGAATGCAAAGAACTTGATCAAAAAGCATTTATCACAAATGGAAACTTCCATAAACATCAAGTGCGGCCCAAAATAGCATTATACAGTCCATAATACATCAGCCTACCACTTTTGGAAAGCACCTAAGATCATACACAATAGCTTGAAGACAATACACACAACAATGCTCTCAATGGAGGAAGAAACAATGACAATGATCTATTGATCTCAATGAAGCATACAAAAGGTTTCTCCAACCTGTTCTCCACGACTTCCCTACTATTTATGGATGAGGAAGATGACTCTCTCTCCTCTCTCTAGAAGGTACTTGACCCTAGATATTCCCTATATAGGAAAAATAGCTAAAAATGGCTTATATGACCAAAATACATCAAAATGGTCTCATTTTGAAGGGTATGAAGTTTGACACTTCATCATACTGAAAAAATACAGTAAATAAAAACATTGTGGCCTGGTTCACACGTGTGAAACTCCAGAACCAAAACTATTTACAATTTTAGCCAATTTAGGCCTCAAACTCTCTAGGAAATGTTGACAATTTTCACACTCCCTCTTCAACATTGGATGCTAGTTTCAACATAGTCTTTGAGCACATTCCAAGATTAGATCTATGCATTAAATATAGGTCCTTTCCCAATGGTTTGGTGAAGATATCAGCCACACACTCCTTTGAAGAGACATGTTGAAGCTCCACCTCTTTGGCAATGACTTGATCTCTCACAAAATGGTGAGCAATCTCAATGTGCTTGCTCCTTGCATGAAAAACAGGATTGCTTGCCAAGCTTTGGGCTGAAAGGTTATCACAAAGTATGATTGGAGTCTTCTCTGGTTCCAGCAAGTGAAGATCCAATAACATCCTCTTGATCCAAAGAATCTCCTTGGTGCATGTTGTTAATGCCTTGTACTCGGCTTCGGTGGAAGATAGAGAGATAGTTGGTTGCTTCTTTGATAGCCATGAGACCACTCCATCTCCAAGATAGATTGCAAAGGCACTTGTTGACTTCCTATCCATTTGATCACCTGCAAAATCTGAATCTGAAAATCCACAAAGGTTAGGTGTAGTACCTCCATACAAGATGCCAAAATCTCTAGATCCCGAGATGTATCTAAGTACTCTCTTTCCTAGCTTCCAATGAGCCTCACTAGGATCTTGCATAAATTGACTTAGTTTACCAACCACAAAGCTTAGATCAGGTCTTGTGATGGTTAACCATATAAGAGATCCTATTAGCTTTCTATAGAGAGTAATGTCCTTGAAGGATCTTTCATTACTTCTTGTAGTTAGCTTTACATTTGATTCCATAGGAGTAGAAACAACTTTACAATCTTCCATATGAAACCTTTTTAGAATAGAGTTAACATACTTTTCTTGACATATGAATGTAGATCTAGAAGTTCTAATAATCTCTATTCCTAAGATATAATGAAGTTTACCAAGATCTTGAATTTCAAACTCTCTTTTGAGTGCCATCTTGATTTCATCTATATCTAGATTGTTACCACCACTTAAGATAATGTCATCAACATAGATCAAAAGTAAAGTGATATCATTTTCATTCAATCTAAAGTAGAGAGAATGATCATACTCACTCATAACAAAGTTTTGAGAAAGTAAGAAGGAATTGAGCTTAGCATACCAACTCCTTGGTGCTTGCTTTAGCCCATACAAACTCTTTTGGAGATAGCACACATGATTAGGCTCATCATGTGAAACATAGCCCTCGGGTTGCTCCATGTAAATATCTTCTTCAAGATCACCATTCAAGAAGGCATTAGTAACATCCATTTGCCACATATCCCAATCATAAAGAGTTGCAAGAGAGATTAGGATTCGAATAGTTACCATCTTTGCCACGGGTGCAAAGGTCTCATCATAGTCAATACCATATTCTTGAGCATACCCCTTTGCCACCAACCTTGCCTTGTACTTGTTGATTGATCCATCTTGATTTGTCTTGATCTTGAAGATCCACTTACAACCAATTGCCTTCTTGTCCTTTGGAAGCTTTACCAACCTCCATGTGTTGCTTTTGATGAGTGCTTGATGCTCATGATCCATGGCTTGGATCCATTCCTTCTTTTGAATTGCTTCACCTACACAAGTTGGTTCATCAAAAGAGGTAAGAAAAGCAAAGTTAGAGTTGTCCACCACTTGCTTTCCTTTTTCATCATAGGTTAGCCTTGATGGCTTAGCCCTTTGCCTTTGAGTCTTCCTTGAAGTTTGCTTTGGAGTGGCATCTCCATCTTCATCCAAGACATCTTGCACATCATGATGATTAGTAGGCACATCAACATCAACATCAACAACATTGGAAACATTCTCTTCATGAAAGATGACATCCCTACTTATGACAACTTTCTTTGTAGAAGGAATGTACACTTTGTAAGCCTTGCTTACTTCACTATAGCCAACAAACACACCCTTCTTTGATGAAGGATCTTCTTTAGTTCTATCATCAAGTGTGATATTGACAAAACATGTACATCCAAAGATCCTACAATGCTTGACACTCGGCCTTCTACCATAAAGAACCTCATGAGGAGTTTTACCATCCAAGGAAGCACTTGTCCATCTATTACATAGATAGTTAGCACATGCTAAAGCTTCCCCCCAAAAAGACTTAGCAAGATTAGCATGTAGTCTCATTGCCTTGGCACATTCACAAAGGGTTCTATTCTTCCTCTCGGCCACTCCATTCTGTTGTGGAGTCCTAGGACTAGACATCTCCCTCTTAATCCCATGTGCTATACAAAAGTCTTTGAACCTATTTGAGGTGTATTCCCCTCCATTATCAGATCTTAAGCATTTGATCTTTGTATTGAATTGGTTTTCCATTTCATTCTTGAACTTGACAAATGCAGCAAACACTTCATCCTTACTTTTAAGAAGATAGATCCAAGTATACCTACTAAAGTCATCAATGAAAGTTGCATACATCTTTGCCCCACCATTGCTAGTTGTACTAGAAGAATGAATATCAGAATGCACAAGTTGAAAAGCTTCTTTAGATCTAGAAGTAGATCTAGAATAAGCAAGTCTATGAGATTTGGACAAGGCACAATGTTCACAAACACTATTGTTTGCAACAAGACTTTTAGGGAGACCAAGAACAAGCTCTTTCTTTGCCATTACCTCCAAAGATTTGAAGTTGGGATGGCCCAACCTCTTGTGCCAAACTTCTTGGTTTGTCAATTGCTCCCTAGCCATACATCCTTCATGATTAGAGATCACACATGCATCAAGCTTGAAAAGTTTACCATGCCTCCTACCTTGAGCAATCAAGGATCCACATTTACTTATCAAACATGCATCTCCAATGAACTCCACATCAAGTCCTTTGTCAATCATTTGACTTACACTAAGCAAATTCTTAGTGATTGAAGGAATGTACAAGACATTTTCAAGATTTGCTTTCCTATTTGTTGAAAGGGAAATAGGAATAGTGCCTATGCCTTTGATGTCACATTGACCATCATTTGCAGTGTAGATGATGTTACCTTCTCCCTCATAAGACAATAAGGATGTAAAGTATTCCTTATGTCTTGTCATGTGAGATGAGGCTCCACTATCAATCCACCAAGGATCATTATCATCTATGTTGGCTAACAAACTTGAAGTCATAACAAGTGATTCACATGTGTTATGTTCTTCCTCATCTATTGTAAGATTTCCTTGCCTCTCTCCTTGCTCTCTTTTCTTCTTATAACATTCATTTGCAAAATGACCTTTTATCCCACAATAAAAGCACTTGAACTTTGACTTATTGTTCTTAGTAGAAGAGGAAGAGGAAGAGTGATCATCATGATCAAAGTTACCACCTTTGGACCATTTCCCTTTGCCTTTACCTTTGCCCTTGAATTTGCCTTTTGTGAAGAAAGCCTCTTCACCTCCACCTTGCAAGGATGCACCATCAAGCTTTGATTGCAACCTATGTTCTTCAGCCAATAAGATTTCTTGCAAGTCAACCACACTTGGCAAGACTCTTTGAATGGCAAAACTTTGCACAAGGTTAGCATGTTCATTTAGCAAACCATTCAACATAACTTGGACTATTTCACCATCTTTTATGTTCTCATCAATGCATGCTAAATCATCACTTAGGGACTTAACTCTCAAGATAAATGCATGAGCACTTTCACCCTCTCTTTGCCTACTAGAAAATATTTGTCTCCTTAGGGTCAATACCCTAGATGTGGACTTTGATTCAAAGAGCTTCTTTAAGGCATTCCATGCCTCACTTGCACTTTGACACTTTCCAACTTCCTTGAGAAGTTCATTTGTAACATTCATTTTAATGATATGAAGAGCCCTTTTGGCCTTCTTATCAAACCTTTGTTGCTCTTGAAGTGTGAGAGGTCTCTCTTCAATTTCTGCAACTATGTCCATGAGTTCATTCAACTCAAGTAAGGACTCCATCCTCACTTTCCAAGTAGAGTAGTTTGATGAACTCAACCTTTCACTAGACTCTAGCATGATCCCACCATTGGAAGCCATGATTCTAATGTTTCTTCAACTTTTAGGTTCTGTCCTAAAGCACTTAGCACTCACTTTTCTCTCAACAAATGATAGATAAAGAGATCTATGAAGATTTAGGACCCTAAAACACTTCTATCTTGAACCTAGATGGTTTCCAAGCATAGAAAGGAAGATTGAAACACATGCAACACTTTGCACACACTAAGAATGGATTACAAAATCAAACCAACCTGAACACACTCTTGCTTAAGCTCTCAAACTTTCCAGCAAGTGACCAAATCAAGTTATGGTGTGAAGAGTTACTTGCATTCTTAGAAAATACCCAAAACTAGGATGCCAAGATTACCTAGTAATGATCAAACTTGATCAACATATGATCAACACACTAAGATATTGATTCAACCTGTAAAACCACATGTAAACCACACTTCTAAAAGTTTATAAACTCCAGCAAGTGATAAATACAAGATTTAGAGGTGAATGAATGAGCACACTTAGTGAATCACAAGACTAGCTTCACTATCTTGTCAAATCTTGGTGTTTAGATGTAGATCTAAGATCACTTCACATGAGAATGTTCCTCAACCTGTTAAGAACCTGAAAACACACTTGCATAATGGTTAACACCTTCCAGCAAATGCTCCAATCAAATTACATAAGGAGAGTTACTTACATGCTCAACAAAGTACACCAAAATTTATGCCAAAATTGATGACAATCTTTACAATATGCTCTTCACAATGGAGCTTACAATATGTTCACCCAAAAAAGGGGATCTTTCATCCAAATGGGAGCTTTGCTCAGCCTTTAGGAGAATTACAACTCACTCAAAAGAGCATTTGTCATCCACTTAAGGAGAAGTTTCATCCACTTAAGGAGAGTGTTCATCCAAGAATGGAGATTGTCAACAATAGGATTGAAAAGAACATTGTTAGTATTGAATATGCACAAGCCTCACAATCACAAATGATTAGGTGTTATGATCTGATCCAAAATAGTTTCTTTTCAGCCTCTGATCTTCAATAGACCTGAAATATGCTTTTGATCCACAAGTTCAACTCACAAAACAAAGGTTAGTAAGATTTGATCAACAAAGCAATGCAAAATCATGCTAGAACTTGATCAAACATCCAAATATCACCAAAAATGGAATACTTACTGTAAATAGAAGCCAACCAGCTCTGATACCATGTGAAAAATTACAGATCCTAAGTGGATCTAAACTCCAAGATCATTGGCTTGAATGCTTGCACTCCAAACTACATAAGCTAGGAATTGGCAACACATTCTATGCTACCTAGAATGCAAAGAACTTGATCAAAAAGCATTTATCACAAATGGAAACTTCCATAAACATCAAGTGCGGCCCAAAATAGCATTATACAGTCCATAATACATCAGCCTACCACTTTTGGAAAGCACCTAAGATCATACACAATAGCTTGAAGACAATACACACAACAATGCTCTCAATGGAGGAAGAAACAATGACAATGATCTATTGATCTCAATGAAGCATACAAAAGGTTTCTCCAACCTGTTCTCCACGACTTCCCTACTATTTATGGATGAGGAAGATGACTCTCTCTCCTCTCTCTAGAAGGTACTTGACCCTAGATATTTCCTATATAGGAAAAATAGCTAAAAATGGCTTATATGACCAAAATACATCAAAATGGTCTCATTTTGAAGGGTATGAAGTTTGACACTTCATCATACTGAAAAAATACAGTAAATAAAAACATTGTGGCCTGGTTCACACGTGTGAAACTCCAGAACCAAAACTATTTACAATTTTAGCCAATTTAGGCCTCAAACTAGCTAGGAAATGTTGACAATTTTCACATCTTCTTGTAGACTCCAATGAGACCTTCCTAATGCACCAAAAATCATCTAAATCTAGTAAGCCAAGTGTGAAATCGGAATTGATCAAGTATATAACCCTATTTTGAGTTTTGACCTACAAAAGATCAATTCTACACATGCAAAAATGCTGATTTTTGAGTAGAAATCAATCTAGCATGCTCTAGCATTGGTAACTCCTCCAAATCCTTGCTAAAGATGGCTGATCCTTTCATAACCTGAAACACAAGAGCTCTGATACCATGTGAAGGAATTCAGATCATTCAAGATCCAATCCATGTCCCTGATCTTTGGTTACAATAAGGAGCAAACCAACAATCCTACCAATGTAGAAAAAACAGCATCTTCATACAAAATGAGATGCAAACTCTAAGAGATACTGATCAAACATGAACCAAAACATAAAATATGTTTGTTGTTCGTACAATTACAGTACCCTACTATATTTCACACGTGTGGAACCAAAAATAGCACTAAAGATTGCAAGATAACACCAAGATAGTGCACCAATGAGTAGCAGAACCCAAAGAAAACCATGTATCATGATGAAATGAGAGAGAGAAGAGAGAAGATGTGTCTCTCCACGAGTTACATCCTTTTATAGAGTGTCCAAACCCTATTTGGCCACTTGGCTTTCCCTTCAAAATGTAAATCCTACTATTTTTGGGTCTAGATTCAATGTACCCAAAGTTTAAATTTGAATCTCTCTCAAACTCGACTACCAACTTTCCCACACTTTCAAAAAGTGTTTATTTAATGTATTTTAAACTAATATAACTTCAAAAAGTTTATCTCTAAGTCTAAAATGAGTTTTGGCCTCTTATTGACAATTTACCAAAATATGACTAAACTAGTTGAAATCTCTCACAGTTAATGTTTATTGGCAATGTTTTAGAATTATTACTCTTTGGAGTATATGTGCATATATAGAGGATTTTGAGTCCTATTTATGGGGGGTTTGGAATGATGAGGTACCCAAAATAACCTTCTATTGCATGGATCTCTTGGGTGCACTAGTCTATCATAGACCTTTGAGATGCCTTATGTGTGGCTTTTCTGCAAGATGGATGACATTGATTTGTCCAACTTCAAAATTCTTCTCATGGTCACTTACCAATTGAGATTATTGAAGTTTTTAAATTGACAAAGAACAATGTAGTCCTTGCATAATTTAAAAAGACATGGGCATAATGGAATAATCAAAACCTCACTTTTTTGACAAAAAATTGAGTCATCCAACATATCACGTTTTTCAAGGGAATTTGAGTCATCCTAAAAATTTCATGATTCCTAGCTCCCAAGCATTTGTTATAATCACAAGTTGAGGATAGGAGTTATTACAATAGCAACTTTTTTTTCTTTTTTCTCAAAAAGTTAACCGTAGATTAATGACTTGATACAAAGTACATGAAAAAAGAATAAAACTTAAACATGATAAAGTTTCTCAGCCTCCTTAGAAATAAGCAAAGAGGAGATGAGAAAGTCACCATTCCCGAATTCCTTACTATTTCTGTCTAGCTACTCTCCCACTTGCATGGGGAATCTTCCCATGTATGATGAGTTGTTGTATTGTGCTTGAGTTGGGCTCACCTATGCAAGTTCAATTCTATATAATCCCATAGGTTGATGAAATCAAAAAACACTTGATAATACTTTTTCGAACCAGCCCAACTAATTGTGTATGGATTTGTCACATAAACTCGCATTCCATCGGAGTACTAATGAGCACCCAATCTATTATTTCCGAGGTATGGCATTACATGCTACCAACCCCTCACGAAATGTGACATAAGCCTAACTTACATAGGTATCAAGAATTTTCATTGAAGTAGCAGAACAACAATATTGTCAAAGATTTGCACTAGGGCAAATTACATGTACATTGTAGAGAGGAAACTTGCCCCCCTGCCTGTATACTATAAGTAATCCCATTTCTCCTTTGCCATTTCCAAAGTCAACAATGTCACGGCGGAAGAGCACGAATCACTCAAAGTCTGCAGGACTGAGGGATGAATTGTACCCGACTAATATGCACTCGAGAGCTACAGTAGCGCTCCTTGTTCATTTCTAATCAAACAGCTTAGAAATTTTTTGATACAAACTACATCAAACAGACAAACTTTTAGAAATGATACTAGCAATCGATGGAATATATTCATAACAGATGGTGATTCTCTTAAAACTTTCAGCCAACCAAACCTCGCCAAATAGGGCAGAAAAGGCTAGCAGTATATTCACATGTTTGTGCAACAAATCACCGAATAATCTCCCAGATTTCTCAAAAAGGCCTTTTCTCCTTGCACTTTCCTCAAAAGTACAGTCCTCCCCCCCACCCCCCCAATGTACTTTCGTAGATACAAAAAGCAAATGATGTCCAATGCTCTCAAGTAAAAAATTGTATAGTGCACCTTTTAGTCACAGGAAGAAGCATTGCAAGGTAAGATTGTATTTCTTTTACCTGGATGGCATTTGAGATGAGCAACGGAGGAGTCAATCAGAAGGCCACAATTGTTGAAATGGGACTTTTTTTTTTATCTTGTATGTGCATGTGACATCATGAGTGGAATCGGACTCCAGGCCTTGAGAAGACGCAAGGAGCTGTTAACAAAATTGCATTAAGCTGCAGCAAAATATCTAATGTACTTATCTGAAAGGGACTTGAAAAAACAGATTTGCACAAAGCACGTACAATTGGCAATTGCATAACTCGAGAAATGAAAAAGTGTACAAAATGCACATACAGCTAATTCATGGCAAAAATCCACGTTCAGAGGAAAATGCGCTGCTGAGAGTGAACTTGTAATGAAATCATCATCATCATCATCATCATCAACTCTCAAGTGACAATATAGACTTAAAACGTTTGGTTAGCTTAGCTGGCTGTGTGTTCGTCGCAGCAGTGCGCCAGTGAGTCCAAGAATGTCAAGCTATTTGCTTAAGTCCGAATTTAGGAATTCCAAAGGAACACAGTCAAGCAATGAACGGCAGAGTGCAATATTTGAATTCAGGTGCCTTTCCAGAATCACATTTTCAAGTTCCACCGTATCACGCAATCTTCTCTGCACACCGTTTCTTTGATATAGCTAATGCATTTCATTCCTGTTAGACATAACGGTGCCGGGTATTTATGCAAACTTGCTTTACTTGCAGCTTTGCTTCTGTGCACCTTCGGTATCGCAAGGTGAAAGCCTTGCTAAGATACTTTCTGGAATAGTATTTAGTGGGCCTACATTTTTCAGCTTGTTAACATCCATTTTTTTGGGCACAGCTGGTGAGTATTCATTTTCCTGAGAGAACAACATTCTCGGGGTGATATTTGATGGGCATGAGTCAACAGCTTTCCTGGATGCTGAATAAGGCAGACTGGGCTGCCTTCCTGAGGGTGTTTCAGGAACTGATTCAGAGGTTGCTGCCACTAAAACACGATGTGGCTGTCCATAACATAAACAACAGAGTGTCAGAGAGCTCAACATATATCATTTGAACAACTTCTGATGTGATGTCTGCAATCATTACACAGAACCTGACTTGATAAAGAACTCAGTGCGATTTTGGACTTTGCTTCAACCATCTGTTGAATATGAGAGGTTCGAAGACTTACGTGGCAGAAATCTGAAAATTATGATACTGATAGCAAAATATGTAAGTCTGCATACATAGAATGAAATTCTCCCCAGCAAGCATATCACTTCATGAATGTGTCATAAGGTTATGAATCAAATTTTCAGGATTCAACAATCTAAATACTTGAGCAGCAAGAACTTTCAGGAAAAAACTGAATACCAGAAAATCACATGAACTTCTCTACTGCAACCAAAACATGGCATTCTTCAATAGAAAGCTACAACTTAATGTATGTGTCAGAAACCTCCTTACATAACAATATAGTGAAATTAAATGCTAAGCCACACTCATATACAAACATTTTAATTCCTGCTGTTTTATCTCATAGTACTATAATTGTGAATACCAGAGGTGCCAAGATTTTTAAATTCTCAGTCATCCAAGGCTTTTAGTGAGAAGTTCGCTTATATAGTTCCAGGAGGATTGTATTTCTAAAAGGATGACAGACAAGCATTTACCAGGAGACAGAGATATACAGAAGCACCTAATCAGAGTCAGGAGAAGTTACCATTAAAAGCCTCTGGTTGGAAGTGGGCACCCTCCTCGCACTGCAATGAACAATCATGTTCTGTACTCCTTTTTCTGTGGCCTGTACAAAATGTATTAGAAGAACAAGGAGAAAGAGGAACGCATAGTCTAGAAGCAGAAAGATACTAACTACTATCTGATACAAAAAAATTGAGAAAAATGATCAGGGAGTAGAATTTTGCACATTTACCTTCTCTGCGGTTTGAGTTCTGTTATTCTTACAATCCTTCCCAGTCCAGTTTGAATCTGCTTGAGAAAAGAGAGTCTTAGGTGTCGCCGTTTCGGGTGAACATGACAAGTGATTCACAGTTTGCAGAATGTTAGTGGACTTTACACCACTTGCATTCTCCAACAATGATGCAGCGGAGCATTTGAGAGTTGACTGCTTTTGAGGTGTTAAGTGTGATGTTTGCATTGGTGTTTGACATTTCCATTCCCGTTTGCAAACAATTGGCACACGATGTGGCTGCAGCACACAGCGACATAAAATAATATGACAAACATTCCAGACCCTCACTATGGAACCTGCTCTCAACACTTGTACACTATTTCTACTAACTCCTATGAAAATTGAGCACAATCATTTGTTACAGCACATTCAAATCAACGATAATCACAAACACAAACATATACAAAGACCTCTCAAGAAACTACTTTTACAATTAGGCACTCTGATCATAATAGAGTATCCTAAGACCTGAACTCTAAACTATGCAAGCTTATTCAAGCAGCCTATTCTTTCAATGTAGGAGCGCAAGTATGTGCTTGCTAACAGACACATAAAAGCAGTGCTATATAGACTGCAACATACCGAACAAATTCCTTGAGCTGAGATTGGAATTCGTTTAGCACTCCCTTCCAGATAAAATTTACGGTGTTTGTCGGACTTGCACTGTCAATAAAATGCACTGACATTAAATCATCCCTGATTCAAGAATCAAACTTCTAACTACTTTCCTAGCTAAATGTGCAAACTCTAAACGACCACATCTCTCTCTCTCTCTCTCTCTCTCTCTCTCTCTCTCTCTCTCTCTCTCTCTCTCTCTCTCTCTCTCTCTCTCTCTCTCTCTCTCTCAACAAGATCACTCATCCTCAAGTTTTATCCCTCTTGTATTTTTAGGCTCCATAGAAATCCCTCTATTCAAATGTCTGAAAATGTGTCCCAAGATGTCCATACATCTCAATCTTTGCAACTCATTTACATCTTTGTGTGCCCTAGAGACTTCTTTTAAAAACCTAACATCATGTAGCAATGCACTCCATCATATTACGATGAGTTGATGGTCTCTATTTTCAACATAGGCCCAAGCTTTCTAAGTGTAAGTGTTCCTCATACCATTTGGAAATAAGAACCACTGATTTCCATCTCTTGCATTTCATAATCCATACTAATAACAAAATTCTGTTGCGAATGGTTTTTGAAACTTGGAAAAAGCTGATACATTTTGGTGCAAGTTAGTGCTCATTGAAGGAGACTTGAGAGCATGTCGTATAAGACCCAGTTTCACATGCCACCTAAAAGGCTTAAAAACAGGTCAAAACATGTATTCATATTTTTCTGAGTACTCGAAACTTCTTGAAGGGATGAAAAATGTTAGGTCCATTCTACTGACCTGTGAATGCACTGCGTATCCAAGTTTGTCCACTGGTGACAATCTCAAATGAGTTTCTCTAGAAGAGCTTGTGACATTTGGTATCACGAGCACATTTGAAAAGAGAAGCTCTTTTAGAAACTGGAATATTGGAAAAGCTTGTGTTGCATCAAAAATTTGCATAGGTTTAGATTGATTCGAACTTTGCATCGAACCTTGTAGGAGCACATAGGTTGCTGCTCATGAGGACTTTGGTTGCTGAAAGATTGGAAATTAGCCCAAAAGAAGGGAACAAGAATGCACATTTTGACAAATTGGATCTCAAATAACAATAGAGCTTCACCCAAAAAAAATTGTTGGAGGCTATACGTTTGTAAATTGCTAACATTAAGTTTGAGAACAACCTAGTAGCATTACCTGAAAAGCTTACTAATTACTAGGTGTGTGGAAGTTGGTTAAACTATTTTTTGGAAATAAGAGGGATCATTGCTGGTAAGCAATCTTCAAGCCAAGAAGAATGAACTGATGAAAGATGGAATTTCACAAGCTACGGATGAGGGGAACTCACTCTTCAACATCTTGCCATTCAACACAAATTTGACCTACTCATGGTTAATGCAAACAAATATCTCAATGTGACTAATTTAGGAAGAGTGCCTTTCCAGCTTCATTGTGGCTGCTTGCACCCAACTTAACATAAATGAGAGGTGCTGGTGGGCCACAATGCTACTCAGCCAGCCCTAACAGCTTTCGCTAACTACAGGTAGGGCTGCATCTATTCAGTTAGCACTAACTAAATCTTTTATTAGTTAGCTGACGGAACAGCACTAACGGTTGGTGGGGCTCCCCCTTTAGCAAATTCTAGAAATATTTGAAATGGGCAATTATAATGGCTATCAGTCAGCTGAAATCAGATCCGGATCCTTTTAACACTTATTATACTAGCTTGCGATAGATACTAGAACCACAAACGTTCCCTTAATTACCTGGTGCAAAGAAGGATCGGAGAATTTCGTATGCTTGTCCATGGCTTCGTTTCGGATCCCGTTCCACAATGTACAGCAAGAAAAGCTTAAACACAACAATATACCCTCACTGATGATGCGGAAATCCTTATCTTATTGCTTTTTCTGACCGTAGAGAACATTATCGGGCTTCCGTAAGCTTCCGTTTCATGCCATCTGCGGTAGATGCATAATCCTCACTTCCATCCTGGCAACCAAACGTCCATCGCTCTTCCAAGCAAAGTAGCTTGATAGTTTCTGCTGATTTTACATTTTACAGTCTCAAATGGTATCATTGGCATCGTCTCACAGCGACAACTGCTGCTGCTTCACAAAATATTGCAATGCTTACATAAAATGCGCGCTCTCTCGCTCGCTCGCTCTCTCGCGCTCCCTCTCTCTCTCTCTCTCTCTCTCTCTCTCTCTCTCTCTCTCTCTCTCAAAATAAGAAAGAAATGACTCCCAACGGCTACTTTTATTTCAAAAGAGTGCTTTTCAAACTAATCCCAACTTGTTGGTCAATAAAGGGGTGTGCTTCTACTCATCCCTACTCAGCTTTAACATGTTCACTCTTTTGTGTGAAAAATGGTAAAACATATCTTTTAGGGGCTATGCTCACTTTATTCCATTATACATGACTAAGGTATGTGAATTGAGCACATGACCTTATAGAATAGGTCAAGTTATTGTTAGATAGATATAGTTTTGTTAGCATGCAAAATGTTAGGTGACATGCAAAGTTAGGTAGAATGCAACACGCAATTTAGCATACATGATCTACACATGTCTAGTTCATCTAGGAAAGTGACATGCAATCCATACAACATCATGCATGTAGTTTGGCATGTGGATCTATGAAAGAAGAGTTAACTAAGAGTTGTGGATCAAAACCATTGATCACATGCAAATCCACTTTAGAACTTGAGCCTCATCATGTAAGAGCTTGGCTAGTTTTCCATATTGTAATTTTTGATGAGAATTGAGGTTTCTCTCTCTACCCGAGAGTTATTGCTTGTATATTCTCTCTCTACTCGAGAGCAAGGAGTTTTCTTCATAGTAAACACTTAGAAACATTTTTGAACATTATCTCTCATAGTGAGTACTTAGTTTTTTGAGTCTATGTATGCTTTTGTGCTCTTGTCTTGAATTGTCAAGTAAGATTGTTGTTTGATCATTCATGTGCAATCACAACAGCTCACAAAATCCTTCAAAGGTGTGTTGGGAAGTTCACACGTGCTAAAACTTTACATGGTATCAGAGCTTTGTTGAGGTAAGTGTGCATACATCATAGCTTGTTCAATTCTTGAGAGTAATTCTTTGAAGGAACTTGGATTTGGGAGAGGAATACAAACTCGCTTGCAATCAAACAAGTTTTGGATCATAGGTGAATCAAATCGAGCCTGATTTGCTTCATTTGAGCCTTGTATGGACCAGAGGACTCACACATGTGAGATCAACCTTCTTCATTTGAGTCTTGTATGGACCAGAGGACTCACACATGTGAGATCAGCCTTCTTCATTTAGGTAGTATATCTCAAGGATTGATCCAAACTTAGTGTTTAATTGCTTGTTGGAAAGGTGTTGAAGTGTAGAGTGTGATGCTTTAGTTTCTAATTCAATTTGATTTGATTTTAGAGAGAGAAAGACAATCAAAGAGGTAGGGAGTGCACCCCATCTTGAGGGATATGCCAAAGAGGGCACAAATCTATTCAATGTCATCAAAATTCTCATTTTGTGTTGTCAATCAAAGATAGAATTGGTCTAGACAAGTTTTTCGAGATCATAGCCACATCATTTCACACAAGAGAGTTGTGTTTGAGTTGCATGTGAGATCCTAGAGTGTTTTCAATCCTTTGAAACTCGTGGAAGAAGTTGACATCAAACTTCTGAGTGCTCATCACAAGATAGAGGCAAGATCTAAATTCAAGTTGATTGATTCTTTGTTGTGAGCAAGATCTCACATATTTTGTTGCAAGATTTCAATAGGTTGGATCAACATTTCAAGTTAGATCCTAGGTTGAGAGAGAAGCAACACATTCAATTCCATCTTTTTGTCATTACTAGAAAATTTCTCAAAGAGAACATGACATCCATGGGTTGAAGCAATGCCCGTGTATGAAGCCTTGATTTCAAACAATACATGGGAGTTTGTCAATCCACCTAGCAATATGCATGTTATTGGATACAAATGGGTGTTCAGGATCAAATACAACAATGATGGATCTATCAACAAATTCAAAGCAAGACTATTTGCCAAAGGATATGCTCAAATCAAAGGTCTTGACTATAAAGACACTTTTGCCCCTGTTGCAAAAATGGTAACTATAAGAGTTCTCATTTCACTTACATGTTATCACAATTGGAGGATGTTTCAACTTGATATATCTAATGCTTTTCTTAATGGATTTCTTGAGGAGGAGATCTACATGGAGCAACCACTTGGATTTGTGAAAGTTGGTGAAGAAGCAAAAGTATGTCTTTTGTTCAAAAGTCTTTATGGACTTAATTAAACAAGCACCAAGGTCTTGGTATGCAAGGCTAAACTCATTTCTCATATCACTCGGATTTCATCTTAGTGATTATGATCCTTCATTGTACATTAAGTTTGAGGATAACTTTTTAGTTATTCTTCTTATTTATGTAGATGACATAATCTTAAGTTGAAATAATTTGGAACTAGTTGAGGAAACAAAATGTGCACTTGGTAGTGAATATCTATAAAGGTGAAAATCTAACATTGGTTTCATTTTCAGAATCGGATTTTGTAGGAGACAAAGCATATAGAAAATACACAAGTGCATACACAGTTTTTATTGGAGGAAATCTAGTTTCTTGATTATCCAAGAAGCAAACAACTATATCCTTGTCATCCTGTGAAGCAGAGTACAAGCTCTTACAACTACCACAAAGGAAGTCTTATCGATTAAGAGGCTACTCATGGAGCTAAAGTGCATTGAGGATGAAGACCTACCTATTATCAAGAATGATAACATCTCGGATCAAGCTCTTACAAACAATCCTATATTTCGTGCAAGAAGCAAACATATTGAGGTAGCACACCGCTTTGTAAAAGAGAAAGTGATTGGGAGAGAGATTTTGTTGGAACATGTTGGTCATCATCATGTATTGCAGATCTACTCACAAAACCATTGCTCAAGAACGTGTTTGTCAAGATGAGATCAAATCTTGGCTTAATCTCAAAGTCCATAGTGACTAGATAGATATATTTTAAAGAGGAGTGTGAAAAATGGTAAAACATATCTTTCTATGTTGAATTTGGGGGCTACGCTCACTTTATTCCATTGTACATAACTAAGGTATGTGAATTGAGCACATGACCTTATAGAATAGGTCAAGTTTTTGTTAGATAGATTTAGTTTTATTAGCATGCAAAATGTTAGGTGACATGCAAAGTTAGGTAGAATGCAACATGCAATTTAGCATGCGTGATTTACACATGTCTAGTTCATCTAGAAAGGTGACATGCAATCCATGCAACATCATGCATGTAGTTTGGCATGTGGATCTATGAAAGAAGAGTTAACTACGAGTTGTGGATCAACCATTGATCACATGCAAATCCACCTTAGAAATCGAGCCTCATCATGTAAGAAGCTGGCTAGTCTTCCATATTGTAATTTTTGATGAGAATTGAAGTTTATCTCTCTACCCGAGAGTTGTTGCTTGTATATTCTCTCTCTACCCGAGAGCAAGGAGTTTTCTTCACAATAAACACTTAGAAACTTCTTTGAACATTGTTTCTCATAGTGAGTACTTAGTTTTTTGAGTCTATGATATGCTTTTGTGCTCTTGTCTTGAATTGTCAAGTAAGATTGTTGTTTGATCATTCACGTGCAATCACAACACCT
The DNA here is from genome assembly GCA_029204225.1 of Diphasiastrum complanatum. Classification (NCBI taxonomy): domain Eukaryota; kingdom Viridiplantae; phylum Streptophyta; class Lycopodiopsida; order Lycopodiales; family Lycopodiaceae; genus Diphasiastrum; species Diphasiastrum complanatum. Next base: position 51,037,876 of record CM055104.1, on the reverse strand, counting down.
CACAAGATCCTTCAAAGGTGTGTTGGAAAGTTTACATGTGCTAAAACTTTACACTTGTCATATCACTTTTTACCATTTAAAGAAGAAAAGAGATACTCCTTTGCGAGCAAAATTCGTGAGCTTCTTTTTTTTCATTGTTTCCATGTGCACCCTCCGCTTTTTGAAGTACTCCCAGTGAATAGAATTAAATTGTGTTTTGTGTTTCTCCTTTTCAAATCGGTAGAATACCGATTAGTTGGTTATTGTGGTTTTGATGATTTTGGTCATTACAATTGAACAAACCAAAGCTTTTGAGATACTTGTTAAATAATTAATGGAGAAAAATTCATGGTATTGGTGGTAATTCTTTATTCGACAAAATTATTTGGACTGAATACAGTGTAGAAAAGTACCCGAATCCAAATGTTATTTCCCATTAATTACAAATAATTTTAACGAAGTAAATCTTAAGCTAGTAAGTGAAAAGAGCGAACAGTCCAATTATTTTGGAGAAATTGTAATAATAGGAAATGATCAAAAGTAAAACTGATTTCATTTCCAGTTAAAATCCTATTGTGGCTGGTATATCGATATTTCTACCTAGGTATAGGACAGAGATGAAACTGTTTCAAACTTTTTTCCTACAGTAATTCATTTTTTTACATTTACTAATGTCATTACGTCTTCTTGACACCTTAGCTGAAAGATTTTTAGAGAACTGAAATTCTAAGGAGGGAAGAAGAGCGGACATCATGGGTAGTAAGTGTGATCGGGAAATGTATTTCACAATTAGGATTTTAGCAATCTCAGTAAATAATTGCTTAATATCGGATATTAATTTCCTAGGTAGGATTCATTTAGTTGAATTCATAACTGATTTCTTTGTGACCATTGAGTTATCCACAGTTTTGGATTTCCATTGTGATGTTAGAAGTAGAATCTGATACGTGGATTACATTGAATCTGTTAATTGATAGAAGCTTGTCCCTAGAGTTAATGCTCTTGGATCCAGGGGGATTCGAAGCTTATCATTAACCAGAAAGGATAAAAATGTAATATTGAACCATGTTAATTCTTCTGTCTAAATCAAGATCAAGTGCGGATTTGTGGCATCCATCTGATGGGCATGCCAGTCATCCAAATAAATTGGATTCTCCAGTATTTGGAAACAAGAGATAATATCCTATAGTGACTATAGGACAGCTAGAAGATTAGTGGATCTCTAGAATATCAGATAAGACGATTAAGGATTTTCTAGAAGGAAAAGCTGATGGTATGGGACATCATTAAATCTGGAAAGGGAACTCTAGGATTGTAAAGATCTGATGATCAATGGTGTGTTTTAGTACCTAGTCGCGATATGGGAAAAATAAAACTGTTTTATCGAATGTGGGGTATTTTGGAAAATTTTGAGGTTTAATCTAGATCCCAATGTGGTATCTCATTATTTACAAAATCAGAGGCCCTCAAATACATTTCTCGCTTTCTTAATTAATCCTTTACTTCTTAGTAATTTCTCAAATATAAGATATCAGACTGATTTATATGATTCTTTCCAGTATGAAGTTATTCTTCTGAAAGACTGTTATGTCATATAAATTACTATTGGTGTGAATAGACTTGGAATTCAGATAAATTCTAAGGTTAACATGTTTCAATTTCTTAAACCTAGAATATCTCTTTTTGCATAAATAGGTTTCAATGGAATGATTGTACTATCACTCGGGTTGAAAATATTTGAAGGAAAAGTCATGTTTGTAATAGAGTGAATCCTTTATTGGAATGCATTTATTACTGACTTTTCTTGGATTTAGATATTTTCATATATCATCTTTCTAGTTAGCTTTTATTGAAATTTATAATTTATTTAAAAGGAGGGGTGAAGTGGTGGAATAAAATTCTATTTGGAAATATGTAGATTGCATAGTTTCGGAAGAGCAACAGTGGTATAGAAATGAGATTTGATCTTAAAGTAATTTCAAATAGATTCAGAGTAAGATACCTAATTGGAACTTTTTGAATAAGAGGAATTCTCTAGGGATTGTAGGGACAATGTGGATCTAGAGCAGGTTTGAAAGTTGAATCATTGTCTATAAGTAGTATGGAAAATGGTCAAAGGTTACTAATTCCATTTTGGTTGGAATAGAAGTAAGTTTGATCAGAAGTTAAGTCTGAGAGTTCTGTACCGGATCAACCTAATCTTAGTTTGAGTACTAGGATCAGAGAGGGGTTGATTGAGTGGAAGAAATTATGTAATTAGAGGGAAGTTGGATTGGAAAACTGTTGAGAGTGAATGCTATTCATCTCAGAGATTTCTCGGATATGTTATTTACTCATGAGAAATAGAAATTATTCTTGTAGCTGAGTTGCAAGATCTCAACGAGATATGTGAGTAATATATGTGGGTTCTGGAGGAATCTACCAGTGAAAAATGTGTTTATGTACTGGGTCATAGTGAGATTATTCACATATGTGCACGATTAATTTTGTATAAATCTACTGCATATTCCTGGTTACTAGAGTTATTTGGTGCACTTAACCTAGTTGGTGAACATGAACATATCAATGATTGTTTTGATAGATACTTGCAAAGTTAACAAATCTTTGGATTGGAGATTTATGGAATAACTTATAAATGGTTTGGATGAGGATCTAAATGTGGTGTCATACTAGTATAATTGAGATCTGCACCTAGACATTTGAGATTTCTAAATCATTGGCAATTAACTTGAGTAGTTGATTACTCTAGGATGAAGTTAATTGGTAAAACGATCAGTGTGATGTGGATTCACCGGGAATTGATGGTTTTGAATTATATTGCTTGTAAGACGCATGATTAGTGAATCATTTTGGTTCACCAGTTAAAATTGTGTGCTTTGGATATACAATATTCTTGGGATAGAGTACTCCTTAGTTAAGGAAGGGACTCAGCTCATTAGTGATTGTATGTCAGAGAGCTCAATTGGATAACGAATCATAATGGATCCAAGAATAATAACTGAATTGATATTCAGCAGGACTTTGGGTATCTAGATGTGATTCTGGATTGTAATCTAAAGTTTTGTAGTGGAAGATGATTGTCATTTTGGTATGTGTTCAGTCTTTAATTACTAGTGGTTTATAGAGCTCGAATCTTGCACTTCAGTCAAAGAATCCCATTTGAAGAATATTTCTAAATCCAGGTTTTTCTTAGTGGAAAAATTTTGGAATAAGTTTTACTGTTCTTGAGTTATGTGGACATATACTCCAGTATCCTGTAAATGATTAAGTATGGTTTTGGATTCTAGAAAATTATGATTGACGAATCATATGAATCTAAATAATTATGATTGACGGATCATAAATAGATACTTAATTATTGTCAGAGGGTTTAAAGGAATGGTGATGGTTCTTAAGTGTGATGATTAATACTTGATCTATTATTTGAGTAAGAATTCAGATCAGTGTTTTGAATCTCTCTACTCCAGTATTTTAATTGAGAACCTATGGATCTCACAACACTTGTAGAGAATTTAAGTTATCTAGTGGATGCTATTCTGCTACAATATATGGTCTGTAGATGCTTGAGTACAGTTCTTCATTTACTTGGATCTCCAGTTTTCATAGGAGACAGATAAATCTATCAGGATGAATGAATGCTATTTTCTGGCATTTGGTGCTAGAAACAGGAGCATTTAACTCAAAAGAGTATCTGGGATACTCAGAGTTGAGTTTTAATCCTTCTATATTTTAATAATTCTCCTAGAGATTCTAGTTGAATGAATTATCGTATCTTAGAATTGGATTCTAAGGATAATTGTATTTGGAAGCTTTTTATAAATTGTCTGCCAGAGTTTGTGGATAATTTCAGACTGTAATTGTTATTTATTTTCTTTAACTTTAATCTTCTAAGTTAGAGAATATTTCACTCGGTGGTTCATGTAAGTATTTTACACCAGAACAAAGATTAACGGTTAGAAATTGGTTTATCTCTAAGTACTTGTTTGATATGAAAGTCAAACTAAGGATAATGATTTCCTAGGTTAATATTGAAAGTTAAAAGAACTGTTCTTGTAATTCTTTCCTGGTTTAAGGAGCTTCTAATGATAGAAGCAATTTAAGGAGGGAAGAATGTTATGGCCACATTCGGTTAAGGAACTGGAATAGTCCTAATATGGTAGACCGACCCTCCAGTGTTCAACATTATTGGTCATGCTGTGATTTAATTCCATGTCAAGGCCTATTTGTGACTAATTACCTTGAGAGGACCCAGACACTCTAATTGAGACATTTGGAGCATTGCATGTCTGTGTGGCAGATATAGGTAGGAGGACTGCATGAAGAGATGTGATCTATTTATAGTTGACCTGCATGGGGGTTGTAAGGTCTCATCCACAGGACTCTACTCTCTATATAATGAGGTAGGGATTCTCCCGTCAACATATTGGGTTTAGGTTACCAGTTTCTCTCTTCTCCTCTAGCTTTCACATGGCATGGCTTGGGGGCTAGATCCAGGTTTGATCTAGGATTGGTTGGACGGTTTGGCTCCATAGTCTCTCCTATTGTGTTCTCCTATCCTCATCTTAGGGGCAATTCTCTTGGGTCTTTACACAAATAGCTGCCCAAATGCAATCACATGCAATAGTGCTACATTGGTTGAGCCATTACCATGTGTAATATAGTCCTCGAGCATGTACTTTATGTGGTAGTGCCCTCCCGAAGGCCATTACCTAGTACATAATGTGTGTTAGATAAAATATTACATGATTCAAGTATCCAATCAAGTATGTGGATTGTAATTTTCAACCCTCCAAAATAAGAAGATGCTGGCTGATTCTGATAAATCCTACTTTTGTAGGTCTTCTTTTGACTGATCAACCATTGTAGGTGGCAATTGGTCTCCGCAAGACACTTGCAATGATCTTTCAACTGCTTCAGTAGGACTATAAAAAACTAGAGATTTCTTAGAAGAAATGTAAACTGATGATAAACAAACAGATGGAAGGAAGGGTGGTAGTGACAACGGTAGATGGTTTGGGCGATAGGCATGAGAATGGATGTAGATGTATGACGAGAGGTTGGTTAAAGAAGGAGACTGATTTTCCAATGTTTGTGTTTTCCTTTTATGAAGGATCTTCATCATGCCTGGAATACTTCTTCTGATCGAGTCACTTTGGATTGCCATCTGTCTTCTTAGCCTTGTCGTTGTCGACTTTGGGTTTGTGACCTTGGCTGTCGATCTTGCTGGTGTTGTTGCTGGCAGCGTAACTGCTCTAGTGGATCCAAGCAGATCCACTCTCCCCCTCCCCCCCCAAAAAAAAAAAAAAAAATCTGCTGGTGGGGATGTTGTTGCTGGTAAATGTTCATGCTCAAGATTGGATCGATGTGTGGAACACGTAGTTGAAAACACGGGGAACATGTGACTGGACTAAAGATTAAACAAATTTTAACTAAATTTGTTTCGATCTTGTTGTAGTTGACTCGAAGATTAATATGACAATGAGATGCAGGAATCAACTCTGACTGTACATGGATTTCTGATATTTCTAAAAAGTCCTCAACTGTTGTACAAGGTAATCTGCAGATGGATAGATGAATGAAAATGTCTTCTGGAGATGCCATACAGAAGACTCTCGTGCAATAGCTATTCCTCATGCAAAAATCAATCACACAAAATAGGTGAAGAGCAACAAGGAAATAAACAAACGTTATAGAGAGTTAGAACTGTATGGCACTTGTCGAACAAAACTTGCATTCATCAACATTGATAATGTACCTTGATAGTTGTAATATTTCATTTGTGTTGTAGAGTAACGTGACTTACTCTCATATGCCCTTGTCAAAACAAGGCAAGGTGGGTGACACTAAAATCTACCATCATTGATAGCAGATGTTGTAAAATATAGCTTGAGATGCAGGTATTATTGAGGTACTATGTCCTGAGGACCTCTGTGAATAAGAGATTTAAAACCGAATCTCTATCTGGATTTTCAAATCCGAGAAATATTGTGTATTGGCACATTGGAAATCTTATCAGCATGTAGAAAGACAAATAGATTTGAGATTGTAGAAGGGGAGAAAAACTGTCAATTCCCTGTGGAGGTTGCTCTTGGTTGGACATTGTAGCAGATGACGGAATATCGGTTTCACTTTCTTTCGATAAGGACTCATTTCATATTGTCTTTTTTGCATTATGGAGCTGATGTATTGGATGGTGATATAGAAGTTTACAAAAGACTTCTCGATTGAGTAGCAGGTTTAACTATTGGTTGTTATGGTGCTCGTGTTGTTGTCGTGAAGATCCTATTGTGATTCATAACTGACGTGATGGGCAGGTAGGATCTTAGTTGGTTGTTTTGGACAGTCTTCGAAACTATGTTTTCTGATACAATCTGGACACTCAGCATGGTACTGGGTCTTAACTGGACAATCAACCATGAAGTGGCCGGTTTCACCATAGATGAAACATCTGGTGTGCAGTGGCCCTTGTATAATGGCGTAGCCATCTTCTATGGCTAGTGGTTCTGGACTTTCTGGTGGATATTCATGATAAGGCAAGGCATTTCCAGATTGTGATGGGTGTTCGTCATATTGTTGAACTGTATGTGCTTGGATAGGTCGATATGAAGGACAAGCATCAACAAGATGCGTAGCCCGGCAGTGTGGGCACCATATTGTTTTTCGTCTATAAGGTACCTGTGCAGGTTTTGGCTGACCAGGCATACTACTTTGGATAGACGTCAAGGTAGTTTGAAACTCATTGGTGAGTTTCTCCATCTGTAGCTGATGTTGCTTATTAAGCAACTCCAACTGGGATTTTCAAATCTGATCTCGGGTGTCCTCGATCGGCTTCGACTCATGGACATGAGCATGTGGTGCTCTTCTTTCTCTGGATTTGTCAACATCTAATCCTTCGTCTTCTTCCTTGATGGCATCAGACATAGCTAGTTTGAGGCTCATATATTCATCATTGGATTTAAGCTCGCGTCTAATCCATCTTGGAAGGCCGACTAAAAACCAGATGATGAGCATCTGTTCAGAGGGTTGTTCCTGTACTTGACTTTTGAGGCATTTGAAACGCTCGATATAGTCTCGTACACATTCATCCTTTGCCATCTTGATGTTACTCAATTTGACAAAAGGACTCTCGATCAGAAAGGGCTAAAAACGCTTGATATAGGACTCTTTCAAGATTGACCAATCTGTCTTATCTTCACGATCAAGGTTGAAAAACCAATCACGTGCCTTAGCGATCATGTTCATCGACAATAGTTGGACCATAGCATCGGGAGATGTTTCGCCATACACATCACATGCGTTCTCAAATATTTGCAAAAATCTTTGAGGGTCCGAACTACCGTCAAACTTTGGTAGATCTAGTTTGGGTATACATCTTTCAAGATGAGCTCCGTGGGTAGCAGAAACTCCATTAGGGTTGGGTCTGACCTGTGAGGGCTCAATACCATAAAAATGGGCTCGTGCTCGTGAAGACTCAGCTCTATCAGGTTCTTGTCCCTCGAATGGGTTTGTTGATTGGTCATGTAGTGCAGCCCGCATTTGATAGAACCTATGACGTCTGATTTGTTCAGCTATAGGGGACCGGAACTCGTCTGGGTAATCGTCTGGGACTTCAGGATCGTTTTGTTGATCCATTGAGTACTGGTGATTTTTTTTTGTGTTTGGTTTTTTTTTTTTTGGAGTTTTTGCGGTCCCTACAATTTACGGTTTACGATTTACGGTGACGGTAGATTGCGGTTATGTGTTGGTGATGGCGGGCAGTGGCGGAGGCGTTGTGATTACGGTCTCGACGGTTGTATGCGGTGTTAACGTTTGAATGCGATTTCGATGGGCGGACACGGTTAGTTGCGTTCGGTGGCGGCTAGATGCGTGTCTGTGTGCGATTGTAATGGGTGATGGCAGACAGTGGCGTTATGCAGTCTGTTGGGGTCTGGAGCAATGCCTGTCGAGATTTGTTGGGAGGATGGCGAATGGAAATGGGTGTAGGTGAATGTAGTGGTCGTGTTCGAAGCTGGGCTCCGGTTGAGATTTGAAACGTGAGGAACGGGAGGAGTGGAAGCTTGGAGGAGGAGTAAATCCATGTATGTGTTGGCATTTGTTAATAGTGGATTTGTGAGTCTATCAGCCCGTGGATTTGGGCAATGATGCAGCCATTTATGTGGCTCTGTCCAGTTAGTAGAAACGCAGATGTAGTGAAAGATTTGGAGTTTGTGTGCAAGGATCTGAGCATGGACAAGGTTGCGGTTCTTCTTTATGTAGAATGCCTTGGAGTTCAAGTAGCAACGGCGCCAAATGTTTACAGATCCCCTTGCTCCAGAGGATCTATTGGTTATCAACTTTTTTTTTTGGGTTCCTTTCTTACTCAAAATTGTTTCTGTCTGTTACCAGGCATCATGGCATTCATTATATGTGTTCTTGATATTACAATGCCAAACCAAGCAGAAGGGAACGGATTGATGTTGTAGTATTGTTTTGTCCGACCTGTTAGAGGACTACTCAGGGTCGAACTCTCTTGAACTCACTTACATTCTACATAGATGCAAGCCAAGAATGCTCATTCACAGATCAGCATGCAGCCCAAATGAACGTTCAGTAGTTTCTATAGCTACCTACACTTAAAACGGACTGAATCAGAGCCTACAATACATTAACACTGAGCTACACTTGCATAAATTGACAAAACAAGAAACAAGAACTATTCTACAACATGTTAGAAGTCCAAGAATCAAGAAACCAACTAGTCTCTTGATTCTTGGACTTCCCAAGAACATAAAAAACTGGACTGTAAAGAGATATGCAAGAACTACACCACAGATCCAGCCTATTTAGTTTACTTGAATGCTGGCTCCTACATTAATCCACAAGAAAACATGAAATCTAAACCACAACTAGGAAAGCAAGAAAACTAATCCACTCTAAATCCACAACCACACACAATATGAATGGAAGGGCATGATCATAGGGGCATCACTCAAGAAAATCATCATGATCAAGGAGCTTAGTGTAGTACCAAACTCATGGGAAATCTTCTCATTAAGCATGGAGTAGATACAATGCAAAAAATCTCCTCTACTCAAAGAGGGAATCTCTTAAATAAACAAGAGAGCTCCTTAGGTGGCATCCTAGTGGAATTTCCACATTTCACAAATTACAAGTGGAATAATACTCTCCACTAGAGGTCACCATCAAAAGGTGGCTCACTCTACTTTTCTAAGAGGGGCCTACTTGCATTTATTACGTTTGCCTAGAAATACTAGTTCCTATACGGTCATTCCATCTTTCGGGATTCACCATGAGGCTTACACAGTCTTACTTGTCATTACATTCTCGTCTTCTCAGAGACCTCCTCGGTCTAAGGTGAGAGGTGCTCTTGAGTTGCTCTGTCCGAAGCAGCTAGAAGAACTAAAGAGGAAGATCCAAGAAGCTGAGGAGGAAAGGACAAAAACTTAAGCAACAGATGAGCCAGATCAATCTTGATCAAAAGAGACTCTCTGGAGCAATGATAGTTGGATCCCCTCCTATGAAGCCCAAAGAGATCCAAAAGTAATGGATCAAAAAAAAGAGCTGTAGAAAAAGAAAGATGAAGACAACCGTGAATCTGCAAATAAAGCAAGCTCATCACCCAACAAGTGGTAGTCAAAGCTCGACATTGCAAGGGTCCAAGGCTGCAACTGTAGAACTATCAGTTCCTTCAACCTACCACTAAGCCTTCATCATGTTTCCTTACCGTTACCAAACCGTCCATCCAAAACTGTTTCTACCACCAATTTTTGATGAATCCATCTCCTTGAGACTGATTTTACAATCCAGTTCTTGATGTTCTTGGGATGTTCAAGAATCAATAGACTGGTTGGTTTCTTGATTCTTGGACTTCTAACATGCTGTAGAACAGTTCTTGTTTCTTGTTTTGTCAATTTATGCAAGTGTAGCTCAGTGTTAATGTATTGTAGGCTCTGATTCAGTCCGTTTTAAGTGTAGGTAGCTAGAAACTACTGAACGTTCATTTGGGTTGCATGCTGATCTGCGAATGAGCATTCTTGGCTTGCATCTATGTAGAATGTAAGTGCGTTCAAGAGAGTTTGACCCTGAGTAGTCCTCTAACAGGCAAGACAAAACAATACCACAACATCAATCCGTTCCCTTCTGCCTGGTTTGGCATTGTAATATCAAGAACACATATAACGAATGCCATGATGCTTGGTAACAGGCAGAGACGGTTATGAGTAAGAAAGGAACCCAAAACAAAAGTTGATAACCAACAGATCCTTTGGAGCAGGGGATCTGTCAACAGAAGACCTCATAGATGAAACCTTTAAAATATAAAGACCCCACCCATGAATGGAATTTAAAACTATGGAGACCTCGTGGATGGAATTAGTAGCTTAATCTTAAAAAAAGTACTCCCTTGTGGCCCCAACTATCACCTAAAGGTGTTTGTGGGCCCCCCACATTCACGGAGTAGGCTAAGCAAGTGGCATGTATGTTGGTAAATAAATTACCAACTCTGATATCAACCTGTTGGTTTATGGTGGATATATCAGCTTGATACCACCTTTGTTTGCAGCGGAAAGAAATGATCAAATCAAATTGCATAATTTGGTCTATTACCTAGATCGTTCCAAAAGAATACATGTGTAGGTGTCTTAGAAAACCATGAAGAGAGTGATGTGATCAAGCATCTGGGACAACCATGCACTCTTCGTGTCAGATATTCTACGTGTCATTAGAGCGAGTATCAGCAATAGAGAGAGAAATAATCAGAAAGCATTCGACAATACTGACATGCATAAAGAAAATAGAGAATCTATATATTAGTTGTTGTAATAACAACAATTAGATCACAAATCTTGTGCTCAAAAATGGTTCACAGTAGTATTGCGTTGTACGCTACGATCCTACTATGTTGTTAGCCGATATTTTCGCATGGAAAATCGGGCTAATATTGAAGTTTAAGTTTGCAATAATTGAAAAAATCGGCATGTAAAACCCGGTTATTAGAGAAAAATCGGCACAAATTTGCCTTAGAATTGTGTCCCAGCCCGCCCTAAAGTGGCTAGACATAGTTTAAAAGTAACAAATTGACTTTTCAAAAAAACCGTCAAAAATATTTTGTGGTCAAGTTTTGTAAGACTGAGCCAAGAGTGCCGGTCCACCTAGAATTGGGTCCTAGCCCACCCTAAATGAGGCTAGAGCAAATTTTGTGGCCTTAGAAATGCTCAGTAAATATTTTACGACTTTTCAAAAAAATGGCCAGTTATAAAAAATAGCCGGTATGACCGTGCTAAAATCATACCATGTACTGAGTCCATTTTTACTAATATATGATCACTCAGTGTATTTTTCAGGAAAACCGTGTTGTTGTGGGAGCCCTAGTCATGAATGCTGAAAAAGTCAACCACAGAAGAAAAAACCGAGAAAGATAAGTTTCGGGTAAAAACAGGACCGGGAAATATGGATTCAGTGTCAAGGAGTCACAGAAACCCTAATGGCAAAGTTTGGGCAATTTACGGGCAATTTACCAAATGTGTGGGCCAAGTGGTACCCAACAGGCCAAAAACCCAGACAAATGAGCAGTAGGCGCACGGCCCTTGAAAAATCGAAGAAAGGCCAAAAACACAGGTACCCAAAGAAAAACGAAGGCCGCCTACTAAAAAATAGGGGTGGAAAAAGGGCCTCACCCAAAATTGGAATAATAAAGGCCAAAACACCTTGGAGGCTATAAAAATTGGGAGGTACACCCACTAGCCATTGACATTTTGGGCTTCTAGGGTGTACAAAAGGGGAAACTTGAATGGCCTCCCTAGCCTTTGACAAAAATGGCATCTTGGCTAGTTTTGGAAGAGAGCCTTGAATGCACCACTCCCCCACTCTCTTATGGAGGCCACTAGGTGTACTATCAAATGGGTTGGGGACAAATGGCAAAGAGGGCTTGAAGGGCATGAAGAATGACAAGATGGCATTTTGAAGGGGGACACTTGGGATTTACTATAAAAGGAGACCACTCTTTGTGTTAAGATATAGTTGGATGATAGTTGGATAATGATGTGATAGTGAGATGATGTTGAGAGTTGGTATTTTTGGGAGGTGATAATTCCGAGTATGAGTAGTTTTGGATCCTTGTTGCAATAATGAGTTGAGTGTGATCTTTTAGTTGTGATTGTCTTGTTTCTAATCTATTAGAGTTAGTGCATTCCTTGTAATTGTGCGGGTTTGGGCATGATTTAGTGGTTTTGGTTTGGGATTGCCTTGTATCGTTAGAGCTTGTTTGCATGGAAGGTTCATCATTGAGTGGTAGATGTATCCAAATGGATCGATTTTTGAGATCTCATGCTCTTGACTATTCATTTCTCCCTTTGATGTTTGCTTACTATTTTTCATCATGTATGAGGTGGATATTGTCAAAATTTTCCTTTGATAACTTGACCATGCATTGTGTCACTCCTTCTATGCCATGTTGAGAGAGTTTCAAGAGAGAGAAGTTTTAACCTCATATCATTTAGTCACTTAGTCAGTTGAGGGCTTCGTTGAATTCTTTAAAAGGGAAGTCATTCATTCTTCACAATTTCCATTCTTGAGGGACGGAACAAGGTTCATTATCATCATGTCATTCCATTCATTCCATTCTTAGGTATGGAAGATTATTGAGAGTCACGACCCATGATGAGCTCTCCATACTCCATGTCTATTGTGAGTAAATTTTGAATAAGAGAGGGAGTTAAGTATGAGTGTCATCTATGGGAGAGCTTTGTATATGCAAAAGTCACGGAGAGTGAAAGGATTCCTTGTCGTTCCATCTTTGCCATTGTGTTTAGAAGAGTGTGTGATCATCATGGTGAACTTGTGTTTGTAATTGGATAATGATTGTATGAAGAGTTGCATGAGTGGTTGAGGAAGATTACTTTGGTCGTTGAGAAACAGATCTATGAGATGATGCGAGAAGTGCATGTTGCTTGAACCTTTTCGAATTTGTCTAAGTTCCTTGCCTATCAAAGTACATTTCATGAGCTAGGAGTGGATCGTTCGGGTTTCGCTGTGAGCCACAGGCTGTGAGACACAATTAATTGTTTCATTAGTGAGCTAGTCTTATGGCAAATCAAGAGTCCATTCGAAAATTGCTCTTTCAAAGGCTTTTCACTCAACTGAGGCCACGTTGAACCATTTTCAAAATCCTGCACAGTTGGTGGACTCTGAAGTGAATATATTGTGTTGTCTTCGACTTGCCCTGAGCGCACTTCTACGACCAATCAAGCAAATTTCTGTGGCAGCTCTTCTCTCTGTGACCCTCGCTGCTCCTGCAGTTCATCACTGCCTCTTCGCAGCCTGCCTGCCTGTTGCCTCAGTTGGGGCCCAAGTTTCCATCGATGCATGTGGAGGGTCTGTTGATTCATCTTTAATCCAAGGGTCACCTTATTCTTTACAGATCTGATCGCTGTCTGGGAGAACAATTACCTAAGGTGTCTGTGAGCAGAATTGAAGCAATCTGCCCATTTGACTGATTCATTCAGTCCGCCAGCGGAAATTCAACATCACAAAATCATCGACTGTTTCATAGATCTACAAAGAATCTAAGGATCGCAAGCGCATGCATATTAGTCAAGTTCTAACAATAATGACCTCCACTTTTTGCTTGCATTTAAACCGTTGCAGCTCCTGTCCCGACTTCTCATGATGGATCCAGAGCTTGCAAAATCAGGCTCAAATCAGCTATCTGAAGCAAACCAAAGCCATTAGCTTTCAATTTCAAGATTGCGAAGCAGCAACGATGGAAAAACAAGGATAGCCCTCACTCAAAAACAAGGCCTAGCCCTCACTCAGGCCAGTTGAAGATCCGGACATGATGGCTCACTCAAATGCTTCTTGGTTTCCAAGGGGAGGCTCGAACCTGAGACCAAAGAAACTTTGGATGTCAAGCTAACCAACTGAGCCAACCCCGTTGGGCTGGCTCACTCAAATGACAACATACTGTAACTACGCCCATTTGCAGTCCACCACGTGCTCATGCCTCTAATCTGGGTCCATTTACCTCATAATATGTTGTAGCTCGTAGGATAGAATGCATGCGTGAGGTCTGCTGCCCTTGCATCCTTCATCTTCACTATGCACCTCTAGCATGTAAGTGCAGAACGTTCTGCCTGAAACCAATAGTACTTGTCCTAGCTGAGCAATCACAAAGCTTGGCATTATTGTGCCTCATTGATTTTGTGCTGAGGACCGATTCTCTTTCCTTTGGAGTGGAGTGACAGATGGCCATGATGTAGGGATACCATATTCTCTCGGGTTAATTAGGCTGGACCGGCAAAATGAACTCGTGACTTGGGGCTCTTGCGGCAACTGGTCCCCTCTCCACACATGAGGTAACTTGCCCCCCCCTACACACATGAGGTAACTTTTGGTTTTGTCATCAATTTTTTGAAACGTAGGATGAATGTCCTTGTTGCACATTGTTCATTTCGTTATTCGCATATGTCGTGAATCGTTATCAATACTTTCATGCCCACGTAAATCGGTTTTCATACTATAGGGAACAGAATCCTCCTATGTTAGACTGACATGTGATAGGGGCTATATCGTTCAGCGGTAACTACTGACACTATCTTTTTGTTATGCACAGTTTTCGGTTTTTTTAAAGGATGGACTAACCTACCTAACTTCAAGAAGTTATCAAAGTTATGAACGTAATTTTTTGCAATGAATTGGTATCGCACAGTGATTGAGTTGATAAACCCGACCTCTTTGAAACACAAGAGCGGACCGTCCACCCAACATGGTCGAAATACGCCACCTGGGTTAGGGGTCTAGTCACACCCTCCCTTGGAATTGTCTAGTGAAATAACTAGACCTGACGGGTGGAGAAATACCGTTGTTTATTAGACAGAGTGGCGTGTATAACTTATCATCACAAGACACCTGAGCACTAACGAAAGACCGAGCCATCAAAATTACTAGCATAAGAGCAAGCACTGATATGTTGGCCGAGCTCTCGTCCTCCGTATAAGGGCATAGCCTTACCAGATAAAGTACATGTCAAAAAGGCACTTATCATTAGGGCCCATCCCTCACCGTAGGCCATGGTCTTACAGTTAAAGGTTCCCATCAATTAAATGCACTATCAGTTTGGTGGTGTCCTTAAAACTAAAGACATTGCCCTTACCCATCACTTGAGGCTTAAGACTTAGCAGTCGTGGGGCATCCGGAGGGCTGGTTGAATAGAGGAAAAAAAGTTAGGGAGATCATAAGCTATACTGATTAGAAATCTGAATTTGAAGATCTGGAACGAAAGTGCTAGCACCCCCTCCTTACAGTCATACTTTTGAGAGCCTGGAAAACTCTCATTGGCTTAGGAGCATGGGGTAACAGAGGAAGCCCCCATAATTGGATGTGGCAGGTCCTCTGTTGCTCACGTAGGGCATAACCACCATCAATAGTGGTGCCCCTTGACCATTTTAGGACTTTTTGGCTGGACCAATCCCCTACCGAAAAAGGCCCTAACATATGTTGATTACAGATTAAGACAATGTTTCTACTTCTTGAATTACTCTCACTCTCTCTTCTGATCTTTGACTCTAAGAAATCAGATAATGTGATACAATGGAGTTCACATACGAACTCTGATTCACTCCTCCACAAACTCTTCTCTTAAAATTCTCTTGCCTTGTTTTGATTTATTGTATATATACAAGTTCACAGAGATCATGGCTTAACTAATGTGTTTAGGCATGATGTCATGTTTACGAGACAAGTTTAAACCATTTAGCATAAACTGTATAGTATGTGGACATGAAACTATATAGTTAATGCATGGTAGGAAGTTCGAATGGTCTGTATTGGATTTAGTAGAGGAAGAGCTCCTTTTTGAGTGATATCAGTCAATAGTTGAAGGTGTCAAACAAAGTGTCGAGTTGAGTCAACAGTGACTTTGTCGAGTCGATGGTGTGTCGAGTCAATGTCACTCTAGTTTGGATGTCCATGTATTTATGCAGATTGTTCGAATATTTGAGTAAATACTATAGAATGTTATAGAGAGCGGATTTTTACATTCTTCAACAATTCTCAAAGTAACATGTTATTTCTAGGTGCATTTGAGCTGAAGATGTTTTTTTGTTTTATTTTTTTGAGGGAAAACCTTTTTTATTTATTCTCCAACATGCATGGCAAAGGTTCTCACAATGGTTCATATTACCATGTTTTGAGAAACTTAAAACAATGGGTGTTCCAGTTCCCATGTTACAAATTGCAAATCTAGATTGATGTTACATCGTGAGAACGGATGCAAGTGATATTGTAGTTGGAGCGGTTCTATTACAAATGGATAGGCCACTAGCATTTGAGAGCAAAAAATTCACTGGTCCTCAGTTGCGTTAAACTACGCAAGAAAAGGAATTGTTTGTTGTAATCCATGCACTTAAAACTTGGAGACAGTACTTGTATGGTAGTAAGTTTATATTGTATATGGATCGCCAGCCTCTTAAGTTTTTTTGCAACCAACATGATCTTTCGGGGGAGAAAAGCTCGATGGGCTGCATTGATGCAAGAATTTGATCATGAAATCCGTTACATAAGAGATAGTTCTAATCAAGTTGTAGATGCTCTTAGTTGGATTGGTGAATCGAATGAGTTGTCATTCACTCAGATTTCCATGGATCTATATCTTTCGCTGAGAGGAAAATATGAATCAGACTCCCATTTTGGTCTTATTTCGAACATTGTTCAGACCGGAAGAAATGTGGACAATGTTGAGTCAGTAACACAGGAGACTCAACTAACTAAGAAAGATAAGAAGATTGTAAAACAGTTTACCAATTGAGATGGATTGCTATTTTGGAATGAGAAAGTTTGTGTACCTGGGGACGATGAGCTCAAATGCAAGATTTTGTTTGAATGTCATGACATACCCTGTGCAGGACATCCCGGTATACATGGGACTCTAAACTTGGTTAAGAGAGAATTTTATTGGCCAAACCTCAAGCCATATGTTGAGTCATATGTTGTTAAATGCAAGCCTTGTCAACCAGCAAAGGCTGAACGCCATAAGGCTGGTGGTTTGTTGCATCCGTTAGATATCATTGACAAGAGATGATAAAGCCTATCTATGGATTTTGTAGTGGGATTCCGAAGGCCCAACGACAAAATGATTCTATTTGGGTTGTAGTGGATCAATTAACTAAGTTAGTTGAATTCATACCAGTAAAGTCAACTACAAAGGCTTTTGATTTAGCCCAAATATTTGTTGAAAGATTATTTCGATTGTATGGTCTGCCAAGTGACATTGTTAGTGATAGAGATTCTAAGTTCACAGGTCACTTTTGGTCAGCAGTATTCCATAAACTGGAAACTTCCTTGAGTTTAAGTTCTTCTAATCATCCTGAATCAGATGGCCAGACAAAAGAGACTAGTCAAACTATGGAAGATATTTTGAGGACGTATGTTTCTCATAGACAATCTCATTGGGAAGATTATCTCCCACTGGTTGAGTTTGCATATAATATTAGAAAACATTCTGCTACAGGTTATAGTCCTTTTATGCTTATGTATGGTTTTCAACCTAGATCTCCAGTAAATGTTGAGACGAAGTCTGTTAAAATCCAGAAGATTGCTATTTTTTTGCATGATATGCAAGAGATGTTGCAAGTGGCTAAGGATAGTATTTGTAGTGCTTAGGATAGAGCTAAACACTATACCGATCTTAAGAGATCTCCAAGATATTTTAAAGTTGATGACTGGGTATATTTTAGTATTCCAAAAGATTCTAAGATGTTATGTATAGGGAAGCATTATAAATTGCCTACCCACACCTGTTCCTCCATCTACCACCACTGCTTCATCCTCGAACCTCTTGTGCTTGATTGGTAGGGTGATTATGTGCTCTTCACTCTCCCACGCAACCCCAATATGGAGGATATTGTTTGTTTCTTCGTAGCCTGCATAGTATAAGGGCTCTTTCATGTTTGGTTCCAAATCTGAATTGAGCCAATCTGTCAGAATGCTTTTAGCTTGTGGTGCCATCCGCAAGAGTTCCCTGAAGGATATGTCCATGCGACTAGCTAGCAAACTTGCGAGCACTCCTGATTGTGGAACCTCAGGCTCACCCATGTGAAATGGTACTTCATGATGGTGCAAACAACCATTTTGATCTGTTTGCAACGGGGAGTCAACCTTTTGATGGTAGAGGTGATGTTGGTTTTTCCTTCGCTCGTGCTGCTTCCTCTGCCTGTGCAATTCTTGATCTTTAACTGTGCCAATTAAACAGAAAAGTTCATTAGGCAAGAAAGAAGTAGTACTGAAAGAACATTCACACTCACAATCTATCAGGTTAATTTCCAAAGTCTTACCATTGCCTCCTAGGATCTCAATCATATAAGCAGACATTCTCTTCTTTTTTGGACAAAACTTCATCATATGTCCAGGCTTCTTACAGACGAAACATAAGTTCTCCTTTTTAGCCTTTTTCCAAGACATAGATTTCTTAAATCTCTTTCTTTTTGGCTTCTTGAGTTCCAACGCTGCTTGACCTAATTTGTCAAAATATTTTGCTTGGTCTGGACCACGCTTCTTTCTCTTCTTGGTTTTCAAACTGGTTGGAATTTGCGCACACTACTTCCTGGATGCCACCACTGTGGAATCATGTGCTTTCGCAATCCGAAACACATCCTCAAGGCTTTGAAGCACATTTCGCCTGCATTCGTTTTGATAGTCGACTAGCAAACCTAGGACAAACTGCCAAAGTGCTAACTTTGCATCGAATGATGGAACCCTATTTCATAGGTCCATGAATTCTTGGATATAAGAGTCCAAGCTCTTTGTACCCATTTTGTAGTTCACGAACTTCAGAGTAGTCAATGTCATCCGCTATCACGAAAGCTTTCTTGAAAACTTCCGCAAAAGTATCCCAGATAGTTGGCTCCACCGGTAAATCTCGCCACCACGATGACCTTTGTCGCGTAAGAACAACACAACACTTTCGATTTTCTTCTCATATGGAACTCCATGCAGGTTGAAGTAACTGCTCCACTTAGCGAGCCAGTCTTCGACGACTTTGAGTTTCTTCTCTTCAGAATAAATCTCCGGTTGAAAACCGAGATTGGGTGAAGACATCAACTTAAACTGGTTTAACAAAACTTCCATTTGCTGGTCTCTCATTTGATTATGATTATTCATATCATTAAGCGCCGTACTCAACTGTTGACAAATCACCATATAAGATGGTGCACCTGGATTTGTAGCTTGATTTGAAGTTTCTTCGGCCATCTTGATTTATCTATTCTTGGAAAATTACTAAAACTAGTTAATATCTGATTAACCCGTAGTGAAGTACAGTTGACCAAATCTGATTGAAATTGACTCCAACATGGTCAAATCACTAGTTTTAGTACTTTTCATAGATAATCCAAGAAACTGAAAAAAACTAAATTTTTTTTTAGTGCCATTTTAAAAAAAAATTATGTTATTTAAAAATTCGTCAAAAACACTATCAGTCTTTTAGAACTGATTTTTTTTTACTTTACGAAATTTTACGTAAATCATAGTTCTATGGAAATTGTCAACTATAAACCCATATTTGTATCCTATGAGTCAGAGCACATGCGTATAACCACTCAAAACAGATCTAAACCACTCATGCATGTCAAAATCACTCTGAGAATCAACATGCAGACATTCCATGCAAGCACAATACCACAAATTAAGAAATTGACTTGCATGCAATCACAACAATTCAAAACTTTGCCAATTTTACTCACAAAATTGAAAAACTTCAGATGATCATATCTTTGGCTACCTGACACCAAATTAGGTGTTGTAAAGCCCACATCAGCTTGCCACTAGAATTCACATGTGCAATTTCAGAACAACCAAAAAACCTCTAGTAGGGATCACTTTTTGTAGACCAAATCTTCAAAAAATGTGCAAACACTTGCCTAAGCCAAAAATTGATGCTACCATCAGTTATAAATGGTCAATTACAGTTCCATGAAGCCTTCATACAGGTCCTATGAAGTAGTATGAATTGAGAACCATGAATTCTTGATTTCTAGAAGTCAAAATAGCCACAAACTTGATGGAATTGAAACTTAAGTCTCCACCCACCAATTTACAGGTCTAATGGCATGCTGGGAAGGTAAAAAATTGCTTTCCTCCCTCAAAGATCATGCTACTTACAAAAGTACTTAAGAGATTTCCGTATACACGTAGTGTCTCTAGGTTTTTAGTGCATGAATAACTACAAATAATTCTTTTTGCTATGATGTATATGTTGGATTATTCTCCTTCTTACTAATCGACTAATCAATTTTAATCTTCATCCATTGTTTATCCAGTTCAGCAGATTTTTCCATGTTTTTATATAGTCTACAGATTTACAAGTGTTTTTACACAGTCTGCAGAAATACACGGAGTTTGATAACAGTGTCGCATTTTTCGCCTCGCATTTTTTGCTATTTCAAAGTGCCTTAAATGTTAAGAAAATGACTATGGAAAAGTGTGGGGCAACCCTAAATCAGATTTAAGGGCACTGTCGAGTTTCTCGCAAAAACTTGACACTGTCGTCTTTTTGCGACACTGTCGCTTGTGGCAGTTTTAGTTCATTTATGCAAAGTGACAGTTCTAGTTCATTTATGCAAACAGACTGTTTACGGCTAATTTTCATTGCCTATCAGCAATCAATTTCTGAACTGGATGAATGCCAACGGACACCAGCCAACTGGCAATCGCATTTGATGACCTAATTGCTTAGTATGTATAATTGTTCATATTCATACATTTTTCTTAAGATCTGAAATATTATTGTGAATCGTGAAGGGGCTGAGTGTTATTACACGACCTTTCTTGCGCTCTCATCAAGTAGATCATTCACAATCAGAAAGTATTGTTGTTCGTGATAGGGCATGTTATAAGGAAGAACGAGAATGGAGAATAGAGCAGGAATATTATGGAACAGCTCTCCCGTTCTAATCGGCTGGTAGGTGCAAAAACAGTCTAATAGATAACTTATGCTAGAGATAATTATAGCTTTATGTGTTCTAATTGCCCAACAGGATCTTAAAAATTAATTCATACTCTAAAACGAGAGTACATTCCACCGAAGAGATTAGAGATGGGTTGCCCCCAGCGAGACTGGGAGCGCTTCGACAGCCGCACCTCCGGATGTGGCTCCTCATTGGACATCCACAATTCGTCAGGTCTACTCGATCGGTGTGTCAATGATCCTTCCGCAGGTTCATTTACGAAAATCTTGTTACGACTTCTCCTTCCTCTAAATGATAAGGTTTAATGAACTTCTCACAATGTCACCGTCGGCGAACCGTCAGCGTCGCCGCAATCTGAAAACTTCACCGGACCATTCAATCGGTAGGAGGACGGGCAGTGTGTACAAAGGGCAAGGACGTAGTCAACGCGAGCTGATGACTCTCATTTACTAGGAATTTCTCATTGAAGATCAATAATTGCAATGATCTATCCCCATCATGATGAAATTTCAAAAGATTACCCAGGCCTATCGACCCAGGTCATAAACTCGTTGAATTCATTAATGTAGTGCGCGTGCGGCCCAGAACATCTAAGGGCATCACATACCTGTTATTGCCTCAAACTTCCATCCGTTGGACACGAATAGTCCTTCTAAGAAGTTGTCCACCAAGAAGATTCTTCATGTAACTAGTTAGCAGTTTGAGGTCTTGTTCATTGAAGATTTAGTCAATACGATACTTGGATCCATTGGGGTATCAATTGGTTTGCAATCAGACATATGAAACTTTTCTAAAATGCCTTTTAGATATACTTGCTGGCTAAGATAGATCTTCTTCTAAAGTCTATTTCTAGTAATGTGAATTTTTAGCAAAGAATGAACAGCTCCTAAATCAGTCATGTCAAATTCCTTTGACAAATCACTCTTAGTAGTGTGCAGTAGAGAAGTGTCGTTAGACATAATATATGCATCATCTACGTAAAGAGCTATGTGAACTGAATTGGTGCCTATATGCTTTGAATAAACATTACAATCACCTGAATTGTTTGCAAATCCCAATTGAATGAGATAAGAGTTGATTCTATCGAATCATGCTCTTGCAGCCTGTTTCAGACCGTAGATTGCTTTGTGCAGTTTGCACACTTTGTGCTCTTGGCTTTTGACTTCAAATCCTTCCGGTTGGAAGGTATACAGCTCCTCTTCGACATTGTCGTTGAGAAATGTTGTCTTGACATCCATTTGGTGTATTTTGAGGTCTTTCGCGGTTGCTAATGCAATCAGAGTCTTGATTGACTGCATCTTGACAACAAGACTAAAATTTCTTGATAATCCACTCCTCTTGAGTGAATCCTTTAGCCACCAACCGTGCTTTCCATTTAGCAATGGAACCATCAGAATTGATCTTCTTCTTGAAGATCCACTTGTTGTTGATAAC
The DNA here is from genome assembly GCA_029204225.1 of Diphasiastrum complanatum. NCBI lineage: Eukaryota > Viridiplantae > Streptophyta > Lycopodiopsida > Lycopodiales > Lycopodiaceae > Diphasiastrum > Diphasiastrum complanatum. The sequence goes on along the minus strand of CM055104.1, from coordinate 51,015,506 downwards.
TCTCTTGTGAGTGGATAAGTCGACCAGTGTCCAGGTCTGGTTTCGTCAAAAGTGAGTTGTACTCGCTTTCCATAGCTTCTTGCCACTTCACAACATCCTTGGAGTTAATTGCTTTGGCTAGGCTCTCTGGTTCTTCAGATGAAGTCCAGAATGATTGAGGTGTATACCTCTTAGGAACTGTCTAAGTTCGTGAGGATCTACGGATGTTGGGTTGACCAGAAGGCGCTGATTCGTCTTCTATCCAGGTCTGTTGGAGCTTGCTTGGTCTGGTCTGGTGACAAATATTGTCTGCTGCTCAGCTTCTATAGCTGTAGTTACAGGTTCTGTAGAAGAATCATCAACGTTGGAAGGTTGAATGCTATGTAGAATAGGATGAAATAACATAGCATCATCTATAAATGACTGTTTGAAATCATAATATGCATGCTCTTGAAATATTACATCCCTAGAGACAAACACTACATTGGTGGATGGATCATAAACTTTATAAGCTTTATGTTCATGAGGATAGCCAATGAAAATACAATTATTTGTCCTATGATCTAGTTTCTTCCTAAGTTGTTTCGGAATGTGAACAAAACATATACAACCAAAAATTTTTAAATGGCTGACACTAGGCTTGTGCCCATGCCAAACTTCATAAAGAGTTTTGTTGTTGATGGCTTTGGTGCTGGATCTGTTTTGTACGTAACAGGCTGTGGCAATAGCTTCTACCCAAAATTTCACAGGTAGGTGTGTTTGATGTAGCATTGATCTGGCTGAGTTAAGAAGAGTTTGGTTCTTTCTTTCTACAATCCCATTCCGTTGAGGTGAATAGGAAGTAGTGAACTATCTTTTGGTGCCATCTTTAGCCAGGTAGTCGGACATCTCATTGGAGATGTATTCGCCACCACCATCAGTTTGGAGTGCCCTCACTTTCCTAGATGTTTGTGTCTCAGCCATGGCCTTGAATCTCCTGAAGCATTAAAAGGCTTCAGATTTGTGCTTAGTGAATATGATTGTAGACCATCTGGAGTAATCATCTATGAAAGTGATGAAATAGACTGCATCTCCTAAGGATGGAGTTGGCATTGGACCATAAAGATCACTATGTACAAGATCTAATACATGCTTTGATTTGATGGAATGTGATTTTGGAAACTTGCTTCTAGAGTGCTTCCCATAGATGCATGATTCACAAACGAAAGATTTCTTATCTAATGAAGACAGGAAATTCAAACCATCAACTAAATTATTATAAAGCATATAAGAAAGTGATCTTGTATTCACGTGTCCAAATCGACTATGCCACAGAACAACACTATCATTTACATTTTCATTAGAGATACTAGCTAATGCAACTAAATTAGAGAGTATGTAAAGGTTCCCGGTGCATGTAGTCAAATGAGTATCTTTCTCGAATATTGTACACTCCTCAGATGAGAAGATAACAATATAGCCCTCATCAGTTATCTTCGAGACTAATAACAGTTTCCATCGTCTTTTCCTTTACGCTTCGACAAAGTTATTATTGAAGAGGATAAACAACATTTACGATCTAGCACTCCATATATTTTTATCTTAGTATTACTATAAGCCATTGGTGCATCACTAACCTCAGTAACATTAGAGAATGAAAAAACACTAATGAACTTTCAAAACTTACCAACTTCCTAAATTGTTTCATGTAAATCATCATTATGATGCCCCATTATCTTGAGACCTTTCATTTGTTGCTTCTTTAAAAGAGTAACCATAAAATTTTTGCATGATTCTTCTAACAAAATTACTTAGAGATGGAGAAAACCATCATTATCAGATAGCATGTTAATGCTAAGCTTCCAAATTTTCCATATAATGATATTATGATAACTAGCCACAACCTAAAGAGAAAGCCAAAATAAGAATACAATAGGATATTTAGACAGAGATTTACCAATGAAGTCCATTAGACATACATTTCATTCCAAAAGTGATTGTTGAAGCATAAGTGCTCCACAATCTCCACCTCTCCTAAACTCTGATACTCCATTATATTATTGAGCATCCTCCAATTCACCACATAGTGCCACTTCCCGTTTCCACACTCCAAGAAGGGCCTTATGATCATTGCTAAAGTTGGCCATCCCAACAAGGGGGAGAGTAATATCGAAGAAATATTATGCTTTAACAAAATTAGCTATATTGAAGAAATAGTATGCTTCAATAAAATTAACCCTGACAAAATGATACTTCAGTTCAATGTGCTTACTCTAGAATGAAATCTAGGGTTGGCTAATAAAGCAATGGCACTTTGACTGTCACAAAATAATGTCGTCGGGGCATACTGATTTAGACCAATATCTGAGAGTAAGTTCCTCAACCAAATCGCTTCCTTTGTAGCTTGAGAGGCTACGATATACTCTGATTCAATGGAAGCTAGAGCTATGAAGATTGCTTGCGACTGTTCCAGGAAATTGGACCATTGTTGAGGAAGAATGTAGATCCGGAAGTGGATTTACGAGTGTCTACATCTCCTGCCCAACTTGCATCTGTGTAACCACTGAGTAAATTGAATTTGTTGTTGTCGACTGCCCCATAACAAACGCAAATTTCCATAGTAGCTCAGAGATATCTCATGACTCTGATAAGAGCCTTCCAATGTGTTACACCAGGGTTAGTCATAAACTGACTGAGAGAGCTGACTGCAAAAACTATGTTTGGCCTGGTACAGATCATGGCATACATAAGAGATCCTATAATAGAATGGTAAGGATACTCACACATCTAATGCTTCTCATGAATTGTTTGGGGACATTGGTCCTTTGACAATTTGAGACCTGGTTCCATTGGTGAGAGAGATAACTTGCAATTAATCAGATTATATCTGACTAACATGTTGTAGATGTACCTTTGTTGTGTAATGTAGACCAACTTCTGTTTTCTGTCTTTGTGGATTTGTATACCAAGGCAGAAATGAGCTTTGCCCAGATCGGTCATGTCGAATTCGGAAGATAGCATTGTCTTGGCCTCTTTTATCAGATCGGTACTATTGTTGAAAAGCAATGTACCATCCATGTATAAAGTGATAATGATAAAACACTGTTGCACTGCTTTGAAGTAAACATTTGAATCTGAAGAGCTAGGTGTGTAGCCGTGATCAATAAGGAAAGTATTGATCCTTTGAAACCATGCTCGAGCAGATTGCTTCAAGCCATAAAGTGCCTTATGGAGTTTGTACACATGATTGTGTTTACCCTCGATAATATAACCTTCGGGTTGCACTATGTAAATGTCTTCTTCGATAACTCCATTGAGATATGTTGTCTGTTCATCCATTTGATGTATTTCCAAATTTGCTGCAGCAGCAAATGATAGCAAAAGTTGAATAGAAGAATGCTTGACTATTGGACTAAAGGTCTCAGTGTAATTGACGTTGTATACCTGAGAAAAATCCTCTAGCAACAAGTCGTGCCTATCTCATGTTGATGCTTCCATCTACATTGTACTTGACTTTGAAAATCCATTTGCAATCAACCATGTTTTTGCTAGCAGGTGATTCGATAATTGTCCATGTCTGGTTCTTGATAAGAGATGAATACTCTTTATCCATAGCTTCTTTCCAGAGATCTAAATTAGGTTGGCTGAGTGCCTCTTGGACAGTCGTTGGTTCCTGAACAAGGTAGGTTGCAGACTCATCGATATACCTCATAGGTGGTCTACTAGCTCTTGAAGATCTTTTGGGTAATAGAGGAAGTTGATCATTTCCATCATATTGTAGTTGTTGAACTGCAACATCATCATCTTCTGATTCGTCGTTGATTTGTTGTTCGTCAAAAGTAGAAGAGCTTGGACCTTCAATGGGAATAGTCGACTGAGGAATTGGAAAATTCAATGTGTCAGGAGAATCTGAAAGGTCGGCTACATGGGAATTGCCTTTTCCTTTGAGATCTTGAAACTGATCTTCGATGAAGATGACATCCCAACTAGTGAATATCTTCGACTCAATGGAATCGAACATTGTAGGCTTGATCTGAAGTAGTGTAGCCAATGAAAACACATTTGATACTCTAGAAGTCGAGCTTCTTCCTGAGATCACGAGGTATTTGCGCAAATGCAGTACATCCAAAAACTCGTAGGTTTGATAAAGAAGGTTTGGTACCTGTCCAAACTTTGAATGGTGTTTTGTCTGAGAGACCTTTAGTAGGACAACTATTCTGAATACAGCCTCAGAAGTGTTGCATGTGATAACATGCTCTTTGCCAATTCAACTAAGGTTCAGTTCTTTCTCTCAACAAGACCATTTGACTGAGGCGAATAGGAGGTAATTTATTGTTGCTCAATGCCGTTGTTAAGGCAATACTCCTTGAATTCGATGGAGATGTATTCTCCCCCGTTATCTGACCTTAGTGCTTTGATTTGTTTGCTAGTTTGATTTTTAGCACGCTCTTTGAATTGTTTGAATTTGATGAAAGCCTTTATTTCTATTTAATGAAATAAGCAGCTGTTCTTTTGGAGAATTTGCCAATAAAAGTAATGAAATACTTTGCATCTAGCAATGAAGGAGTTTTCATAGGTCCACATATATCTGTATGAACAACATCTAACAGATTTTTTGCTGCATGCCTATGGTTTGATCTAAAAGGAATCCTAGCCTGCTTTCCAAAGATGCAGCTATGATAGACAGGGAGATCGACCTTACTAGAAGGATAGTCGAGATCAAGAACCATGGATTGTCTAGACATGTTCAGAACAGATGCATAATTCAAGTGTCCTAAGCAATGATGCCATAATAATACTTTATTGACTAGAACAGAGGTTTTCAAGACTTGACTAGACTCAGAATAACAATGTGCCAATCTATATAAGTAACCCTGCCTCTTGCTGAGTGCAAGGATCTTATTACTCCTATCAATAATTTTGCATTGATCAGATTTGAATTCTACTATATGACCTAAATCTGTAATTCTACTTCCTGATAACGTATTTGTAGAGAGTTTAGGAATATACAAGACTTTTGATAGTAATTTGAATTGATCATGCTGGAATCACAATCTTACAGTACCTTCACCTTCAATAGTGTGAGTACTATTGTCACCAAGATGAACAAATTTCTTCGTGCTATAAGACGTGTAGGAATTGAAAATCTCACGTTGATTGGTCATGTGTTGAGTTGCTCCTGAATCGGAAAACCATGAATCATCCAAAAATGCGCTTTGGTCTTTGACCATGAATGCGCCTTCGTCCACTTCGACCTGGGGAGATGATGAAATTGTGTGTGCCTGTTGATCAGGTTGCTTGGCTGCATTCTTCGCTTGGAGAATTTGGTAATCCTTGATATCATGGTTATTACGCTTGCAATACCTGCAAAACATCTTCTTCTTTGAATGTAGATTTGATGATTGTACTTGACTTTGAGTCTGGCACTGATACTATGAAAGAATGCTTTGATATCATGTCGGAAATAGGATGGATAAATTGCAATGTGGAAACGTCCTACTTCCAATGCATGACTACACCTATCAAAAATTGAACAAAGCAGTAGTGACGAAAATCACGTTCAATCTTTAGCAACTAACTTTGAAATCGCTAGATACTAAGTGATTACGTAGCCAAACATAACGTATTAAATTCTCAAACAATTTCTATCAGATACAAAAGCAATATAGAGATGCATGCATTCTGACATATACTGAACGCAATAAGAAGATAGTATTGATTCAGAAAAACAAAATCAGATGCTAATGAGCGCAAAACAGTAGCGGATAGAAACTGCACACTCTAAGTTGTCTCTGAGTAACTAAGAATAAGTCTGATAATAAGCAGCTCTGCTGATAAGTAGTAGCGCAATAGCAACTCTAAAATAATTCTCTAAAAGACTGAGCTAAAATGCTCAAGAGAGTTCAAGCTTAAAAGCTTGATAGAGAGCTAACTGTTGGAAATGAAGCCCACAGTTGCCTCCTTGGTGAATTACAATTTAGACAGCCAATTACTTGAAGAACATCTACAACGGACTGATCGCCAACAAAGGGTAACCAATCCCATTATAAATTTAAGTTCAGATGTCAAGTTTAATAACCTGAAGTCATTGAAGACTTGGCCATCTTCAAGGACTTCCACAAAACTTGCATTTAGAACAAGTCTACAGATTACATAATTTTTGAATAGTTTGCAGGAATACACTAAGTGTCGTAGTTCGCATTTTTTACACTTTTCCAAAAATTGCAACACTTACCTTCGACTTCTTTCGTTCAATTATTTTGAAGAAGTCAACTTGTTCACAGTTCAACAGTTTAACTATTTTCAACACCTTCGTCCCTTTTTCACATTTTCTCGAAAAATGCGAAGAGAGAGAAAATTCCAGAACGTCTTCTATTTTTAAGGGTTAAACTGTTAAAGACACCTTCGCAAACTTTTAAGGGCACCTTCAACTTGCTTTAAAGGGCACCTTCGGCTTTTTCGAAAAGAGCGAAAGAGTTGAACTGTTAAAGAGATCTTTGCCTTTTTAAGGGCACCTTAAAACTTGTTTAAAGGCACCTTTGGCTTTTTCGCAAAACCCCAAAAGGAGAGAAAAATATCGAAGGTTATATGTTTTGAACAAGGAACGCTATCACTTCTCGTAATTTACGAAGTGAGAGAAAACCACTTCACGTAAAATGCGAAGTGAGAGATTTTGCGACATCCTCGTCCGCGTCAATGATACTGACTTGTTGACCATATATATACTATGTACAGTTGTGTTGTAAAGCTGACTCAGGTGCACCCAGCGTGCCCTGTAAGACTCAAAGGGGTGACACTCTCTAAGGTCCCAGAGCAAGTTAGAACGTCAAGAACTGAGCCTCCGACCTGTGGTGAGCTAGTCAAGTAGTCACAAGTCATGAGCTAGCTCTGGAGCTCGAGTCATGGCCTAGTCAGGAAAGCAAGTTGATTCGGCCGCCGAGACGGCTCCTGGGACCCATGTCCGGGAGCCAGACTGATTCTGCCAGGCTTGCCAGGCTTAATCAGCAAAATAAAAACTAAGTCCTAAAAAGCGTGCTTTACCAGAAAGCACTATGTTTCAAACCAGAGGGGGTGCGCCGAATCACAGCAGAACTATAGGGGGAGTCCGGCAGACAGAAACTTGGGCAGCTCAACCAGCGCCAGGAATCCAGTCGCCAGGTCTCAGCTCCCTCTACCAGCACGAGCCAGGCACAATGCCAAGCACGTGTTGGTGGCCCCGAGACCAGTCAGTTTATGTATGAATGTAACCTCTTCCAAATCTAATGAAGTTGATCCTTGGGGATGATTACCATTTTGGTTTCGCCTCCAAGACTGGTCCAAGTGGAAGGACCCTTACTACAACCTTTTTGCGTCGCTGGCGCCTAAGGGTCCCTGTCATCGACATGGGGCTTGCCGCTATGCCAATTGGTCAGTTTGGCGACCACTATGCCTTGGGTTTCATGTGTGGCTTGTCTTTGCCTTTGGTTACCTTTTGGGGACAGAGTCTGAGTTGGCTTTCGGGTTGGTTGGGATTCCAGTTTTCTTAAGTCTGAATGGTTAAGCTTGTTACATTTCTGAGTTGGCTTTTACGTAAGTGCATGATGGATGAATGTTAGACTTAAGCGCGTGTTGGGAAAACCGCTCAAGTCCCAGCGCCCTTTGAGGCGCCGGCACAACATGTGGTATCAGAGCCGACTAGCTGGACAGCTACGCAAGTCTCACAAGGATGGCCACGTTTTGGGATTTGTCAGGACAACCGTTGCACAAGGTGCTGCCCACAGTGTAAGCACGGGTGCGTCCACGGTCGGGGTGGTCGGCAGAACGGGGGACTTGATGAGTCAAAGTGCTGCCCTCGAGGTGTAAGCACGGTCAGTTATCGCGGTTCGGGCCTGACACTGTCTGCACGTAGGACGGACGGGACGACATATTCGAACTGTAGGGGTTAACCATTGATACAGAGATGCTGCTCGAATTCGGGTGTAAAGGACGGGTGGTTAGCTGCCGATCGTTTAGCTATAAGGGCTATCAACCAAAAAGTGGTGGGACGTGACTGAGGCAATGTGCTGCTTAATGGTGAAAGCACGGATGGTTGGATGGATGTTTTCCCGTGGGCTAATTTTGTGATAGATTTGTGTGGGCGCGGCTAGGCAAAGGTCTTACGTCCGGTCTCAGGGGGGTTTGTGGCTTGAGAGAGATCCTTTGTGTTTGCTTTGGTTGGTATGTTCCGTTTGTTGTGTGCTTACTTGGACACAAATGACCTGGTTCCTACTTGGCTCTCAGGTGATGTGGGTGTGCTAAGTTTGAGGAGGGGATATTTTCATTGAAGCTGATTCAATAAAGAAGAAAAGAGAGCTGTGGGGCCCGGCCGACAGAAGGGAGAGTTTAAAAAATAAAAAGGGTTGAGGCGATAATCTGTTGGAAGTACACCACTTACTATAATGGAGGACCACCTTGAAGAGTTACGAGCATTGACGGACGGAGAAGAGCTGGCTCGAGAATACAGCTCTCGCATGCATCGAGATGGCACCAGGTCCAAGTCGAGAAAGAAAGAGCGTATGCACTCCACAGTGGCGCCTCTCCAAGAAGAGATGGGTGGCCCTTCTGAACCTACACCAAGAGACGAACCCTTGCCAGAGACGCAACAAGACCTCTTCAAAGTGAAGATGCGGCAATACTTATCAAGCGCAATGATGGCTATGCTTAGTGAGGCGAAGAAGGACAGAGAAACAGAAAGGAAAGAATGGCAAACATCCCTGCGAACCATGAACCTTACTCAATTTAACCTTGCTAGAGAAATGAGAGACGGGCTAACACAGCTCAAAGCCAGGTTTGAAGAGTTGGAAGCAACTAGGGAGAATGCAGTGGCGCCTCCTCCACATATACCAAGAGAACCACGAGCGCGAAACACGGAAGGCCCAAAGAAGACTGCCAAAGTAAAAGCACCACCTACTTTCAAAGGAGAGCGTGACATTCGAGTTGTGAAAGATTGGTTGTTTCACATGGACCATTACTTCCGTCTGATGAACACTCATGAGGAAGAAAGAATGGACTTGGCATTAGCATATTTTGAGGGCTACACTACAAACTGGTACCGGATGGCAGGAATGCATTTCTAGACATGGGACACATTCAAAGTCGTGTTACGAGAGGAGTTCATACGGAAGGATTCACACATGAGATTGAGGACAGAATTATCGGGGCTCAAACAGAAAGGGTCATTGCGAGAGTACCTCAATAAATTCAGACAGAGTGTATGGGTTATTGAAGATATGTCCGAGACAGACAAAACTCATTACCCCTTGTCTGGAATGCAGTCTTGGACCCGGCGTGCAATAGACAGCTACATGCCCCATGATTTTAATTCAACTATTCGAGCGGCTGAAATGGTTTGTGATTATGAGAGCACATTGGCATCAGCTGCTCCCGCAACCTCAACAAGAGTATTTAGTGGATCCAGACCGAGTCTGAGCTTCTTTTCAAGGGGGGACTCAGCTTCAAATGGCAACCAAGCCTCGAGTAGCGTGAACAAATTCCCAACAAAAACAGGGTTTGGCAACCAAGGCAACAATGGAGGGAACATGTTCCAGAGAAGAAACAATGTTGGACCTTCAGCTAGTCACAACAACAGCTCACCAACAGTGGGCAGTTCCATGCGCTGCTTCAACTATCATCAGCAAGGTCACTCTTGGAGGTCATGCCCCAAACCATTGAATAAGCAAATCATGGCTGCCATTGAAGGATTTGATAGGATGGAGAGAGAGGCATTTGATCAAGAAGATGGTGAACAGGATGACGAAGAGGACCCAGAAATGGATTTGACGGAGTCTGACCTGAATGTCTTACAACAGATAGGGGCACTTGCGATGTATCGTGAACATCTTATGGCGACTCTTGCGAGAGGATCAAAGTTATTGTACCTGAAAGGCTGTATTCAAGGCAGGATCATTTACTTCATGGTAGACCTGGGGGCGTCACATAACTACTTGTCAGAAAAACTGACAGGGGAATTGGACATCCAATGTGAGGAAAATGTGACTCCTATTTGTGTGGACACCGCGAAAGGTACAATGACCACTTGTAGATTGGCAACCAACTTACCAATCTCCCTGGGAACCTGGAAGAATCAACTAACGTTCACAATCTTGAAGATGGATGCCTTTGACGCTATTTTGGGATTAAGCTGGTTTAATGAACATGTGGTGGCCTTCTGTTATTATATAATGGTAGGAGACCTTGTGTCATCAGAGTTGTGCCAGGGGACCAACTAGAAAGGAATGACACAAATGAACTTGAGCCAACCATTCCTCCCAATCTCATTCACCTCTTTAACGAAGGACAACCAACAGTGACAGACCAGCTGACACAGGAACAAATGGAGCCAACATTGCCTACAGTCTCTACATCAAAGGTGAATTCAAGTGCCGATGCAGAGCTCAAGGAGCTCACCTTGTGTGACCAAGCGAAAGCTCACTTCTTTAACGAAGGACATCCAACAGTGACAAACCAGCTGACACGAGGTCAAATGGAGCCAACATTGCCTGCAGCTTCTACATCAGAGGTGAATCTAAGTGCCGATGCAGAGCTCAAGGAGCTCAACCTGGGCGATCAAACGAAATACCTAGAGTCCTAGGGGACTCATCCAGACGTGCGACGAAAACAACATATCTGAGGCTTAAGGGAGCCGTAAGTACCTTTTTCTTTCATGTTAATAAAGTAAGCCACACTTCTCATCGAGGAGTGAGCTTCAGTCTAATGTCTAAGTGCAACAGCTTTACACAGGTTTTACGTAAGTGAACTAGATCCACACTTTTCCTGTGCTGGGTGCAAACACAATATCATTACTTCTCTTTACAGTTGGTTTCCTTTGGCCGGTGAATCAAGCCCGTGCCCTTGTATATGTGAATAAAGTCTGGCCGGTGAATTAAGCCCATGTCATGAGTCTTAGGTTCTAGTTTGGCCCTGATGAGGACATCAGCTTTCTCAAACGAGGGGAGGATGTTGTAAAGCTGACTCGGGTGCACCCAGCGTGCCTTGTAAGACTCAAAGGGGTGATACTCTCTAAGGTCCCAGAGCAAGTTAGAACGTCAAGGACTGAGCCTCCGACCTGTGGTGAGCCAGTCAAGTAGTCACAAGTGATGAGCTAGCTCTGGAGCTCGAGTCATGGCCTAGTCAGAAAGCAAGTTGATTTGGCCGTCGAGACGGCTCCCGGGACCCATGTCCGGGAGCCAGACTGATTCTGCCAGGCTTGCCAGGCTTAATCATCAAAATAAAAACTAAGTCCTAAAAAGCGTGCTTTACCAGAAAGCACTATGTTTCAAACCAGAGGGGGTGCGCCGAATCACAGCAGAACTATAGGGGGAGTCTGGTAGACAGAAACTTGGGCAGCTCAACCAGCGCCAGGAATCCAGTCGCCAGGTCTCAGCTCCCTCTACCAACACGATCCAGACACAATGCCAAGCACGTGTTGGTGGCCCCGAGACCAGTCAGTTTATGTATGAATGTAACCTCTTCCAAATCTAATAAAGCTGATCCTTGGGGATGATTACCATTTCGGTTTCGCCTCTGGGACTGGTCCAAGTGGAAGGACCCTCACTACAACCTTTTTGCGTCGCTGGTGCCTAAGGGTCCCTGTCATTGACATGGGGCTTGCCGCTATGCCAATTGGTTAGTTTGGCGACCACTATGCCTTGGGTTTCATGTGTGGCTTGTCTTTGCCTTTGGTTACCTTTTGGGGACGAATTCTGAGTTGGCTTTTGGGTTGGTTGGGATTCCAGTTTTCTTAAGTCTGAATGGTTAAGCTTGTTACATTTCTGAGTTGGCTTTTACGTAAGTGCATGATGGATGAATGTTAGACTTAGGCACGTGTTGGGGAAACCGCTCAAGTCCCAGTGCCCTTTGAGGCGCCGGCGCAACAAGTTGTCACAAAAGCCATATACTTTCAAGTACAACGACTTTCCTAATTAGTTGACAAACATTCAATGTAATTTATACACGGATGAAATCTATAAATAGATCATCCAAGCATAGATTAGTGGTTGCTCCATCCATGAGACATATTATTTGAGCCTCCCAGTTATGCCGTCAATTTCTGGTTGTAATTACTATTTGTATTGTGCTTCAGTGTAATATAGCAGCAACACATTTTTATCTATGTACAACGTAGATGAATGCTTGTTGTGATTGAATGCACTCTGTTGTTGTTTGATCGCGCTTGTTTACTCACTCTGATCAGAACACGGACATCTATGACTCCTCAATTTCTGATCAGATGATGGCTATCTTTGACGCCTGAGGAACTCACGATATCATACTGCTCTTCCATTTATTTCAGAACTATACTTCACATTGAATTTGATTTCAATAGTACCACACACAAACCATCTCTAATCTCTTCAGTGGACTATATTCTCGTTTTAGAGTATGAATTAATTTTTAAGATCCCGTTGGGCAATTAGAACACATAAAGTTGTGATTATCTCTAGCATAAATTGTCTATTAGACAGTTTTTGCACCTAGCAGCCGATTAGAATGGGAGAGCTGTTCCACAATATTCCTGCTCTCTTCTCCATTCTCGTTCTTCCTTCTAACTTGCCCCTATCAGATTGGTATCAAAGCATAGTCCAAATAAACCGAGAGATTAAGTTTGTTCCATTTATATTACTGTTATCATGTCTCATCTTCACTCAGTGAAGCTAGAGTCATTGACAAGTTCAATGGTTCTAACTTCTACATTTGGAAGTTGAAACTTAGAATGATGTTGATAGATAGAGATCTTTGGGATGTAGTAGAAGGTGCAGACCTGAAACCAGAAGATGGTGATTAGGCAAAGGCCTGGAAGATCAAAGATCAGAAGGCCTTTAGCATGTATCACACTCAATTTGGCCGACTCCCAAATATCTCATGTTACCACGTGCAAAACCTCTAAGGAAACATTGGACTTGTTATCAACTCTCTATGAGACTCACGATGTAACCACGAGATTACATCTTAGAAGAAAGTTCTTTACTCTTAGCATGTCTGATTCTACTACCATCACTTCTCACATCAACAACTTCAAGTCCCTGTTAGATCAGCTATCAGCTGTAGGATGTTCTATTCAAGATGATGATGCCGTTATGACCTTGCTTTCTTCACTTCCAAAGTCCTATGAGCACTTTGTGGTGATGATCTTTACACAACCGGACCTCACCCTTCAAAAGGTGATTGGTCATCTTCTTCAAGAAGAAATACGGAGAAAGACTAGCAGCCGGTCCATCAAAGACAAATCCATGGCTCTATACACCAAGAAGAAAGATCATTCCAAGGGCAAGAATCAAATGCAGCAGCAACAAGAGAAGCCTCACGCTTAGACTCAGCATGGTGGATCGCGGAAGAAGCTTTTCTGCAGATATTGCAAGAGAGCTAATCACCACATCAAGGAGTGTCGCATCAGGATCTACAACGAGGCAAAGAAGCAACAACAACAACAGCAGCCAGAGACTCCTCCAATGCAGCCGAATTCAAGAAGCAAGACACACACTTGTTAATGGCTTACAACAACAGCGAAGATTGTGATAGCTGGTACCTGGACAGCGGTGCTACCCAACACATGACCTCTCGCAAGGAATGGTTTATGGAGTACACAGCTTACAACAGAGACCAATTTATCTACCTCGGAGATTCTAGCACCATACGCATGGAAGGAAAAGGAGTAGTGAAGATCAGCTTCAACAATGATTTGTCCATTTGTGTTCCTAACATCCTTCATGTTCCTCAGTTATAGTAGTGGAACTTTCATATGGTTATTCAAATGCTAGAAGTTTTGGAACATGAAAATTTTCAATACCATCAAGGCCAACGAGTTGGGTTGGGTAAAATGCAGATTCTTGCCACACATACAGAGACTTGAATCTTTCCATTGTGTCATTAACATCTTGGAGCCATGTGGTCTCTATTTAGGTCCTTGTGGATGTAAAATGCTAGTACAAGTAAATAATCGTGCTAAAACTTTTCCTTATATACTTTTGTTGTATTAATACAAGATAAAAAAAATCTAGGTGAGCTATTAGTTGTGAATATAACAAGGTGAAATCATGGCCACAATTTTAACTTTTTGAATTAAAGTGGTCCATTCCTAGGGAAACCGGATATAATAGATGTCATGTTTTTGTTAGTCATTTTCATCTATAAATATGATAGTGACAATATTGCATGAAGTAGATGTGAAGATAAAAAGAAGTACAAGATTTTATTAGCATGCATGATAGAACTGTTGACTTGCTTACCATGAAAAACTTTAGTAACATAGCATTGATATAGTTATTGATGTACCTTAATTTATGCAGATAACTATTAAGTTCATGGTATTTTTATCTTGATTAATTTTAAAGTTCAAATGCTCATTCTGAGTTGACTATGTGGAATATTTTGCTTAGAAGGAAATAATATACATGTGATGTATACATTGGCATTTGCTTGAGAATTCCATGAAAATGAGTACCACATATTTTTATAAATAGTAAATCCATTCAGTTATTACAATATATGATTTTTATATTTCTAACAAAGGGTATCCATCCACTAAAAATCATGGGCACATAAATGGTAAACTTTATGTTGACTTTTATTCATGGCCCTATATTTTTCATGGCAACTTAGAATGTTTAAGTGTGTCAAATTGTATTCTACATTTGGAATGTTAATAACATAGAGTTATATTTTATCAATTGTACCAAGCTACAATAAATGTGGTATACAAAATAAGAGCAACACCCTATCAAATACAAAAGGTAAGGTGAAACACTCATGGTGGTCCTAGGTCAACAAACATAAGAAAGATTTACATGAGCAACAAACTTATAAAAAGATGCACAAAATCTTTGCCCACTTGGGACCCTTGCTTGTGTGGCATTCGTGAGGAGGATGCTCTATACGAACTCCTCTTCAACGACTTGACAATTCAGCATCCATCTTCACTCACATCCACAAGATCTTGTCAAATTCAACAACATCGGGCAATCAAACCCAACCACATAAATGCTTCACATCGAGGCAGACTTCTGTTTTTTAAACATTACCACTTGTTTAATTTTATGTGTGATCCAATCGAATGGTTGGACTTTGTCTTATGTATGGCTCAAACGTCTCTCAATCACTAGTTGAGGACCATGACCATGCCATTTAGTCCACATCATGTGATGAGGTAGGCCCACCTCCCATGCTCATAAGCTAGACTCCTATTAATACATCCATGAAGTCTCCATGCATGGGTAGCCATGGTATATTTGAAAGATTCGTAAATAAATGACCTATCTGATATTGAGGTTAAAAGTCATGTCACATAGGTTAAAGTGGAGAATCCAAGTTTTGGATAATGCTTCACATTATAAACAAAGGGTGTATTCTTGGACCATTGTGAAGGAATCACCATATGATAATTACATATGGATAACTTATTATATTGTAATGAGTCATTGGAGGACTCAAAGTATATTCCATAAAGAATCTTTGATGGACTCAATATATATTTCTTATAACGAGCAATATGGTTGATTATCCAATGATAAGTAGGGAGAGCACATTTCCAACCATGGGTGCAAAGAGAGGTTGGGCCCTATCATCATTAAAGGATTGAGAGAGCATCTTGTGAAGGATTTCAAAGCATGCACCACCCTTAAAATGATGAGGTGGCATTGCATCCATGGTGGAAGCATGATCTCCTTGATCAATAACACAATGTACACTCTTGACTTATGGGCTTGGCTAAGCAAGTTCAAATTCCTCCCATTTGCACTTGTGAGAATACCTTTTAAGTGTGACTCCCACCCTTAGGGGCTGATTTGCTAATGAAGTATTCCATTCAAGGCCATGAAAGATTAACCATGTGCAATGAAATGTTAGTTGTTGGCTGTCCTTTGGTTATTGGTGATGCCTATGATGTATGAACTATGAATAGTGGTTAGAATTGTGAATATAAGGAACACTCGTACATAGCTTAGAGTCATTAGTCATGGCCTCACATATGTGGTGTGTCTTCAAGATTATAAACTTCATTGCCTCCCTACATGATGCGCCTTACATGAAAAACACTATGCTTCATTCATCGTCAAATCAAAAAGACAGTTGACTAAATGTATGGTTATTGGTTTCATAATAATAACATTTCAATTACAATGGTCAATAGAAGTCTAGAGTATAGGTTAAGGGCATAGGAAGTAGTGATGGTGGAAGAACATCCAATTTATAACACATATAGAAAAAGATAAATAGATAGATAAGAGCTGGATTGGCTCCAATCATCTACCACTTCAGGTTTCTTTTCTTTTTTTCACTCCCAAATATGGTTTTGGTTGAAACTGTAGATTAAGCATAGAATCTTGACTTGATTTATTAGAACTTCTGTTTGTTGGCCCTACAAAGTGCATCATCAAACTCTCAGTTTCACTGTTATCAATCTAAATTGAAATGATTTTGAAACATCAAGCATGCAACAAAATCTAGATACAGTGATTTATAGAAAAATCAATTTTTTAAATGTAAAACTGCCTAATTGAACTAAAAAATCACCTTTTAATTGATTTTGACAAAATCTGTACTCATGCATGAAATTTCACCATCAAAACTACTATAACACATTGTGCCATGTTCCCAGACATGCAAATTTATAAATGACTTTTTCATAGTGGATGTGCAATCTAATGACTTTTTGACATGCATCATAATATTTCAAGAATTCGCCAAATTTTGAACTAAAAATTGCCAAAATTCCAACGATGGTAATTTTTGATACAGAGCACCAAATTAAATGTTGTAAAGCACAATACAAAGGGAGAGTATGTTAGCAAAAATGGCTGCCATGCCACCCTAGGCCGTACTAGTTAGATGTGGGAGCAGTAAAGGTTGGAAAAACCGGTAGGCGAGCACACTTTTTTAAGGAGGTTTTGTCGAAATTCATATGTACTTTTTGTGTGCCATCAAATAGAAATTACAAGAAGTCTATGAAGATTTATTAGAGATCAGTAGAAGCTTCTATCAAGTCCAGCAAAGGTCTAAAAACGATATATTTTTTTTGACTTTTTGGCATGTTCTGATGCATCGCAACCACATGAAAGTGCAACAGACCCTAATTACCTTAATTCAACCTCATGCAAGCACTAAAAGTTCTGATTATACTCAATACCATAACTTATTGATTGATTTTAGCCAAAATTACCAAATTTTTGACCAAAATATAGTCTCAAACCAATATTGACATTTAATTGGCATGCAATCATTAAAATCTATCATAATGACTGAGAAATAGCAAGTATTATTTTGAACATCATTAAAATATAATACATTTGATAAATTTCAAGCCAAAACAATGAATACTAGTCAAAAAATTTAAAAAACTCATAAAAAATCGAGTAATTTGTAGTTACGGTTATGGAGAAAGTCCATAACACTAATCTTTAGGCTGAAAGCAATCAATATCCTAAAAAGCCACTTACTTGGAGGTCAATAACACCACTAAGAAAAAGTAAGGAGCTACTATCAAAAGCCTGCTAAAAGACAAAAGATGTCCCCGATGCTAGGCCAGTCTAATACCATGTAAAGATCGCCAAGTGTAGATCCTTAAGATCCTACTGCAAACACCAAAAAGGAGTGCGATGAGGCCAAACCACCCGACCAAGTAGAAACTGAAAGTCAGACCCTAATTAGGTTCACCCTTGAGCCACAATGAATACAAGAGAGGAGAAGTTTCAGACAACAGAATGTCGAAACTTGGAAGTGGAGGAGGGTGAGTTCCTATAGATATATTTAGACCCTTGGAGCCTAGGAATATTCCTTCTAGGACCCTGATCCTTGGGCCCTCACAAGGCTATTAATTAAACTTTTGGCCTAGTTTGAAACAATGAGGTGTAAGTAATAAATTCGTACACTGGAGTGCTGAACATCCACATCAAAGATTATTTCGAATCCTTTGAACTAGACATGGACGTAACAATATCCACCTTATTGTAATTGTTTCACTAGGCTCAATTGTAAGCAAATACAGCCTAGGGAGTTAAGGCAAATATTAGAAGTAGGGAAGATAGAGTTTGTGGGGTAACTTTTGAAGCAAGGGCATGACTTCTAAGATAGAAAGAGTTTCAGACTATAGGTTCTAATGAGCATAAAGTATCATAGTATGCAAGGAGTCACTCTCTCTACATTTTTTGGATTTGGGAGTGAGCAACATGAGTGGCATGATGTTCATATGGGGGGCAATGGAAAACATTAATTTCATGTCCAAGATGCTTACAAGTGGAAAACGAATTTGAGAGACCAAGGAAGTGAATCTTCTTTGCATGTTTATAATGTGAAACCTCAACCATCATCTATCCTCCACATGAGATTGAAGGTCTTGCATGCTTTAGCATGAGAAGAGGATGCCTATTTATTGTTTGGGTGGTTATAGATTATGATGAGGACAAGTGTAGAGGCAACCTTATTATTGCTACATTTGAGGCTAAAAAAGTATCACTTACCAAGCATTCTTTTCATTTTCCTTTCACTTTGGATTTCCACCTCCTATTGTACTCTTCATGCCAGTGCCCTCCTCATCCTAAAGGTCGAGTGCTCACTTTCTCTAGCAATTATAGTTTTTGCTTAGCTTTTTACAATAAGCCTATCCTTGCTTTGCCTTTTGGCTTCTGTTTGTGCATACCTATTGTTGCTTCAAAGCTCAAGTCTTCGTTTTTGCGTATCTTTTTGAGTAAGATTGTTCTTGCTTTGCCTTCTACCTTCTCACTGTGCTCTGTGTATAGCTTTTGCCCCTTTTCTCAAAAGTGCATTGGCTTTTTCTGAAAGCATGTCCTTTCTTGTTCTCATCTTTATGCACACATACCCTTTGCCTTACGCTTGGACATCTAGAGTGCTTTGTCCTCACCTTTGTCTCGTTTGGCTTCCAACCCTTCTGATCCCACAGCCTGACATGCCTTTTTGCTCTTTCCTCTCTAGTGTCTGCCTATGCCTCTACATGGTGGTAATGCTAGTCACCAGAAATCGCGCAACATGATTCGTCGCTTTATCTCAGGAGATTGGGAGAATTTGCAAGAGGAGCATTTCCTTGGGTGTCAACTCAACGAGATTTCATTTCAGATGGTGTTTTTGTACCACCTGTTTATCGTTGGCTGCATTTGTGTGTTTTACTTGGGCAAGTGGGTGAGTATTCTCATGCAGCTCGTGCTCTAGCTCCTACGAGTCTAACAACTCCTTCATCTGCCACCATTCAGGCCTTAAAGCTTCTTCAACCACGGACAAATGGTAGCGTTCTTTGTTGTTGAGGACTTCGAACCAACTCTCAAATTCTATTATCTTAATGCTTTTTTGCGCAATCCTCATTTGTCAATTGGAGGTCCTTCTAGTACGGTTTTCGAGCATCTTCGTGACTGTTTTCTCCCTAATTATTTTGCTAGCGAGTTTGGTTCGCTCTTTCAAGTTTGCTCTTCAGTAGCAAGTGGGCGTATTTAAGTATGTTCAGCTCATTCCGTTTGTTCGGTCTTTTTATTCCATGGATGCGTCTTTATATTTTGGTCATGCTTCGGGCTTTGTGAGCTTCTTCTGCTGCTTTTCCATCTTGTTTGTTCTTCTCTATTGCTGATGACACTCATATTGTGGGACATGCTAAGGATGTCATTCCAGCTTTCCTGCATTTCTCTCAACAACTCTTAGCTTTGGGTGTCACTGTGAATCCCTCTAAGTGCCCTCTAAGAGCGTCGCTCAATGTCCTCATGGCCTCCCGTTTGTTTCACAAGAAATTTGATGATTTTCTATCAACTTGTGCAAGATTTGCAGCAAAACTCCAAGGACATGGTGCATCACCTTTATCTATCAATACGTCCTACTACCATCAACGAGTTTCTACCACTTTACAACACATTCAAGCACTTGCCATACTTCGACGTGCCTTAGTTGTAGGAACGGCTGCTTCACAACTTCCTGCACTACCTAAACTGGCAATTAAATTAGCTAGTGACTTACATCAACCAGTAGCAATAACCACTTTGTGAGATTTTTGCTTTGATGTACGGTATCTCAATTCACCTTATGATTTTTATACTATCTACATGCATTCCTTTGTACTTTAATGGGTTTTCCATCTTTTATAAATGAAAACATGAAGTTTCTTCTTCTTTGATCTCTCCTTTGTTTGATTGGTCTAATTAGAAATTAAAAAGTTGGCCCATTTGAGTTGAGTTGCCATTGGCACCTCAACTCGCTTGGCAGTGGTGTTGGGTTCAAAGCACAAGCTTGAGTTGCCATCACATGTGCCACATACATGGAAATAGCTAAATTTGAATCTCAAATCTTGAGTCTACCCTTAGACACATATGGCATAGGGGACATGTAAAATTCCCTTGTGGTGGGAGTGAAGAAACCAAAAGGGTCAATGTCCATACAAATGGAAAAGTCTAAGTGCTTTTCAGCCAGTCATTTTGAAGTGCATGTTGGCCTGTCAATTGAAGGGCCAACTGCAACACCATTATGGGGTCATCCATTCTCTTACATACATGCATCATACATCATGCATCATGATGATGATGGATGGGGTCATTCATATGAGAGAGAGAGAGAGAGAGAGAGAGAGAGAGAGAGAGAGAGAGAGAGAGAAAGATTTGGTATAAAATTGGCTTGGCAAATGGCTGCATAATTTTTTTTGATATGTTGATGGAAGCAAGTCACGGCTCTCAGTGTAACCAAAATTGAAAGCAACGATAGCAAGAAATGAACAATCGTGTACAAAGATTTAAAGCTCTGCTGCAAAACAGCCATTTTCATCACCATTTTCTCTGCTCTCATAACATAACCTGCCCAATCCTCGCAGATACAATACTCAGGATCTCATCACACAAATTCTCCCAATAAGATAGACCCACATTGAGAAATCTATTTGGTCAGTTCTGTGATATGCATCATTCTGCTCCTGTTCCCTTGGTACAGCTCCTGGTCTTCAGGATATGGGTTCCTTTGATTTTGTTAGAGTGTGAGGAAATAAGCAAGATGAATGTATTTAAGTTCTTGGGTTATACTGTTTGGTATTCATGATTCCAAGTAGAGGATGTGTTGCTATGCTTCTAGATGATGAATTGTATCATTACAGGTATCTTCTGCTTTCTTCCATTATGTTTTGGGCCATCTCTGGTGGTGATGTCAAGCTAGCACGACAAGGCATGTGAAGGAAAGTTGGTGAAGATTGGAAAGAGCAAGCTGCTAGGCTGGAACTGAGCAGGGGCAAATCTGGGCTCATGCCATCATTAAGCTATGAATGAAGGAACTGCTCTATGAAGCTTAGGTTCAGCAGCTCGCAAAATTTCCTTTTTCCCATTGCAGAGGGGCTCCATTCAAGGATAAAGGGTAGAAGAGTAAAATTAAAAGTTAGAATATAAATTATTGAAGTCATCCGCATCAGAATAAGTTGCTATTGTCTTAGAGGAGTCTCATGTCTACAGGATGAAAGCGTCCTAAATCGAAATTGTATAGATATAAGGGGAAATAGTTAGTGAGATATGGAAGTAGGGTAGAGGTTGAGTTTAGCGAGGTAGACTGGAAAAATGAAGCGTGAAATCCAGCGAACAAGTGGAAATTGGCAACGCTGATAAATTGTTTAGAGGAAAAGAAATTTGTTTGGAGAAAAACCATAGCATCAGATTCCACAATTGGAAATGGCATCTTGGAGCTTTGAAGAAGTTGCAGCTCCGTCAGCCTGCTGGCCGTCAGTAAACGAGGTGCTCTTTCTGGCTCTATCTCTGTCTCTATCTCGCAGCAGATGCAAGCAGAATTTGTAGCAAACAGGCCCTAAAATGGATTCAGGTGTGAGATTAACGTACTGACTTGATTGCAATTCGTCTTGAAACTTCAGTTTAAAGACTGGGTAGTGTCAGCAGCCGTATAGCTTATGCTTCTCCTTCGTGTAACATATTTACATTATTTGATTTGTGTTTTTTACCTTGTTATCCTTGGGTGAAGCAGTAGAGGGTTGTAAGAAGCCTGGATATATTACTTGTTGTTACATGGGTGATTCTGCTTCAGAGTTGGGAATTTACTCTTGCACTCGGATGATCCCTCAAGCTTTGTAACACATGACAATTCCTCCCTGTACATGCGGTTTACATTCTATAGGTTAACAGTGATGGAAAGTCTCATGTCAAAGAGAATACTGCTGAACACCCACACACTACTGCGTCAAAACATGATTAACTTGGGTTTTGTAATCAGGGAGAGCTATAAGAAAATTTAAGGAGTCCAAATGTTTGTCAGAGTTAAAGGTCCCGAGGAGGAGCAACATTGAAGACCAATTTTGATGGATTCAGCATTCATTCTGTCTGATTACACTAAAATCCTGTACAAGTTGTTCTTGTGTCTTTCCCATGCGAATCAATATATAGCTGGCCTGTAGTAATCGGTAAGCAATACTTGAAAAAGACAGTCCTTGAAAAAAAACTAGAAAATTTGTCCTAAATGAACCAAAGGGAAGGTCAAACTGTCTTCATCTCTTGAAGACGCCCAACATCCATAAAGAAAGAATGTCTAAAATTGTGTTGAAGATGTTCACCAAAGTACGGAAACTGCCAGGAGTGGCCATCAATGATGAAGTGCCTTGAATCACTTCCAAAGGGATGGCAAACGTGACCAAATATGTCAAGGTTTCCAGTCTCCCTTCACCAGCATAAAGTCCTTTTCCTGAAAATGCAGTTGAGCCTATAAATCAGCTAAATCAAACCCAAAAGTACAAGCAGCATGGTTTTAAAGGTCCAAAGTAAGCAGCCAGGCCCCAAGAAACAAAACAAATTAGATATGCAAATAACCTAATCTGTCCTAAACTGTACATATGCATATCCATTGATTTTTTCTATGGTGATATGTTTGTTGTTCCACTCAGTTGATTCTTCTTTTGTCTGGCTTGTGTGCAAACCTATTTCAACATGAGTAGGTTGACCTGTTATCAACTTGTTAGCCAGCGTCAAACAGAAGTTTCAGTCTAAGATCATTGTTAACAAGAGCGAAGGTATAGATGGGAAAGCAAAGCAAATGTGATTCAGAACACAAGAAGGTGCCTAAGGTCGTAACACTGTTCGTTACTGAATGTAAAACAGTGCCCGAAGTGTGTCTAACAACGTTTTAGTCTGAAATTAGTACTCAAGTAAGGGTGACTTTTCTAAGATTGTTAGCAGCTGAAAGAGTTCAGTTCGGAGTTGCCCATGCAGATCCTTTGCATGCTAAATGACTGGGAGACTTGTGAGATTTGTGTCCAAGATTCTTTGTCTTGTGCTATTTACAGAGCTCAATTAAGTCCATTTGAATATTTGCAAGAATGCACTGGAAATTTATCTTGTATTAGTTCGATATAAAGTTGAAGCTCATCCTTTAATCACAGAGCTGACTTACTGGCTTCCAGTACTATTTTTTGGTTGTTCTGATTGTTTCACATGGCATGGAACTTAAACAGCGGCAGTTTGTTTCAAGTCATTCATGAGTCTTTTGAATTTTTACAGATTGATGACACTATATGGGAGGATATGAAAGGAACTGAGGATCAGGCTGTCCCAGAACCTGGAATTGTATCTTCAAATGCTTGGATATCCAACAGCGACCAGTGGAGAAAATTGTTTACAGAAGTTAATGATGATGATATTGGAGCAGGACAGTGTTCATTCAAAAAGGGAAGTCCGGATAGCATCGCAGAGTTTTCTATTGAAAAAAATATAAGTGCATTGGATGTTTCAACAGCTGAGTTGTCCCTGGAAGATATTCTGTCTCCTGCTTTAGACATTGAGGGATGGGATAGTTTGACTCTAGAAAATGCACCAGATAGCTTAACAACTGATGAAATTTTGGCGTCGTTTGGCTGCAATGAAGAAAATATGAACGCAGCAAATGATATTGGAGGAAATCTAAGTCTTCATGAAACTGAAATGATGCTAGCTCGTGATCTGGATATCTTTGTCAAAGATTCGATTGATTGTGAAGAAAATTGAGAGAGATGTCGACAGGTCATGCCCTTCTGCAATGAGTGGCGGCACATCAACAGGAGAATTCAAGTTTTTTGAAATCCGACACTGTAACAGAAAAAGAGGGTAATTTTGTGAAGTTTGCCTGGGAAAACATAGGTA
>CM055104.1:50864131-50981456 GCA_029204225.1 Diphasiastrum complanatum | reverse complement strand
TCAGAAGCTGACCAGTGCCCTTATGCACCTTATGTTTTAGAGGCTTTCAATAGGACAATTTTATAGATTTATAACTTATTTATTGGCATCTTTTGGTGGTAGATTATACCTACCTCTGCAAACCTCATTGTTAATCTGTTGGAACGATTTCACATGTAGTAATTAGTCTGGATATAACTATGGTTAGTTTGCCAAGGCTAGCTAGAGATAATGAGTGCATGACCATTGGGTTAAGGGAATCTCATGGAGGTAAGGCTATGACTGGATTTTAAGACTTGGCAATTGTGGACCACTTGAGAGGGCATGCATGAGAGGTCAGTAATGCAATCTCAGGACAATATGGCATGGGCTGAGGCCATTTATGAGAATGCTTGGGCATGGGCATCCATCAATACATTCTAACTAGTTAAGGCCTGAACTATTGGATCAGCTGAAAAATCATTCAAATAGCAACTTGCCTGGGTAGTGACAAGATATTGGTCATAGTGACCGGCAAAGACTTTTTTTTTTTTTTTTCTTCATTTATTATTTTAACATGAACTCTTCAACTACATGTCTTTATTTTTAGCTTTATCTAAATATAACTCTCAAACTAAATCTGTGAATTTGGATATTTTCCAACCTTACAAATGGGACCTAGGTAGCTAAACGTAGAATCACAAGACTAGTTAACGCTAATCAACTAGTTAGTTAGTCTCCGTCGTTGCTATTCGTTTCAGCTGGGCAGGAAGCCCGTTGAGCTGCCAGCTGGCAGCGCGAAGGATTTCTCTTTGTTTGTTTCGTTCTTTTCGTTTTGCGGTCCTGGAGGTGTGTTTACGATTCGCGATTGATTCGCGAATCGTTCGTGCTTCGAGTCAAAGACACGTTGACTGTCGCGAATTGTTCTCGTTCGACCTTCGTGTCTTGTTCGTGTTGCGACAAAGTTGCAGGAGTTCACCATTTCTCACACTCCCTCTTGAACCTTGCAGCTTTGTTCGTTAAATCCAATTGCCTCTCTTTGCTTGGTAAAGAGTGGCTTGTCGAGCGGTTTCGTGAGGAGATCTGCAATCATACTTTCTGATTTTATGAACTGGACCTGGAGCTCTCCTTTCGAGATCAAATCTTGAATGTGATGGTACTTCAAAGGAATGTGCTTCGTCTTTGAATGGAAGACAGGATCCTGGGACAAATAGATGGCACTCTGGGAGTCCATCATCATCGTGCTTGGCCCCTCCTGTGGTATCCCGATTGCCTCCAACATCATCCGCAGCCACACTACCTCATTCGCCACTTTCGAGGCTGCGACATACTCAGCTTCGCAAGAGGATTGAGCTACCAGAGTTTGCTTTTTGCATATCCAGCTGATTGCAGCTCCGCACGCTATTGAACATCCTCCAGTAATAGACTTGCTGTCATCCTTGCAGCTCGCCCAGCTCGCATCACTATAGTGATGTAGCTCGAATCCTTTCTCCTCGTTTCTAGCTCTGTAGGTTAATCCAATATTCTGGGTACCCTTTAGATACTGTAGGATTTGTTTGGCCATTTGCCAATGTGCTAGACCAGGATTGGAACAAAATTGGCTCAATGCGTAAACAGAGAAGGCCAGATCCGGTCTGGTACAAATTGTCAAGTACATTAGACTCCCGATTAAGTTCTGGTAGGGTATACCTGCCATCTTCTGTTCTTCCTCTTCTGTTTTTGGGCAATCCTGTTTCGTGAGCTTGGCTCCAACTATCATTGGTGTGGCTTTTTCTTTGCAGTCCATCATGTGGTACTGCTTCAACACTTTTCTGGCATATTCTGATTGACTCAAGTGCATTCCGCCATTTGCTCGATCTCTTCTGATCTCCAGCCCTAGGCATTTTGTTGCTTCTCCAAGATCTGTTTCGTAGCTTTCAGAAATCTGACTCTTTGTGTCTTTGATCAGCATCAAGGAATTTCCTATCATCAGCGAATCATCCACGAAAATGGTCAGTATCACAAAATCCTTTCCTACTCTTTTGATGTAGACGTTACAGTCTGGTTGAGTAGGGTTAAAGTCTAGAGACATCAGAAGACCATCAAGCTTTTTGTACCAGGCCCGTGATGCCTGTTTTAGACCGTAGATGCATCTCTGCAATCGACAAACATATTGTCTGTTGTCGGGGTCTTCATAGCCTTTAGGTTGCTTCATGAAGATTTCCTCCTCTAGATCTCCGTGGAGAAAGCTATTTTCACGTCAATTTGGTGAATTTCCAGATTGTACTATGTGGCGTATGCAAGGAGTAGCCTTATGCTTGTCATCTTCACCATGGGCAAATATGTGTCGAAATAGTCGACACCATATCTCTGTGTGTAGCCCTTTGCGACGAGCCTTGCCTTGTAGCGGCCAATAGTGCCATCTGATTTTAGCTTTTTCTTGTATACCCACTTGCAGTCGACTATTTTCCTGTTTTTTGGCAGTGGCTCTAATGTTCATGCCTCGTTTTGCCTCATCAACTCGACCTCCTCTGGCATTGCCTGCTTCCAGAATTCTCCCTCTGGACTCTGGATAGCTTCTTGGTATGTTGCTGGCTCTTCTGTGAAGCTGCAGTACTCGAACTGCGTGTCTTCGCTCCATTGAAGATTGTCAGAATAGCGGTCTGGAGGTCTTCTTTGTCTTGTTGACCTTCGAGGTTCGTTTCGTCACTGCTCGAACATTTCTTGTTCATGGGGTCGATCCTCTGCTTCCTGCTGCTCTGGAATCTGGGGCTCTGCATTCTGATTTGATGTATGTCCTCGATCTCCCTCTTGAATAGGCAGCAGTGTGAAGATCTCATGGCCTCTTTTGTCTTTCAGTCCAGGGAATGTGGACTCGTCGAACTTCACATCTCTGCTCGAAACAACCTTCTTCGTGGTTGGATCGTAGAGTCTGTACACATGTGTTCCGTTCGAGTAGCTGACCATGATTGTTTGCTCGGATTTGTTATCAAGCTTGCTTCTCTTTTCCTTTGGAATGTGATCTTCTTGTTGCAGGTTATGTGAGATGTTGCTCCTGAATCGATGACTACATCGTAGTCGTGTTCAGAGTAGCTTGTCGAAGCTTCGTTGAGTATCGTGAAAGCTTCGTCACCTCTTTCAGCATCCTTTGATGACTCTGCAACGTTTGCCTTTTCAGCTTTGTTTTTCCTTTTTGGGTTGAATCTGCAGTCGTATGCAGAATGCCCTTTCTTCTTGCAGTGCATGCAAGGTATTGCTGGATTGAACCAGCATTTGTTGGCCGTATGGCCTGGTTTGTGGCAGTGATCGCAGGAAGAAGATTGCTGATTCGACGACTTCGTCTTCTCGAATCTTGGCTTGTTTTTGTTCTTCTTCCTTCCTTTCGTGAAGAGAGCCTTCTCTTGATCACTGCTTCCCTCTCCTTCGTCTCTCATCAGTCTCTCATCAGCGACAAGACTAACTGCTTTGTCGAGTGTCATATCTGGTAGACTCAGTATGAGCATTCTCAGCGGCTGATAGGACGTCGGTAGAGATTTCATGAAATACATCAGTTGCTGTGGTGCCGGGACCTGGTGCTCCTGTCCTGATGCAGCGAGTTGAGCGAAGATCGTTCTGATCTTCTCAACGTGCTAATCTAACTGGTTGCCATCCCACCGTATGGATTGCAGCTGATTGTGAAGGTGCATGACTAAAGCTGCAGTCCTCACTTCATACTTCTGCTTTAATCTTTCCCACGCTGCATGGCTGCTTTCGCAGTCTTCAATCTGCATGAGTAGATCTTCATTTATGGACGAAACGATGATCGCCATTGCGCGCTCATCCTTTCTGATCCATTCAGCTCTCCTCGAATCTCCCTCTGGAGGTTGCACCTCTGAGAGCTCGGTCACTGACCAGATGCCTTCGCCCTTCAAGAGTGTTTTGATTTTCAATTTCCAGATTCTGTAATTTGCACCATCAAGACTGATTGCTACTCTGGTCTGGATTGTCGTAGCCATATTGTGTTGCCTGGAAGGATCACTGCTGGGATATCAGTAGTGATAACCTGTTGGCTCTGATACCATGTCGCGGAAGCTTTTTCTTTGTGTTTCGTGTTCGTCCTCTTTTCTGATTCGCGAACAATTTTCTGTCTTCGATTTTTCTTTTCGTGCGAAAGCTCTTACGGGATCCCAGACACTCGACTACGCATCACAGAACATATTTTATTCTAGCAATCAAGAGACACAGCACAAGACCAAGAGATACATGAAATAGAGCGATTATATTGTCAGTTTTGGTTTTAGAGCGAGATCGTCAGTGTCTCGCTCGTTGGTGGAATGACTCTCTGCTCTTTCGCTGTGTTCTGCTCGTTCATAGCTATGGTATTTTTGCTTTCCTACTCTATTCGCTACGTCTCTCTCTGCTTCTTACAGATCTCTGTATTAACTATGTCTTTTTTTTTTCCTTGTTGGTTATGATCCAGAGAGGATCGTTTATACCTCCACTGTGTGGAGTTTACAAGATAGCTAAATGTAGAATCACAAGACTAGTTAACGCTAATCAACTAGTTAGTTAGTCTCTATCGTTGCTATTCGTTTCAGCTGGGCATGAAGTCCGTTGAGTTGCCAGCTGGCAGCGCGAAGGATTTCTCTTCATTTGTTTCGATCTTTTTGTGTTGTGGTCCTGGAGGTGTGTTTACGATTCGCGATTGATTCGCGAATCGTTCGTGCCTCGAGTCAAAGACACGTTGACTGTCGCGAATTGTTCTCATTCAACCTTCGTGTCTTGTTCGTGCTGCGACAAAGTTGCAGGAGTTTACCATTTCTGACACGAGTGAGCTAATTCAATGTCTATGGAGCTTAACCGAAGCAACTGATAAGTCACTGAATCTATACACATGGCTAACTAATTAAAAGAATAGTTAATCTGTACTTTACAATTAGGATTAAGGCACTATGGGCTGTTGGAAGTTGCCTTTGGACGATATTTGATTCTGTCTAGTCGTGATGAAGGTACTGATGAGCCGCCGGTTGTTCGAGTCGACTTTTGGAGTTAATATTGACATACGAGCAATTGGTGAAGTCGAATTGTCGATGTCGGGTGTTCGATGAATAGTCGGTGTCGGTTGGTATGTATCAGTTTTTTGGGCAAAAATCATAGATTGCATATCTGGTCCTTGCCCTTCAAATCAATAAACTCTTCTTCTATGAAAGTCACATCCCTGTTAGTGAAAACTTTACAGGTGTCTATATTGTACAGTTTATACATTCCATCAGAAGCATAGTAGCCAACAAAAATAGTTTTAAATGAATGCTTATCAAATTTCTTTTTGTTGTCCTTTGGGACATGAGCATAGGCAACACATCCGAATACTCTCAAATGTTTCAATGAAGGCTTGGATCCTGTCCAGACTTCATGAGGGGTTTTGCTGTCAGGGATGCCTTTAGTTATACTTCGGTTTTGCACGTAGGTTGCTGTTGAAACAGCATGTTGCCAGAATGATTTGGGCAATGAAGCATGAGTTATCATGCATTTGGCAGACTCGACTAAGGTCCTCTTCTTCCTTTCCGCTAGTCCATTCGATTGTGGAGAATAGGATGCAACAAACTATTGCTCGATGCCATTGGCTGAGCAATATTCTTTGAACTCGTTTGAGATGTATTCACCGTCGTTGTCGCTCCTGAGAGCTTTGATCTTCTTGCCTGTCTGCAACTCAACATTTTCTTTGTATCTCTTGAAGAACTGGAACACTTCAGATTTGTGCTTCAGAAAATATACAACAATTCTTTTGGAATAGTCATCTATAAATGTAATAAAGAATTCAGCACCAAGTAGTGATGGTGTTTGGATTGGGCCACATATATCAGTATGTACAATGTCTAGCAAATATTTAGATATGTGTTCTTGATTTGTTGGCAATTCAGTAGTCTAAATCGAGAACTGAAGAACGTCTAGACATGTTACCTATCGATACATGATTAAGGTGACCAAGTCTATAATTCCAAATCAATCCTTTATTGACAGATGCTGAACTGCTTAAAGCACAAATAGTTAAAGAGTTACAATGACTAAGCCTATAGAGATATCCTTGTCTCTTTCTGAGTGCAAGAATCCTCTTGCTTTTATCAAGAATCCGACAGGAATCTACCTGAAACTCTACCTTATGTCCTAAGTCTGTAATTCGACTGACCGACAACAGATATGTCGTCAGGTTCGGGACATACAATACATTTGGTATGAGATTTGACAGTCCATTTTGAAAATTAAGTCTTACAGTACCTTCACCTTCCTTTCTGAGCTACTGTCTCCAAGGTGAACAAATTTCTTTGTGCTGTAGGCCGAATAGTCGATGAACCATTCTTGATGGCTTGTCATATGTTGCGTCGCTCCAGAATCGAGGAACCATTCCTCCGATTGTTCAACATGATGATGGTTCACCATGAAGACTTCCTGCTCGTCGTCGTCGTCTTCTTGGATCTTCTGCTTTGTGTTTGCTACATGGGCTTGTTGGTCCGACTACTTCTTCTTGTCGTTGTTGAACTTCAAGATCCGACAGTCCTAGATTTTGTGGTTCGTCCTCTCGCAGTACTTGCAGAAGAGCCTTTTCTTGTTCTGAGTAGGTTGCTGATTCTGGGTCTTTTGTGACTGCTTCTGATTGCCATCGATTTGTCGGACAACTCTCTTCTTCTGTTGCGTCCTTGTGTTCTTCTTCGAGAATAATGCTTGCGAGTCGTTGATGGAGGACAAGGATGCTCCATTCCTTCTTGTTTCGTCCTACAATAGCATGATTATGATTCTGGACAATGTAATTTCTGAGTGTGTGGAAATCATCATCACCCAGTTTTCATATGAGGATGGCAGGCTGGACAATAAGTTCATTACAACATCAAAGTCTTCGATCACTGAACCTATTGCGGCCATCTGCTCCAACAGAGTCTTATATTGATTAATGTGATTTTGAACAGAATCACCTTCTGTCATTCTGAGTGAGAAGAACTTTCTCCTTAGATGCAGCTTCGAAGTGACATCCCTCATTTCGTATAGTGTGTTTAATATATCCCAAGCCTCTTTCAAAAATTGGGCTTGTCTGATGTGGCCAATCTGTGTGTCGAGATGTTAAGGGTGATCAAGGCGAAAGCCTTGCCATCCCTGAGCTTCCACTTGGAAATGGCTTGCTCATCGACGCTAGGAAGTAGTTCGGTTCCAACGACGATTTCCCAAAGCTCTTGGCCATCAGTACTACCTTCATCTTGAATTTCCATAAGTGGTAATTCGAACCATCGAGTTTGTCTACCATTAGTGCAAACTGTGATTGCGAATCCATCTGGAAATTTAGGATGAGTGTATGCAGATAGTAGATTATATGACTGGAAACAATTATAGCAAGTGTCTACTCTTTATCAGAATAATTGCTCTGATAATGTAAGCTCTAAATTTGCTTCAAAGAATCAGAGAGTAGAATTACCGCTCTGATACCATGTTGGGATATCACGACAATGCGGCGCAGTGGAAGAGTTGCGAGTGCGCGCGGAATCCTCGGTGCATGCAACTACGTATATTGGATCAGACCGACTTCGACAGATCGAAGTCTGTCCTACTTGATCACAACTTCGAAGTCACGGGATCGACACAGTTGTGATTCCATAGCCATGCACGAATTATCTTGATTTTAGATTTAGCTTTGCGGAAGCGTATTAGGTGCGGAAACTAGACTAGAGCGACTAATCGACACATGCTATCAGTCATATGAATACAACTTAATGTACG
This sequence comes from Diphasiastrum complanatum, assembly GCA_029204225.1. Taxonomy (NCBI): domain Eukaryota; kingdom Viridiplantae; phylum Streptophyta; class Lycopodiopsida; order Lycopodiales; family Lycopodiaceae; genus Diphasiastrum; species Diphasiastrum complanatum. The sequence goes on along the minus strand of CM055104.1, from coordinate 50,973,776 downwards.
AATAAGTTTATCTGCAAACAATAAAACAATCTGGACATGAATAAATGAACATTCAGCATGACATACACGACTGAGATTACTTGAACAATGATAATATAGTCGTGAAGAAAATATAGTCCGAATGCAGACAGAGTCGCGTTCTTCCGGAATGAATACTCTGTAATAACAGAGAGAAAGAACAAAACAATTGCACTCTAGATGCTCGATTGATTGACTTGATAGACGATTGAGCTAATTCAATGTCTGTGGAGCTTAACCGAAGCAACTGATAAGTCGCTGGATATATACACATGGCTAACCATAGTTGCACCGCGAATCCCGAATCGCGATTCAGAATCGTGATCAGAATCGCGATTCCGATTCGTGATTCGGGATTTTCCCAGAATCGTGTAGAATCGATTTTTTTTTTTTTTTTTGAAATTTTTTTAGGCAATATGGGTATCAGATGAAAGCTCTGATCGAGGGGATTATGATTGTGTAGTTTGCTGACTGTTTCGGGTGCGAAACACCAAAAAGTGTGTTTTCACTCGGGGAGTTGGAAGTCCAAATCATGAAGAGGCCTTACCGTCGGGGCCGGGGTCTACTGGCAGCCCCCGAACCCCGCCGTTGGGGGGCGTTGCCCCCCAAACTCCCCACCAGGGGGCTACCGCCCCCCGAACCCCCCGTTTCCCGGGGGGCTACTGTCCCCCGAACCCCCTTAGAGCTTCTTGCTATATAGACATTGTAGATAAAAATGCCACCGCCCCCCTGTAGAAAAAATGGGGTCCAAATGCACGCCGAGAAGGGCCCAATATTTATGCCCCCAACTGTATGTACATTGCACTCACATCTCCAGTGAACCAATTGCAAAAGTGATCATGATCCATACAGTTGATAGTCCAAACTGTAGCATTAACATTTACTGAAAACCAGAGCAAATGACAACCGAATAGCTACTGAAAATAAGATCTGTTTGTGCCTCATCTACTGCACTTCTGAGAGGCAAAACGCTGGTTTGACCGTTGATCCCCTACAAAAATTTCAGCAATAAGCTATTTTTCCAAAAAAAAAAAAAAAAAAAATTTATTTATTTATTTTTTTCGATTCTGGGTCGCGAATTGTGATTCGCAGAATCGCGACCCGCGAATCGCAGACCCAGCGAATCGAGATTCGCTGCAACTATGGTAGGTATAATGGTGAAAAGTGAACAGCGAATGGGTGAAATGATAGCTGTCAAATGGACACCTAATATGACCATAGCCGGGCATTGAAAAGTGTGGGATAATAACAATCAATGGACAGCAAAGTAGTTGGAAAACACTGCCAGGGATGGGCGATGGACAGCAAATGCAAATGGCTGAAAAAGCTGGTAATATGTGCAAAATCAGCAAGGTAAAGTAGTTGGAACTGGGTGATGGACAACTCAAATGGTGGAGACAAACAATAGGCAGGAAAGGGGTGATGGACAACAACAAAATTGACAATATATGGATAGGAAATGGGTGCTGGTGGATGGGCATTGAACTGCAAATGGATATGATGCAAAACAGAAGAAAAGAGAGAGATGGGCACTGGGTGGCTGGCTAGATGGGCAAGGGCAATGGACTACTATGCAAAATCGTGCAAAATGGGCGCTGATCCTCCTCCAATCAATGAAACAAAATGTAGATCCTTATGCAAAAATTCCATCTTCAGATGGGTGCCCTCTTGGAGCAAAATTTAGATTTGAAAATAGCACTCCCCAATTGCTCAAGAAAGTGCTTTGATACCAAGTTACAAATAGATTCACAACAAATGAATAGCTAAGCTAAGAAAGTAGCACACAAGTAGGAACTAACCGTAGAAAGTGGCAAAGAGAATGCTTAATGAGGCTAAGAGGAGGAATCAATATCATTAGCTATAGTGTGAATGACAATAGGTCCTACTTATACTCACAAGGAAGCCCTAAAATGGAGCCTTCCAGAGGATAAGATAATGTCAATGAACCTAATGAAAAAGGATAAGGATGGATAATAGTGCACCCTCCTACAGGAGGGACCCCACTCCAATATCATATAGCCAAGTACCTAATAAATGAATGAATTGGGCCCAAGGCCAATATAGAATAGAAAGGGCCCAGGGGCCTGCTTATGCATAACAGTAAAGGAATAAGCATAACATTAAGTAATAAAGAAGGATGCGGTGAATGTAATGAGCAGAGTCCATAACTCCCAATGCTAGAGGGGGTAGGTTTCCTTCATTTTTGTCTCCAGAAGGCTAGGATTGAACAAAGAAACGCTCTATACTTTAGATGCGTGGGAGAATACAAGTGGAAAGATTGTTCACGAAACTAGATGCACACCATGTATAATCTTCAAGTGGATTAGATGGAAAAGCCAGTACATGTGGAAGAGCTAGAACAGGAGCACGATTAACTTTTTTGTCAAGACGGTGAACACGGCTCCTTTAGCGACATTGACACAATTAGCATAAGATGGGTATCAATTTACTAACACATCTTTGATAGGTATGTGTGCACAGTTGTGTCGTAGAGATGGCTTGATTCTACTTGATGCTAGGTCCTCACATAACGTCATAAATTCAACTCTTGTGAAATAGTTGAATATGAGCGCACAACCATCCCATTTCTGATACATAGTCAAGATCTCTAATGGAAAGGGTATGAAAATTTGGGGCACAAGGGTTGTGGGTATTCCACTGATCAATCAAAGTTATATGGAAGAATTGAGTTTTAAGATAACCCTAAAAAGAGTTCATTTTTATAGTTGTATTCTCTCCTCATTTATTTGACAACACAATTTTAAAATAGGTCACATGCAAGACCTCTCCTTCTAATTATGGTCTTAGGCCCTTTTTTAGGTGGCAATGCTTGAGTTGGCAGAGAAAAGTGTGAAATGGGTGATCGATTGGGGTAAGGCATATGCTGATTAGAATTGCACACCAAGGGAGTTTAAGGAAAGAGATATGGTGCTTCCCTAGATTTTGAAGGACTCAGCTTCTCTAAACATAGAGAACTGTTATAAGTTATATTTTTATTATTGTGGACTTTGGAAAATAGGTTTAAAAGGTATACGATTTTGCTTGTAAATCAGCTTTGCCTCATGATTGTGAAATTCATCCTATTTTTCGTGTTTCACACTTGAAGAGGGTTTCACATGATGGAGACAATTTGTTGATTGATGGATTTGTTTGTTTTTCAGGAGCATGAAGAGGTCTTGCACAAACCAACGCTAGTATTAGACTAGAGGCAAAGTTGATTGCACGATCATTTACTTTGTGAGTACTTGGCAAGATAGACCTCTCAATGATGCTACCTGGGAGATTGCAAACATGATGTGTGCATAGTACTCAATTTTTCCATCAAGGATGATGTTCTTTGAGGGAAGGGATGTCATATCCTTCTATAACCTTTTCCCATGGTAGAATTGTAAAATTGTAAGTATCCATTGTAAAACATTTGGCTTGGTCGTTGGCTTGTGGTGATTTTGTAAATGGATTTAGTAGCAAGTTCACTAGCTTGAAGTGTCATGCTTATATTTGGCATAGGAATTATTGGGTCATTTGGAGGCTATTGGATTGATATCCTAAAATGTGGGAGTTGATTGGTCAAAGGGACATGTGTCATATGTTGCCAAGGTTTAGAAAGTGCTTGGGGGTTGAATATTTGAGCTCTACGAGAAGCATTCCTATGTAGCACACGTTGTGAGGAGACTTGCAGCAGTGCTCCCGTACCTTTGTACTTTGTAAAGAGATCATTAATGTAAAAATTTTCACTTCTATCTTGTGTATTTTAGTTGTGGATTGTGAGACATGGAGACCACTAAAAACATTTCTTTTTCACAACTGTGAAGAAACCCAATTGAAGTGTATTCTAATGCATAGAGTACATTTTCTCTCTCTCTCTCTCTCTCTCTCTCTCTCTCTCTCTCTCTCTCTCTCTCTCTCTCTCTCTCTCTTAACTTGATGCTCCAGAGCAGACCTCGAGGTTGATACTTTGTCGGAGCATGAGTCACATATCCCTTCTTGAGGTCTTCAGCGGGATCGACGACATCATATTTCTTCCACACTTTATGGGTACCAGGAGACTTCGTAGATCCATAGCTATTGTGAGCAGGTGCATTGTTTCTTTACTCTTACCTCTTTATCAATCTTGGTTTCCAAGGGGAGCCTGATCCTGGAGGCTGGGACCAAATAAACTTGGATGCCAAGCTAACCAGCTGAGCCAACCCTTGGATCTGTCAACTATATGTATGACCAAACCGACAAATAGATGCGTATGTATGTGTGTGTGTGTGTGTGTGTGTGTCAGAGAGAGAGAGAGAGAGAGAGAGAGAGAGAGAGAGAGAGAGAGCTTACAATTGCCTTATAGGAGGCTATCAATCATTAAAAGGGAGAACTCCAAACGCTAACTCTAGCATTCTCTATTCTATGCTATACTAGGATATCTAAACTACACTCTTCTGCATTTTCAACCTGTTCCAAATGAAACTCATAGCTTCTTTTATAGTCAACTGAACTTTTAACTTATTAAGACCAACTCTCATGGTCAATATAACTCTGTAAGGCCAACTGGCAAGGCTCTTCTTCCAATTAGTTCCTTACTTACAAGGATCCATTACACTATCTTAATAATTGGGCTTCAAATGATCTTAAAAACTGGTGGGTCCATAAAGTGACATAACTAGCATGTCTAGGTTCTCCAAGAACCTCTCTAAAAATACCAGTCAGTAGCCAAATTCTTCTCATGACCACTCTGTAGTTCCTTTTTTCTATGATAGTCCTTTATTGTTGCATGTGAACTTCTTTGAGCCATTATGTTTCACTTGATATTATCAAATTGAGTTGTGCAATTTAGTCATGCTCTAGTGCTTGTCTACTTGCCCACATTGAGGTTTTTCTGGTTTTGCAAGGCTTCTTGAAGTTTGCAATATGCGATTTGTGAAATATGAAATTAAAAGGCTGCCCAGGGAGCTACCTGCACCTACTCAAACCTACCTTGGTTGTTGATGGCATGAATAGGCATGTTGTAGCATTGTAGCACATTATCCGCACTGTATCAGTATCCTTCCGTCACATTGACTTACATCTTGTTATATATCAATTCTTATATCTTATTTGAAATGGGATTGCTTGTCTTTTGCTATATGAGAAGATAGTCCTTGTGAGTTGCACGGTTCGAGCATTAAGTGTGATTGCTATGATGGAAGCATCTAGTGCAGCTTTGCATTTTCTTCCTCGTTTTAACTATCTGCAATAATCATAAGCTTTTGAAGTTTGTTGTCAAGAAATTTCAGGCTAAACAAACTTTAATTTCTCAATGTTGCAGGTACATAGAAGTACAGACTGGAGAGACAAAAACCAACCCTATAGATCGTGCAATAGCCGATCTGCTCTTCCAGACACAACAAAAATCTCAAGTAGAAGAATCAATGGTCATGGAGTCATCATCTCTTTGTGACAATCTGCCTTCAGTAGGATCTTCAGGGAAGTTTGCTCGACAGGCACCTTCCATATTTCATACTAGTACAGGAATTTTGCACTCCCAAGACATGGTTTCAACTTTAAGTTCAAGACAGACTCATTATCCACACAGGAGTATGGCTTTAGAAGCAGACTTTAATACTGAGGATACACAATTGTATCAATCTTATGTGTTTAACCAAGAAGGACGTGATAGTACTTTTGGAAAATTATCAAATTCGTATGTTGCTTCAGTATCTGGTCCTGCAGGTGATTTGTCATTATTAAAAAGGACATGTGACAATGTTCCAGCTAAGCCTCTATCAATATTTCCATTGCAAGATGTTGGAAAAGAAAGTTCCATGTTTATACCTTTGCCTTCTCCCATCTTCCCATACCATCCTTTCCAAGTGGATTCATCAATCATGGCAGAAGGCTGTGAAGCTAATAAGATGCTTACATGTTTGATGGACCCCCCTAAAGCTGATTCTCAGCAATCAAATTATGGTGAGAACTTCAAAATGGCCAATGGTCATTATTTTATGAGAGATGCCAATAAAATTAGCAAATTGATTCCTAGGATCTGCACCGCTGCTCCGCACAACCCTTTCCTAGTGCCAAATCAGGATGCTCTGGTGCAACGCAATCATATGGAATTTGCAGCTGTTCTTCCACATGGTTAAGACTTTCAGATGAGGGAAATCATGATAATTATGAGAATGCTCTTTCATGTCAAGAAGCAAAAGTCTATTTAGATCTATTACCTCAATGTGGACAATGATTCAACAGTATACCAGTGTATTGCATACTCACCAAACAGCAAGGATGGAAGTACCACACCAACAACTAATTGACAAGAAATCTGCATTTTTTAAGGTCTCTCTCTCTCTCTCTCTCTCTCTCTCTCTCTCTCTCTCTCTCTCTCTCTCTCTCTCTCTCTCTCTCTCTCTCTCTCTCTCTCTCTCCCCATAGAACAGATCCTGGCTTCATGGACATTTAGTCAATATAGAGAAAATGTCTCAATTGCTGGAACACAGGCTCACCGTGCTCTATCCTGCAGTACTCAGTCTGAAAATATTCTGTTTCTTAAGGATTCAATAAGAGGCAGAATATCTTAAAGCAGGCCTATTGACTAATTTGCAGAAAAGTAAATGTATTGGATTCATGAGGAGTGGGTTGGTATGGAATTAACAAATGCACTCCCAGCTTATTTACACTAACCAAGTTTGAACGGGGTGGTCTTCCTGTGCATTTTTAGTTGAGACACTTTATTAGCAAATGGTGAAACTGTTGCTTCTTGCTGAGCCAACCCCTAATGTTCGTTGATGTTTGCTTTCGAATAAAGTTCGGAGATGAAATTTGCAATACTCTACTGTCTTTTTGAAGGGCCTGCGTATGTTGGCGAAGACAAAGTGATGGTTTACAGACACATGTGAAGTTCACAAAATTATGTTCGATGCAGATGAAAACATAACACGTAGTTCAAGACATTCTTCAATGATGCCAGATGATCAGTGTAAAATATGAAATTTACAAACTCATAGGCAGGCAGACAATCTGTACACTGAATTAGGAGACTTTGGAGCATCAAAAAGGGAAAATTTAACAAAACATTGAAGGTGTTCAGAAAGGTCTACAATTCTAGTTTCATACCTGTGAAGAATACTTCCATACTCATGCAACTTAATCTGACTTTTCCCATCATATAGTGACTCACCCAATGGGGTTGGCTCAGTTGGTTAGCTTGACATCCAAAGTTTCTTTGGTCCCAGGTCCGAGCCTGGAAACCAAGAAGCATCATATAGTGACTCACCCAAAGTATGAAGTGCTAAGCTCATTGCTACGCAAATTTACATATTCTTCATGATTAATTACTTGAGGAATTTCCTAATCTAGTACCATCTGAAAACATGTGAAAAAGTTACAAGCTTTAAAATTCTTTTTTGATTATTTTCTTTACATGATTTATGAAGCAAGCTGTATGGCTTCAGATATCTATGAAATGTATTATATAGATTTATTTAATAATTTCATCAATCAGCCTCATGATGCTTTGCTTTTTCAGCCAAAAGATGTTTCCTTCCAATTAATTCAGCTTTGTGATTGCCAAGACATCCTGTTTCAAGTTTACTCTAAGTACACCCAGCATGTTAGCAAGTAAAATTGATTCAACTAGGATGGTTATCTTGAAAGGCTACATTGAAGTCTCTTTTTATGACAACTTATGTGTTACAGCATAACAAATCGCTTCCATCAGAGAGAAATCAATGATTTTCTCCCTATAAACCCTAGCTGGCCACTACTTCCATAAGCTGAGAGGAAGGCTAATTGCTCCTTTCCTGCTTCTTGGCTGTCCTTGACACTTCACCAGTAGCTTGGCCCCTACAGTAAGATGCTGGGTAGCAATTTACAGTGCCCAATTCCGTCAAGTACAGAGACAGATCCGTGACTTTCCGTTTTTCATCAACTAGGCCACTTTTTGACAATTCACAGAACTGCTCCTTTCTCCTCCCACTGCAAATGGATTTCAAGATCCTCTCAGCCCTAAGATGCTACTTCCCTGCTCTACCTTTTGATCCGCTCCGCTCAATAATCACCGAACTACTGAGAGAGTTTTGGCTAGTTTTCCGTAAAAGCCGTTATGAAGCCAAAGTGTTTAAGAATATTTAGGTTGTTTTGAGCAGTTTTTGTTGAAAAAGATTGCAGCCCTTTACACAAATGGTACACTTTAAAACGTTAAGTCAACAAAGATTATTTGTACCGCTTTCATCCTAAACTTTCCTTTATTGATGCAGGAAAAGAGATTTGGAGACTTGGGGACAATAGAAATGCATATCCTTTTGTAATAACATGGTTGAGAGTTGCCTGTAAATATCATGTATTGATGAGGCTCAGAAAAGATGTTAGCTTTCTTGATAATACTTTCTCATCAAATTTCCATGTACTTTTAAAATAGCATTCATTTCAAGGATTTACTTATGGAGAGTGAGGAGTCATATACAAAAATAATTTCATGTTATCAAGTTATATAGCCACAAATAATGATGCTACTTTTTATAATGAAAGTTTAAGCATCGTCATGTTGTACCTTTGATGAAGGAACTTTTCATGAAAAAAAAGGAACTATTCTTTTTCCCATTGATTCCTTTCATTTCTTATCATTTATATGCTCTTGCTTTAGAATCTGATGCATAATACCATTGTTGGATATTGACATATGTGTAGGTTTTTGACGGACATGGAACCCCCTAAAGTCCTTTGATAGATGCCCAACATGTGTAATGCATTGATTAAAATTTTTTCAAAATACATTTATTATATGATTGAAAATATCACACTATAGGAAAAACTACATAAAAATATGATAAAAACTATACAATTTTCTAAAATAGTCACCTAAATATAATGTATAAAAACTACATAATAATAATAATAATATATTATTCTATTCTGCATATAGTAGAAATGGTTTTTAAAAGTGTGAACCTATATAATGTGACTTGATTTTTTGACCTTGAATCAGAAAATCAAAACATGTCAAACATAGTCATTCAAGTACTATAAAACTAGTCATTCAAGTACTATAAAACATGTCAAGTACCAACATTGTTTTCTACATCATAGCTCATATCCAAAAGATTTCTAACTACAAAGAAATTTAGAAATTTGTAAAGAAAACTATTAAAATTCACTTAACTGAAGCAATCTTAAAAATCATTGTCAAACTAGAATCAAATATAGTCATGAATATTGCAGTTATGAATTTGAGGTCATTATTTTAACATTTTATTAATAAAAGCATTCCTACCATTCACCTTGAAAATTTAAAAAAAAAACGAAAATCTAGTAGAGCACATGCTAAGCTAGTGAGTGAGAACATTGTTTTCATTGCTAGAAGACCAACCAAGGTATAGTTTTCTAGAGTTGGCAATGATTTTGATACAATTGCCACCACTCAATCATCACAACTCAATCTGGTCCAAATTGTCCATATAATATATATGTTTTGAAAATTGGAATTGAGAATGTTATGTTGAATTTATTGATTTTAGGACCATAAATGGATCTTCAATCGATCCACAAGAGGTGCTGGGTACTAGTTAAATTGATCTTCCACAAATTTATTGATTAGATCTTGATCTAGATAAAAAACATGCACTTAACTAGCAACAATGAATTTGATCAATCAAGTGGATGGGCAGCCTCACACGTGTGAAAACCTATCACAGTACGGACAGTGGACAGAGAGTGAAGTACATTACCTATTGATAGCATTCAATGCATAAAAACACAACACAAATGGTGAAAACAACATGGATTTGTCTCAAAATCAAGATAACTCATCAAACTTGTTATTTTACAATGATGATCTATATATAGATCAAGTACATTTTGACCTGATATGCTGACTCAGCAAGCCTGACACGTGTGGGAATGCCCCCATCTCTTTGATTCCTAGATTAATGCCATTGCCTCACGTTGATTTTCCTTGATTTGAAATTTTTTTTCCTAACTTTTAGGAACTTATATAATCAACTCCTATGATCATGTACTAATATTTTCCAGATATGTACACACGTGGGAACAGCCTCTCACACGTGAAAAATCACCATTATTCACATGGGTATGCTTGATCAATTAGTAATAGAGTGCCAAATGACAATTTTTAACTTGACTAGTTTTTCACTAGTTCACACATATGTAAATCAAAATTTTTCCTATCTAATCAAATTGAATGCATCTAGGTCTAACATCCACACGTTGGAACATGCTCCACATGTGTGGGATCAAGTTATACACATAGCATCATGAATCAAAGCTAGGATTTTGACAAATTTTAACACTCCTCATAATCTAGCTTGGCAAATCTAGTGTACATCTATCTATCTACAACACCAAGTGCATATCTCAAATTCATAAATGAGTCCTTTGGAAATGGTTTGTTTAAAATATCAGCAACACATTTGAATGATGACACATGATGGAGCTTGATCTCCTTGGCTTGCACCTTCTCCCTTACAAAGTGGTGTGCAATCTCGATATGCTTGGTTCGAGCATGGAAGAGATGCTATCTTGCTTCTTTGAAAGCCAACTTGATATAACTCCTCCACATAATAATGTAGCAAAATCACTTGCGGAATTTCTATCCACCTTATCACCTGCAAAATCTGAGTCAGAGTATGCTCTCAAACACAAGTTAGTCCCTTGATAGATGATGCCAAAATTCCTTGTAGCCAAGATGTATCTTAACACTCTTTTGGCACTTTTCCAATGACATACTAAAGGACTTTGCATGTATTGACTCAACTTGCTTACACTAAAGCTTAGATTAGGTCTAGTGATTGTCAAATAGATCAAGGAGCCAATAAGTCGTCAATAGAGTGTGATGTCCTCAAAGGATGCTTCATCACCATCAGTAGAAACTTTTACAACTTGCTCCATAGGAGTTTCAATCCCCTTACAACCTTTCATTCCAAACTTTTCTAAGATGGGTACTTTGATTGACAAATGAAAGTGAAAAAATCATTGCTTCTAGAGAATTCTATGCCAAGTATGAACTCCGTTATGTCTTGGATCTACAAAAAGAATAGATCTTGATAATGTTCTTTATGTACCATCCATCATAAAACATTTGTTGATTGTTGGACAACTCATGGATAGCTGATCAGATGTACACTTCAAACATGGTATTTTTTCCATAATGAAGAATGAAAAGTGCATTGCTAATGGTATTAATCAAGGAAGATTATTTTGTTGGATTTATCTCCTCTACTCTCCTAAATCCCAATTTAATCTGCCTCCATTCATGCTGCATTTTATTCATGTTGTCGAACAGTCTGCATATTTACATGTAAATTCTCACAGGCGAAAAAAGGCAAAAAATGTGACACTGTGTTTTTACACATGATTTGTGACAGGCGAAAAATGCGACACTGTCTTACAAAATGCCAAAGGTGCCCTAGGAAAAGCGAAGGCACCCTGTAAATCAAATCCTAAGGCATTTTGTCACAGTGACGCATTTTTGCATCTTCACCAACATTCATTTCAGTGAAGGCTGACATCGTAGCCCTTTTCACGCTCATCCCATACAACTGTGCTAATAGACTTGACAACGATAGCAGCCACCCATGATCTCCTACAGACAGCACATCCACTTTGTAATTTCTTCATCTGCACACCTGTAACATTGTGTATATATATTGAATACCATTTTGCGTATTTATTGATTAAGAGATCAAGAACAAGTGTGTGTAAAATATAGCATCAGAAGCTTATCAGTGATAGACGAAGTAGATGCCTTGCGCATTGATTCTTTATTGCTAGTAATAGGTGCATTTCTTTTATGCAAAGCCTTTAGCACACAATCTTTCCTTGTACTTGTTGATGGAGCCATCATGATTGTACTTGATCTTGAACACCCACTTGCATCCAATGATATGCATGTAAGGTGGTGGATCCAGTAGCTCCCATGTGTGGTTGGTGATCAAGGCATCATATTCAATCTTCATGGCCTCATACCACTCCTTGGTATTGAGGGCTTCTTGAACATCTTTGGGCTCCTCATGAGAAACAAAATAAGCATAAGTGGAATCAAGATCCACTTGTTTTCCTTTGTCATCATAAGTGAGCCTCTTGGGCTCGGATCTCTCCCTCATGGATCTTCTAGGAGTGAAAATCCGAGGACTTCCATCTTCAAATTTTGACTCCTCCATATGTTGATTGTCTTCAATAACAATAGGTGATAGATTTTGAGGTTGCTTGATCTCGGCCCCTCCAAGATTGGACTTTTCTTCTTCATGAAAACCTACATCTCTACTATCAATTACTTTAGAGGTAGAGAGCATGTAGATTCGATAGGCTTTCTTGTTGGATGAATATCCAACCATTACTCCTTTGCTTGCACAAGGATCATCCTTCTTTCTCGTTTCCAAGGGAATATGGACAAAGCATATGCATCCAAATACTCTAAGGTGTTCAACCTTAGGTTTCTTCAAATAGAGTGCTTCATATGGTGACTTTCCTCCAAGTGCAACATGAGGGAGTCTATTGCAAAGATAGTTTGAACAATTGATAGCCTCACCCCAAAAGTCTTTTGGAAAAGATGCCTCAATTTTGATGGTTTTGGCGTGTTCACACCAAGCTGATTTCACACGTGTGGGACGACCTACACATGTATTTTTGATATCCTAAGCACAATAACACCATAAAGATCAGACTAGCATTGGTTGTCAGTAGGAAAGCTGATCATACAAGCAATATTATTGTGTTACAAGCAAGATATGTCAACAAAACATAAGACAAAGCATTATAAATGCCTCTACTCATCTAGAGAGAGAAAATAGAAAGTACAAAACTCGTGGAGAGAGAGAGGGCACAAAGAGCTTGTCTCCAAATTTGCATTACACACAAATTTCAACATATTCTCAATGACAGTACATCACATATGTATAGATCCATGGACTCTTCTCCTACTTGAAGTTGAATTGGAGTTGTGGATCCACCTCTCAAGCTATCTAGACTTATCCAAGCCACCTCACTATGTCTAATTGTGCCACATAGTCTTTTCATGCATTAAATGTGGCATGTAAAGTACAAATGGCAATTCCTATGGTAGCTCGAGTTTCTATTGCTACCTACCTTGAATATTTTATTCTAAGATGGGTCTTTACTAAGCCAAAAAAGCTCAATTCATCTTTGGCATTTATCTGACCATCCTATATCCAACATAGGATCCGATCTTCAACCATTTCCAAAAAGTACTTCCTATCATTGAATTCTCCCTTAAAAGAAATTTCCAAACAATTGAAGTATATACCAATAGATATCCAATATTTATATTAGGAATGGAATTCCATTCCTTTAAGAAGATCTTTAACTGCATTATCCAATAATCCAGAGATTTTAAAAACTCCATCTGGATTTTCTATACTAGATATGCACATGTCTATTCCACCAAGTACTAGAGTACCCCCATATTTGTTTCTAATGGTTCACAATAATCCATTTACAAAATTGTGATTTAACAAGGATCTATACATGGTTTTATCGTCACATAAAACCACCCATCTGGCTGGTACTATCATTCCCGAATTCCTACCATCTGAGAGTTCCAACTCTTAGAAATAAGGCTCTTTACAGTACAAATGTGAACCAAGTGTCCATTCTCCTTCCATGTCACAATTTTCAATAACAAATAGGGTCAACTCATGGTCCTATAGATATATGATATAATTTTAACTTAATGAATTCAATAAACCGGTGCTATGCAAATTTCATACATGGATTATTTACCAATCCAAATTACATAACACAATCACATGTACCTACTCAGGTGTCTCATTTTCTTCCTCTAGATATTCTGGTCACCTGAAAAATTGCATCAACAAAGGCACCAAAAACTCCTTTGACACAAGTAAATGCTAGGTTGTTACCCTTCTGACTACACTAGCTTAAATATTACTTCGTTAAAGTTGCCTAAACCTAATGGAAAATCCATAAAATTTGGATCCGGGTACTCTTTTACGATATCGAATACACTTAATTTTTTATCAAATATAGAGCTACCTCCAAATATTATGATCTTTATTTCATTTATTCACTTTAACAAGTATCTCAAAAGCTTTAGTTTGCCCAATCCTAAAGATCAAAATCATTTAGGATAAGCCTATCGGTGTTCCATCTAGTCCAAAAGGAAGAGCCATAAACACCATTTAACTCAATTTACTGGGAATATCGATACTCCAGAGTTAAGTGGTTAAATAACATAGTACCAAGGAATGGAATCCCTTTACTAGGTACATGCCTAAAAACCGTACCACTACCATCGTGTTGTAAAGATCGGTTTAGAAAAATTTAGGCCGATTATTACAGCTTGACACAAAAACAACGGTACCAAAGTTTCACAAAAACTGGGCTTACGGATAAGTATCGATGTAACACACCAAAGTTAAAAAGCCTAATGTCAAGTTGATAAGGCCTAGATGTTCGAACAAGGCCCTCTCAGGCAAGACACCCCACGAGGTGTGGACAGGCTCTAAGCCTTCTGTGAAGAACCTAAGAGTGTTTGGATGTGTTGCCTATGTGCAGATCCCAAAAGACACGAGAAAGACATTGGACTTCCGAGGTCTCAAGACCATCCTGATTGGATATACTTCATCTGATAATACATACAAGTTGTATGATCCTAATACCCAGCAAATCTTGTATAGCCAGGATACAGTCTTTATTGAGGATTAGTTCGTCGACATCAAAGACAAGGATATTGCTCCAGGAGAACCTTCATCACCTACCATTGACACGATTGTCCAAGCTTCTGGCTCAACCGTGTCTATTGTCGACCCACTTCATGACAACGAATCAAACAAAGACGTTGCTACTACCCAGCAACAAATCCCAGGAGTGGTTCATCAGTCGAATCCTCCCAGAAGATCAAGCTGAGTGCGCACACAGCCCACAAGGTATACTCCTGAGTCTGTATGTCTCTTGATACAAGGAACGATGACTGTCAAAGAGGCACTCATCCAACCAGACTCTAATCTCTAGAGAGAAGCTTTGGACAGAGAGTATTCCTCTCTGATCAAGAACCAGACATGGTCACTAGTCAAAGCTCCTATTGGCTGCAATATCATTGATTGCAAATGGATCTTCAAGATCAAATACAATGCAAATGGAGCAATTTATTGAAGGAAGGCAAGACTGGTAGCACAGGGATTCACCCAAATTTCCAACGTCAACTACAATGAGATTTTCAGTCCAGTAGTCAAACATTCGTTGATCCAAACGCTCCTGTCCTATGCTGCAGCTGTCGACCTTGAATCAACTTGATGTAAAAACAGCCTATCTGAATGGAGTTATATAAGAAAACATCTACATGATCCATCTTGAAGGATAAGTATTGGAAGGTATGGGAAATCATGTTTGTAGACTCCACAACGCACTTTATGACTTGAAATAACCTGCCAGAGCTTGGTTTCAGACGATCAACACATTTCTCATCGAACAAGGATTCAAACCAAGCACTGTTGATTGCAACATCTATTCCAAGTCAGTGCAACAATCCCTCATTATCATCACCTTATGCGTGGATGATACGTTGCTCTTCAACAACAATACCAATTTGGTCAAGGATTCTAAGCAAATGCTATTTTCAGAGTTCAACATGACTGATCTGGATGAAGCTCACTTCTATCTGGGCATTTAGATCCACAGAGATAGAGTGAGACGACTGATTTACATCACTCAACAAAGTTATCTTCACAATGTTCTTAACAGATACAATCTAATAAATTGTAAATTAGCTCACTCACTGTTGGATCCAGGCCTACATTTGTCAAAGGACCAATGTCCCAAACCAAGCAAAGAGAGGAGCAGATGAGAGAGTATTCTTATCAATCGATACTTGGATCTCTCATATACGCAATGGTCTATACAAGACCAGACATCTCTTTTGCAGTAAGCTCACTCAGCCAATATATGGCTAATCCTATCACTACCCATTGGAAGGCTCTCATAAGAATCATAAGGTATATTTGAACTACCATGGACCAGTGCATCTGCTATGGAGATGTCAGCAACGACAATCTTTATCAGCTCAATGGATATTGTGATGCAAGTTGGGGAGGAGATGTAGACAATCGTAAGTCCACATCTGGATTTACATTCTTCTTCAACGGTGGTCCTATCTCATGGAACAGTTGTAAGCAAACCTCTATCGCACTTTCTTCTACAGAAGCTAAATACATTGCTGCTTCTCAAATTATTAAGAAGACATTTTGTTTGAAAAATTTACTGTTAGACGTTAATCTGTATCAGCACAACCCTACAATTTTATTCTGTGATAACCAGAGTGCTATTTTCTTATCGACCCACCCTAGATTTCACTCTAGGAGTAAGCACATTGAAATCAGATATCACTACATCAGAGACAAGGTTCTCAACAAGGAGCTGAGCTTAACATACTGCAGAACGCAGGACATGGTTGTAGATATATTCACGAAAGCACTAAGTGTTAGTGCACACAACAAATTTTGTGCATTGCTTAGTCTGAAGATCAAAGCATTCTCGGATCCAGATTAAGGGGAGGGGGTGTTGGATTTATCTCCTCTACTCTCCTAAATCCCATTTTAGTCTGCCTCCATTCATGCTGCATTTTTATTCATGTTGTCGCACAGTTTGCATATTTACATATAAATTCTCACAGGCGAAGAAAAGGCGAAAAACGCGACACTGTGTTTTTACACATGATTTGTGACAAGCGAAAAATGCGATACTGCCTTACAAAATGCCAAAGGTGCCCTAGGAAAAGCGAAGGCACCTTGTAAATCAAATCCTAAGGCATTTCATTAGAGTGACACATTTTTGCATCTTCACCAACATTCATTTCAACGAAGGCTGACGTCACGACCCTTTTCACGCTCATCCCAATACAACTGTGCTAACATACTCGACAATGATAACAGCCACCCACGATCTTCTACAGACAACACATCCACTTTGTACTTTCTTCATTCGCACACATGTACCATTGTGTATATATATTGAATACCATTTTGTGTATTCATTGATTAAAAGATCAAGAACAAGTGTGTAAAATATAGCATCAGAAGCTTATCAGAGATAGACGAAGTAGATGCCTTGTGCATTGATTCTTTATTATCAGTAATAGGTGCATTCCTTTTACAGATTGAATTAGCTTTGTAGAGCATGTGGTTTCGTCCGCTATTGTCTTGTGCTCTACCACATTATTGACATATAAATTTTGCTATACTTAATCTGATAACAACTCTTTGTTCTCCTCAATATTTCTATGCTTATTTTCATTTTGTCTGACTTTCTTGTTGCTCAATCTGGTAATCTGTTTTTAGCAAGTTGTTATTAGTCTAACTGTTGACGACTAATATTTAGTCTTGCCTTTCGCAAATCATTTGCGACTGATTATCAGTCGAGCTCAGTCTAGCTCTTCGCGAATCATTCGCGACTAATAATTTGTCTAGCTGTTCACGACTAATTATTCTTTCTGATGTTTTATTAATGTTTGGCTACGTAATCAAAATGACCGTGGTTTCTATCACTAATATACTGTTCGTTTCTTATAGGCATAGTCATTCTTAGGAAAAGAGTAATATAGCTCATTCCGCTGCGCACAAACACTTTCTATTCGAGTTCGTTTCTTGTTCGAGTTTTGAGATCGTTTCTTTTCGTGTTTGTTTTCTTTTCAAGCTATTTTCATTTCTCACACACCCTCTTCCTCCCAACATAATCAAGTTGGATGCTAATGTTGTCATTGGAAGTGTGAGCATGGCAAGGGAGGAGCTTTCTCAAGTGGAGTTGTGGCACAAAAGGTTAGGCCATCCTAACTAGCAAGATATGGAGTCCATGATTTCCAAGGAGCTAGCACTTGGGCTTCCCAAATCCATATCCAAGTGTGGCAAGCTTTGTGAAGCTTGTGGTCTATCCAAGACACATAAGCAATCATTTTAGAGATCAATGAATAGATCTTCCTTTCCTCTTGATCTTATACACTCGGATGTACACTCATTTTCACATGTATCTAATGGTGGAGCTTCTATGTATGTAACCTTCATAGATGATTATTCAAGATACACATGGATCTATCTTTTGTCTAAGAAAAGCTTAGTGTATGATTTTTTTGTAAAGTTCAAAGCTCTTGTGAAAAAGAAACTTAATGCTAGCATCAAAGTGTTTAGATGTGATAATGGAGGAGAGTACATCTCCAATAGCATGAGAGATGTTTGTGAGACTAATGGCATTAAGAGAGAATTTACATGTACTTACTCCCCCCAATAAAATGCGGTGTTCGAGAGAAAGAATAGATCATTATGTGAATGTGCCAAAGCATTAAGATTAGATGCCTCTCTTTCTATTTTATTCTGAGGAGAAGCAATTACTTGTGCCAATTATTTGGATTTACTTGTTATGTTCACATTCCTTTAAAAGTAAGGAAAAAGGAAGATGCCACTTCTTTTAAAGGCATTTTTGTTGGCTATAGTGAATGTAGCAAGGGATATAGGATTTATGATCCTATCTCTAAGAAAGTTAAAATAAGTAGAGATGTTCTCTTTGATGAATCTCACAATGCCAAAGTGAAAGAGATCTCATCTAACTCTCATGTTTTCAAAGATCTTGTAAAGGCTGAGGAGGAGCTTCAAGAAGATGAAGACCTTGAGGATCTATCTCAAGATCCAAGAGTTCTCATCCTATTACTTCCTACACTTTCTTGATTATTACACTTGCATCTTGTTTTGAAGAAAAGGTTTCTTGCAAACTAAGGGCATAGATTATGATGAAACATTTTATCCTGTTGCTAAGCTTGTCATCATAAGATTGGTTATATGTCTTGCTACTTCTTTCAAATGGGAGCTTTTCCAACTTGATTGATCTTCCACAAATCTATTGATTAGATAAAAAATATGCACTTAACTAGCCAGAACAATAATGAATTTGATCAATTAAGTGGATGGGCAGCCTCACACATGTGAAGACCTATCACAGTACAGACAGTGGATAGATAGTGAATTACATTAAGTATTGATAGCATTCAATGCATAAAATCACAACACAAACGATGAAAACAACATGCATTTGCCTCAGAATCAAGATCACTCATCAAACTTGTTATTTACAATGATGATCTATATATAGATCAAGTACATTTTTACTTGATATCCTGACTTAGCAAGCCTGACACGTGTGGGAATGCCACATCACTTTTAGATCCACAATCAATGGTAGATAAGCACCCACCGATTTGATTTCTAGATTGATGCCATTGCCTCACCTTGATTTTCCTTGATTTGAGGAAATTTCCTAACTTTTAGGAACTTACATAATCAACTCCTATGATCATGTACTAATATTTTCTAGATATGCACACACGTGGGAACATCCTTTCACACGTGGGAAATCACCATTATTTACATGGGTATGCTTGATCAACTAGTAATAGAGTGCCAAATGGCAATTTTCAACTTGACTAGCTTTTCACTAGTTCATACACATGTAAATCAAGATTTTGCCTATCTAATCAAATTGAATGCATCTCATGGGAACATGATCCACACGTGTGGGATCAAGTTATACACATAACATCATGAATCAAAGCCAGGATTTTGACAATTTTAACATGCTATAGATTGCTTCGATCTCCAAAATAAATAGATAAATGAAATAACATACATGAGATTAACAATAAACTAGTGGATTGGAGCTAACACGTGAGTTGAGCTTGAATAGAGTGATGCCCTCTATTACGACACCCTACAAGCTTGCAAACTTGAATGTGTGACATTGAGTGAAATTCCAATGACAAGTAAAAACTACCACTTCTATGAGGATACAACTTTTTATGCAACTATCCTCTTTGTAATGAAGCAAGAACCAAAAAGAAAAGAAAGTTAAAGCAAAGAGGAGCAACCCAAAATCAAAAGAAATGGATCTACACCAAAGCTACCAAGTATTAGCTCTTTCTAGCAAGATATCTACATCGTACCATGTAGATTTTATTTGTTTCATTTTTCATTTCTATGATGTTAAAATGATAAAAAGTGCTAGTAATTCTTAAATTTGTGAGGCATGCAAGTACTAATATTATTGATTTATTCTCTTACATATTATATTCTCATTCAAAACTTTATGGTAACCTATATCCATTTTACGGCTTTTCTTAAACTTCTACTTAATAGCAAAACTCATAATCTATTTAAATTCATTTAAACCTGAATCTCCTTAAGCCCTCTATGAAACTTCAATATTTTGTATATTGATAATGTTCTTATGTTAAAAAGGGGAAACAAAAACTTATGTTTAAAACTGATACTTAGAGCCTCTAATTTAATCTAATCTAAATTTTTCTATCTAATATGAAGAGCTTCACGTCATCTAATAATTTGATTTTATTTGAAGGTTCTAGAAGATCTTAATGATTTCCATACTACAATCTCTTCTAAATGTTCTTTTCCAAAACCAAAACAAGCTGTTATTTAATTTTTTCCCCTTGAAACCTCACATACCTAAATTTTCCCATCTATTCTCACAAGCCTTGAGATAGTTCAATTTTTTAAAATTTCCTTGCAAGAGGCTTACAAGCAATTTTTATGGCTAAAATTCTCCATCCTTTTCATATCTTCTCTATAAAAGAACATCCATACAGTGTTCTTGCTAGAAAGATGATTTCCAAATAAATATTGCCCATTCAACCCTCGGATCATGCAACAGAAGAGGAATCGGTACCAGACCTCTTATTTTTACCATCAGGGAGCACCAAATGCGGCACCACGGTATGGCGCGTCAAACAACCAACAACGCATGGCCTTACCTACACCACCAAGGCCAGCTAACAATCAAGTGGCTCATGTAAATCTGGCTGCAATAGTGGTACGGTCCGAAAGAGGCGTTTGTCGATCCGACAATCAACAAATACTATTCAACCTACATTGCACAACCTCAACATCAGGGAGGTAAGATCTATGGCTGCTATGGGGATCCAGCGAAGTCCATAGAATTGTTGAATGTCCTTATAAGGGACAGTATACGGCCTTTTGCAGAGAATGCAGATATGAGCATTGCTACAAAAAATGCACAGTTCAACCTGGAACGAGTGCACCCTTGAATCTAGTCTCGGTACAACCGATAGCAGTTCTAGGAAGGATGCCACAGGAAAAGCAAAACCCCCATGTTCCTGTGCTAGCAGTTATGCAAGCGCAAAAATGGAAGGGAGTGCCCCCACCACCACCTCCATCAGTATCAATGACCGACGACCAGCCCTCAGCTACAAGACCATATCCGAATGTGAGGAAAAAAAAAAGGATATACCATAAGGTCCGCCATTGGGTATAGAAGGCACAAGAAGAGGAAGCTGCTCAAGCACGAGAAGCTCCTGTTGAACCTCAACCTATGGAAGAACCAACAGCACCAGCGACCTCCCTAGAACGAACAGATCAAAATGACTACTTGCATCATCACGAACCACCGTTCCATATGGAAGTGCCAGAGGTCCCATAGACAGGTGTGCTCACCAGTTTACTGTCAAGCTACGTAAACTTATCTCTTGGTGAGTTACCGAGGATTGCATCTCAAGCCAAGAGCATCCTAGCTGAATGGGCCAAAGCGAAACCAGAATTAGCAGTGGAAGAGCCCTTATACTGTGCAGGCTATGAAGGAACGAGCAATGTCCTCCATATTGGGACAACGTGGTAAAGTGAAGAACGCAACATCACCCTACCAATCCACCGCAATAGTGGTAGATGGAGGATCGGGTGTAAATTTTATCTCCACTACCTTGTATCAGAAATGGGTTGAAATCAGCAAAATTTGTCATCAAATTGGCAGATCAATCATGTGTGAAATCAAAAGGTGTAGTTGTAACATCCTAGTAAAAGAACGGGAATGCAGTTTGTAATCATCTTTGTGGTGATGGACATACAGAGTCTCCTTTCGCCTACTGCATTTTGCTAGGAAGACCTTGGTTAAGAATCGCGCAAGTGGTTCACAACTGGGAAACCAGAAAACACACCTTCAAAAATAAAGAGTGGGTTGTAAAGGTTGATCCAACCATGTGGGCGGTAAAACCAATTATGCCAAGGGCTGATGACGGATCATCCACCACTAATCACGCAATATGAAAATAGTTGAAGCTAGCAGATCTGATTGGGAGCACAAGTTACATGCTGCTCTGGGGCATTCCAAATAGCTTACAAAGGAAGCACTGACCACATGCCGTTTCACCTGGTTTATGGTCAAGATGCAGTAATGCTAGTGGAGTTTCTGATACCTTCATTGAGAATTTTCACAACACACTTGATGAATCCAAATCTCTGCAATTACGCCATGAAGCATTCCATAAACTTTGCAAGATGCGCTTAATAGTTGTGCATGCATTGGCGGCTGAGAAAGAGTGACGCCAAGCATGGCATGATCACCGAATGCACAAGAAAGATCTTCAATCCGGAGATCTAGTCCTCATGTATAAAACTAAAGCGATCAAGAGAAAGTTGAAGTTCACAGGCAAAGTCCCGTTCCGAATAAAGGATATGCTTAGCCATGGACTCGTGAAACTTCAATAGTTAGATGGGACGCCATTCGATACTCACCGACTTCACAAGTACTGGCCACCTCAGTGAAACAGATCCAAGGTGTGGATGACGCATACAATGATCAGATTAAACCTCATCAAAAGTCATCCCAGCCAAATCTAATGAAATCAAGCCAAGATCTAGATAAGATCTAGTCAGATCAAGCAAAATCCACCAAATTTCAACAAGATCAGACAAGATCCAGACAGATCAAGGAAGATCCAAAAAAATCCAAGTGGGATCCAGATTTAGATAGGATCCAAAGAGCAGCAAGTCATCAGATAATAACAATCAACCTCTGTTCTTGCAAATCAGAGACGAGAATTTTGAGAAAAAACAACAAAATGGAGGTAAAAATCATTTAAACTAATGGATCAGCTACGAATTGTCCATCAGAACTCTCGAAGAACTCTCCATAGTTAGAATTGACCTGGATGCAATGGTATACCAGTTTGCAAGAGCCATGGATAAGAATCTCAAGATCTCACCAAAAAACACCAAAAAAGAGCACTTTTGTGATGATTTTTTGAGATCCCTTGGGAACTAACTCTTGAGACTTTGTCAGTCACTAAATTTGACTCAGATACATCTATAAAAATCTCTACAAGAGTTACTGATGGAAAATCATCAAATTCAAGTGTCTGCAAGGCTTCAAAGAACCAGAA
Organism: Diphasiastrum complanatum; assembly: GCA_029204225.1. Lineage (NCBI taxonomy): Eukaryota > Viridiplantae > Streptophyta > Lycopodiopsida > Lycopodiales > Lycopodiaceae > Diphasiastrum > Diphasiastrum complanatum. Next base: position 50,950,582 of record CM055104.1, on the reverse strand, counting down.
ACTAATGAACCTTCGTAAACCAACCTTCACAGAGGGCATAAATAAAATCAAAACAGTGATATTAGCTTGTCTATATGGTTTGATCTTGAAAAGCCAACATCTGGAGAAAGTTGTGCGAGAGTTCACCTCTTGCGAGGGTTAAACCTTTGCAAATAGGCTTGGACCTTCACAGAGGGCAGTCAAATCACCTCCTGAACCTTCGCAGACTTCACTGAGGTCTTAGAATATTGTGACAAAGGTCCCTGCAAAATTTTGGTCGGAACTGGGCTGAGAAAAGTGCACTTCTCCTGATACGCACTCTAATTTTCACCTATATAAAGATAGAATTCGAGTCATTTGGCACTTCATTTAGCGAAGCTCTACCGAAAAGTACACTGAATTCCAAGTTCTCCAATCATGACGAAAATTTTCACACGCCTTCATCAACCCACACAGCCATCTGTTACACACTCAATTCCACAATTTCCATCTTCATTCTCTTGAATTCCACCTTTTCATAGATTTTAAAGTCTTTTAACCCATTTTTGATGTCTTTTTCTTTTTTTTGAGTGTCTTTTCATCTTTTTTCAGTCGATAACAAACTTTACCATCCATCTAACGTCATGGCTTCTTCTTCCTGTACTAACAATACTGGAAAAAGGTTATCCAACGTGAGATACCTACTACCACCCAGATCTAGGCCCTACCATCTGATTCCTTGGTAATCCCTTGGCTTCAGGCTGTTGGCCCCCTTCTCAAGCAATGGGCTTTTTCATGGCATTCTTCTCTTTTGATATTAACATGGATCTAGCTCTCCATGCTTATGCCATGTGGAACACATCAAAGTCGTGCTTCCACATCTTGTACCAGGGTACCATGTACAAGGTACACATTAACGCTAACTCTATGGTCACCATAGGCATTGTGTCCAGTGATCACCAACCCATCTCCCATCTCCAAGCTAAAAACCTCATCAAGCTCTACATCATGGCCACTACTCCTGAACTCCCGGTCAAAACTAACAACGGTTATTTGATAGAGGCTATCAATGACCACATAATCCAAGCCGCTGCTTACTTGTTAAACAACTTCTTGGTACATTCCAGTCCACATTCATGAGCCAAATCGTGAAATCCTTCATCGAATTCCCGAGCTCCTCGATTGTGCCATATGACTGGCATACCTTTCTTATGCATGAACTATCCATCGCCATCAAGCCTAACATGCACGAGCGCATCGCCACCGGCCAACTTCTCTGTAACTTCGCCTATGCACTCCTTGAACAGAAGGTTCGGGAGTTTGACCGTTTCACTATCCTATCTGCCATCATTCTACATACTAACCTTGTTTCCACCTTTTGTTGCATCCACCTCCCAACATCCAGCAGTTACTGACACAATGGCGTGGCGTTGCCTCCTTTTCATCTAGCCCTCCTACCACCCAACAATGCACAGCCCCCACACGACCTGCATCCATGTCTTCTGCTTTCGCTTCTATTCCAAAACCTTCTGTCACTACCACTTCTGCTTCTATCGCTCCGATCTCTCTACCTTCATCCGTTGTTCTCACTTTCTCCACATCTTCCATTACCATTGCTTCTTCCATCTCTCCTCCTATTTCCATCCCATTCGCACAAATAAACCTAGAGGACTCGCAAATCTCACCTGCCACCCTCCATGTAGTGGGTTTCTTTCCTTGCCTATCCTCAACCCAAGATCTAATCAATCTAGCGTCAAGGAGATGAAGTTAGTTGTCACGAATAGATTCGTTCCCATGAGAGCAATAGCATATTTTAGATTTCAGCATGAATGGATGATCCAAATCTAACTCTAACATCCATTAACACTAAGCACTAACACTACAATCATTAACATTAAGATCCACAATGAGGATAGCTTACTCTTTCTCTTTCTCCCTTTCTCTCTCATAAAAAGTATAAAAACATGCAATCCCAATAACCATCAGATCCAACAATTAGCAAGTACGACAAAAGCATGAGGGACGAGGAAAAGTGGTAGAGAGAAAGGACATTCACAAATCCATTCCATAAGAGAACCAATTTGCTTGTATTGAAATGAGGATATAAACATGTGTAGCAAATTGGAGTTGGCCCCTTCTTATAGTAGAGAGGAGGACCCTGGCCTCTGAATTCTATTGACCCATTTCTAGCTCCCTAATTATTCAAATTTAAAAAAGAGTAGGAACCATTTAAAATTGGAGGGAAACCCAACTTTATTCACTAACTTGACATTTAGGCCCTGCGACATTAAAAGTCCCGCAAAAAGGCCTTAAGTCCTTTTATGTTGAAAAACGAGGATAACGATAAACGAAACAAACACGAAAAGAAGCGAACTCGAAACTTGAAAGAGAAACGAACTCAAATGAAAAGTGTTTGTGCGCAATGAAATAAGTTATCACACTCTTTCCTCAAGCATGACTACGCCTATCAGATTTGAACAAATAGTCAGTGACAGAAATAACGTTCGATCTGATTACGTAGCCAAACATCAAAATATCAGAAAGATAATTTGTTGCAAACAGCTAGACAAATTATTAGTCGCGAATAATTCACGAAGGGCTAGACTGAGCTCGACTGAAAATAAGTCGCGAAAGACAAGACTAATAATCAGTCACGAACAGCTAGACAAATAATTATTCACGAACAATAAATTTGCAGAAGCGATGAGCAGACAACCAGACAGAACATAGAAAAGCATTGCAGTATTGACACAATTCTGAACCCAGAAATAGACAGAGCTATAATCATATTATGTATAACAAAATATACAAGTCAATTAAGCAGGTGATTACAAGACAATAGCGGACGTAGCCGCGTGTTTCCCAAAGCTAATCACAATCTGTGAAGGTTTATGAGCCTATTACTGAAAATCTATTCAAAAGAAAAAGAATCGATGCACAAAGGCATCTACAATGTCAGTCTCATATGTTGTAAATAAATGAACTGTGTGAGTCATTAGTGTGAAAGAGCATGAATGGAACATGTACAATGTGTGTTTAAGAATGTCGTTGCTAGTGCATGAATCGTTCTAATTGTGTGTAGAACTACTTGTGATCAGTGGACGCAATCACTCATAAAGAGAGCTAATTAACAGTCACAAATGCAATAGATTAAGCCAGTGACTGAGGTGTCGAAGATCACCATGCACTGAGTAGAAACAAGACATAAAGAATAGCATTCTTGTAATAACAGAAAAGAATGGCACAATAAAATATGTACATCAAATAATTGGATGGATAATACATTTGCACATAGCTGCAATGTTGCTGTGTGAATCACTGACGTAGAACTGCCAGCTGCTGTTAATTACTATAGAAGAACAAGATGAATCCATAGCAGTGTGCCACATTGTAGAATACTACAAGACAATAAGTAAGGAAAGGCAGAAACACCACTGTAGTAATACTACATAAATCACTGACATGGAAATGTCAGCTGCTATTGCCTGTTGCAGGAAGAACGTGAATATTGAATAGGTTTGTCTCTTAGTTTTTTCAATCGCTCATTTACGTATATAGCAGTTGGAAGATCTTGTTCTATCTTAACTACAATTACAAGATCGTTAACAGCTGCTAAACTGATCAATAGATCAGTTCATTGTTGGAGCGTGAAGACATAATGAGTAAATTCGTAGATGGATGATGCGACACTCCCTGGATTTTGGCCTTTGTCTTTAATTAAGGACAACCTTTGGCATTTGGAGGACACCTTTTCAATTTTAAAGACAAGTGTCGCATTTTTTGCCTGTCATAAACAACGTATTAAAATACAGTGTCGCATTCTTTTTGACTGTCAGAGATTGCATGTAAAAACACAATGTTGCATTTATGCAATTGTCGTCTGTCATAAAATGCATGTAAAATGCAGTGTCGCATTTTTTTGCCTGTGGAAATTCACGAGTAAAAATTTAGACTGTAGCAGCAACACGAGTAAAAATGCAGACTTGTTTTGTCAACAGTTCTACAAGAAGGTAATGAACAGATTCTCATTACCAATTGAATTTTAGAAAAATTCTCACATTTTATTGACTTTCTAATTATCAAATCTCTATGTGATCATCGAGTTGGACTTACACATGCAGGGTGCCAAATCTCTCACTTATTAACTAGGGTTAGAATTTCCTTGGAATACGCAATCCCTCCAACAGTATCCCCCACCAAAATTGGTGGCGATCCCATGACACCTTCGAGATGCAGTTACTGTGGGCTTTTATTTGCATCACGATGAATCCTTATTAAATGATATTGCACCTTCTCCATGAAATCGAGTCGGGCAATGTTGAAATCTAGATTGTGTGGCAAAAAACAACGATAGACTCCGGCAATCCACTTTGAAGTTGTCCAAGGTATAAATCGAGATTCCTAGGAGCCTCCCATCTTTGCAGCATGGAAATACAATCGGACCACCGACAGCTGATCCTTAATGCTATCTAACACCATTGGCTTATTTGGATCGAATGCCAAAGTAGAAAGATAATCATCCCATTGCGTTGCAACGGATGCCAATAGAGTGAGATATTTTGCGAACAACGTCGATTACCTAACTATAGGATCAGAAGAGTGAATATACTCCCGCTGGTATGCTTGTAGGGCTCGATGGAAGTCCACTGAGATCTCCCAGCTATACAGTTGGTGGATGATTGGCCAGTTCGGCGTATGGATGGTGATTTTGTCCATGGACAATCCCAAATCCTTCCACTTATTTCTGCGTGGCATTGGTACATAAATCTGCAGTTGACCCTGGAGCAGCTGCACTTGTTGCTTTGCATCCTGCACGGCCTTGTCCACTTGGTCTTGGGCGGTTGTAAGTGCATTCTACAGTGAACTGACATAGTCTTCTAGGCAATCAGCCAATTGTTGTGCCTTCTTCTTCTCAGCTTCAAACTTAGCTTCGTGTTTCTTGGCTATCTTCAACTCTTTGTCCAGCTGATTCACTTTCTGGCTAATGAGTGTATTCTTAGATCCCATATCTGAGATGCGCTGTTCCATTTCTTTTTTCTTATCCAGTATAGACCGGATCACTTGCGCAAGGCTTGAGACTAAACCTAGAGCATCACAAGAATCTACTGTAGTGGAGGTGGTAGCAGCAAAAGGACCTCGTAGTATTGTCCCTGGTTGGCGTGGAGCAGGTGCCTATAATTTCTCTTCTTCAAAGAGATATTCTTCTTCATAGCCCTCAGGCACTGTGGCATCAAACTGCTTTAGTGATTTGACAACTTGCCCGACCTGAATTGTGGCTAGTGCCTGAGCTGGTGCGGTTTCTTGTGGCTCTGTGAGAAAGGTTTCTTCAAAAATAGCTTCAGAATTATGGACAGTCTCGAATTCTCTTCCGGGGGATTGGAGTTCAAAGGGCGCAAGGCTCTAGGGCATTACAAAAGCTTCTGAGGCCCCAAGGGGGTCGGAATCATCGACATGTCCATGGAATATTGGGTGTTTGGAGAAACAGCTTCCGTGTGTGGGGGTGAGGCGGCCTGGATAGCTGTGATGGGAATGATAGCCCCAATTGTCACAGACTGACCTTGTGAGAAAGCAAAGGCGAGGGAAGCATCAGAGACGAGGGGAATATGAAGTTCACTGCGAATAACAATAGGGAGTGGAAGCGCAGCTGAAGATGTCTGCTAGTACAGCGTCGTGACGCGAAAGGTGAGTCAAGAATGGCGATCTTGCTATGTGGACGACGGCGACTATGTGAGTTCGATGCCTGTTGCGATGACTCTATCGGCGCTTCTTCATAGATAGAGAGCACAACATCTATATGAAACCATGGACTTTATTATCAAGGTGGGAGGCTGCTAGGAGTGACAACATCTAGTCAGCAGCAAATTGCTGGTTGGTATTGCTCTTTTTGAGCTCTCCAAAGACAGTCTTGAACCAGTTATATGGTTCCAGAGGAGCCTTGGCTATTTTGGCTTGGGACTCTTATGCAAAATTTGGGAAGTAATACAGTCATTCCTTAGGTTGCCAGCCATCAGGAAATTGTTGAGGAGGTGAGCAGCAACCTGAATGGCAAGATCAGTAATGGCCTCTAGAAGATAGTCGTCATTAGTCTAGTGTAGGTCATTGGTAGTGTCAATATAAGGCTTAATAGCCTGTTTGGCTTGCTTATGGTTCGATGAGGCTTGGGTACCAGATGCTATCCCTATGGCAGCAAGAGCAGCTTCACTCACACGTACCTTGTGTGTAGCCCTAGAAGGTAATGTAAAATTTGGATTTCTCTTCCTTGAAGGCAAGAGTTATAAAATGCATGTTGATTCTCCCTGAGAAGGCTCTCGCATGAATACCCATTTAGTAAGCACATGCTCCGCAAGGGTCATCCACTGAGTGACCATGCTTGTGCTAGGAAGGATCATGATATCCGTTGCAGATGGGACATCACAATGGATAGTGTAACGAGGCGACTGAGACATATCTGTGGAAGAGATGATGAAAAAGAGCGGAAACTAAAAATATTCAGCGCGAGTGTATATCAAAAAATAGTATGGAAAGTTCTGAAGGCTTTGGTCACAGGAAAAATTGGCAAGAGGTTCGCTAGCACAAGTAAGGAATGAATCGAATTGAGCCAACTTATAGGTGAATTTGGAGGGTCCATTACACAAAATACTAGTTTGGCTGTTCAGTTCAAAACAAAAATTTGCAAGCTTGCTTAGTACTATGAAAATAGGCTATAAAAATCTCAATGAAGGTTTCAAACAAGTTGAAAGGGTGTTTTATTTGTACTACTCTTGTAATCGATTCTAAATGCCCATAATGTTGCATGCAGTTTATGTTCCCAATTAGACCGACTTGCTTCAACTGTTTTTGTCATAATAGTGCAGAGAATCTTATTGGAAGATTCAGCTTGGCCATTTCCTCTGGAATAATATGGAGTACTTAATCTGTGTACAACAAAAGAATATTCCAGTAAACACTTTATCGTTTGATTAACAAAGTGTGTACCCCAGTCACTAACAATCTCGATCGGACATCCAAATCTGATAATAATATTTTCATAGAGAAACTTGGCCGTAGATTTTGCATCAGCAACTTTGATAGCTTTGCCTTCGACCCACTTAGTCATATAATCAGTTGCTACGATAATGTATCGGGCCTGAGATCCTCGCAGAATAGGATGAATAGGACCAACATAATCTAGTCCCCATTTGTCAAATGGTGCTTGCGATAAAACCAGATGTAAGGGTCCATAGTTCTGTCTAGTAGGCCGTCATGCTCGCTGGCAAACATCACATCTTTGAATATAATTTTCCGTGTCCTTATGAAACGTAGGCCACCAACAACCTGATTGCAAAAGTTTGCGAACAGTAATATCTGTAGAGAAGTGTCCTCTGCCCATGGCATCATGTGAAAACGTGATTATAGCTGATATTTCATGCGGTAAAACACATCTACGTAGAATATTGTCTGATCCACGACGATACAATTGTCTTGCAATCAATCGATAAGGTTGAACCTTATGAATCAATTGCCTCTTCTGTACTTTTGTCAAAGAGTCATTCGGTTGTTCTAGCATCAGGTACTCAACAATATCCGCTGCCCACTCAGAAACTGCCTCTACATAGAATAATGCAACATCTAGTAATTTATCATCCACTTCAGTATTAATTGGTGTGGATTCAATTCGCGAAACATGGTCGGCAAGATAATGTTGCTTTCTCTTACGAGCCACAATTTGAAAGTCAAATTCAGTCAATAACAGTAACCATCTTGCAATACGCCCAATATTGCATGTCTTGTTTACCAAGTAAAGTAAATCCGTATAAAATGCAAAGTGTGTTTCCATGAGGTAATGTCGAAATTCCCATACAAAAAAAATCATGGCTAACACCACGTTCATCCAAGGTATTGCTTCTGAATTACATGATGGGTGGCTTAAACTCATGAAACTTTCAACTATGTATTCAAGTACAGATATTGATAAGCATGCTGATTTTTGTAGACAAAGTGCCCTAGAAATTTTAAAGAACAAGAAATTAATTCAAGAGAACATCGTCTCACTACATAAAATAGAAGATGCTAGTAATGAACGAAAATGGATTACCAAGCATTTATATGTCAATGGAATAGAAAAGGCTCAACATAATCCTTGTTTCATATGTATATATCTCATACATAAACTTGCTATGGAAAGACTTGATAGCCCAGATTTCACACCTACTATGGCAATGTGATTCATCTGTCAATTTCTAGCTTAATTTACCCTAGAAAAAGGTTTAAATTACATCATTCCACAAGTACTAACATTAACAATATCACTTCTGAACTTCATCTTGTCTGGTTTAAACTCATGAGATTAATGCCTAAATATGAATTTCTAGATGAAGGGATTGTAAACAAACATGCTTTAATTTGTAAGAACGATTCCCTTGACTTTCTTAAGAATAGGAAATGGATTCATATTGATATTGTATCTCCATCTAAACTAGAAGAAGCCAACAACAAATGCTTATGGCTCATTGAAAATATGTATGTTAATGGAATAGATAAGACACAACATAATCCATCCTTTCTATGTATCCATTTAGTCATAAAACTTGCTATCAAGAGACTTAATAGTCATGATTTCACGTCTTTTCTAGATGTCACAAGTAATTTGTACCAAACACATTACAATATATCATCAACAAACTAAACAATATACTACCAGAGAAATTCATACGCAATGAGGATTTACCTTTTTTTAGCTTTGCACGTATAAACCTCACAAGGATTCATTCAGATGGACCACTAATACCCATGATTGTTGTTTCAGCACACTTGCTTTATTCCTAGTAGGAGCTCTTGGTATGCTACATCCATTCCTAATGGAAGGAACAGGCCTTAAGGTTAAACCATACAAGAGTATCTTAAATGTGGATACTACCTTATTTTGGCAGTGTGATTCATCCATCAACTTTTATCTCAATATGCTTGATCGGATAAGCAATATGTGGGCTAATTTGTCCCAAGAGGACTTCTCATCGCACACAAAAAGTACATTTTTCTAGATTCAAACTGATACCAAACTCATAACATCATTGAAAGCATCTTTCCACATAATCCAAGTGATCTTCAATGTCACCGTACATGCAAAAATCATCCCAAAAGATTTTCATAAATCTGTCCAAATAGTCATAGAATGCCTTCGACACTACCTTCTAAAAAGTTGTCGGGGAGATTTTCAATTCGAATGGCATCACCTTATAAGCGTATGCTCCCCATTCCATAATGAAGGCAATTTTTCCTTGGTCCTCGGCTATCTGAATCTGATTGTAGCCACCTTATCCATCAAGAAAGCTATATAACTCGTGGCCCCACTTCGTCCAAAATCTGTTCTGTTAGCGACAATGGAAAGTGATCCTTGATAGTAAACGAATTCAGTTTGTGGTAGTCCACGCAAACTCGAAGGTTACCATTCTTCTTTGGGACAATCATGATAGGGCTTAACCAAGGTATGTAGTCAATAGCATAGATAAAGTTGACTTTTTATCAATTTTTCAACTCTGTCCTAACTTGTTCGGCATGTTTTGAATTCATGCGATACTATTGCTGATGAATCGGTCGTGCATCAATGGTGACGTCGATTGTGTGCTGATATATTTTCTTCAGAACTCCCCGTAGGTCGTCGTATGACCATGCAAAGACAACCTTATACTTCTGAAACAAGATTGTAGCATGCGTAATGAACTCTAGATTATTATTAGCTCTAATAGATACATACTGCAGATTCTCTTCCATCCCCAGATTAATTTGGAGTAGTTTTTCTCTAGATACTTGAGTGGAATGCAACCGTGTGGGTTCCTCCTTCAACATTCTAGATTTTCAGAAAAACTTCATGGCCATTGCTCTCTGTCTGCATTCTCCACTAACAGCTGCTCGTGCTCCTAATTGGATTCACTTGAATGTGCTTTTCCTTTGGTAGCAAATAAATTGATGATCATAAACAAAGGGGCTTTCCCATCTAGTATATAGTCAAGAAACAAACTAGTCAGATGTAAATCTTCCTCAGATTCTTTCGTCATCGGTTGGAATAGTAATTTCTCAATCGTTTCAACACCCATCGATCACAGAGCTGAGAAGCGAGTTGTCCGTGATGTGTTTGTAATCAAATCTTTTGTCCGTTTGGCAGGGATAGTTACTACTCCTATTGCCCAATCATGAACTACTTTGGCGACCCTTAGCCAAGGCCTGCTTGATCGAACTGGATAGACATCCATGCCTTATGGTAATTGTAGAACAACAAAGTTCAACAAGAATTGCAACCCCTTAATATTGACTGGTACCTTCTAGATTTTCCCGAGTGGAGGATCCCTTGTATGATTAGCCATGCGAATGGCTAATTGAGTCTTCTGCAAGGGTAAGTTGGTTAATTTACTGTAGGTGTCTTTAGACATGATATTGACGTCTGCTCCTCCATCAATCTAGACGCCACTAATGTCGATGTCTTGAATGGTGATCTCCAATGTTGGAACAATGTCCTGCTCTGTAGATTGCACAATAGTGTTAACTACTAGTTACTACAATTCCAAAATTCAAGCTCTTTGAAAATTTTTAACAACAGAAAATTCCATTCTCGATAAAGTCGACGACTACTTCTTTGTGATTGAGTTTCAACATCGTGAAAGCCAACACAATCATGGTGTAATATGGACTACAAATGCACTAATTTTTGGACAGAATCAATCACAAATAGAACACTTTTTGGATGAATACACATGTACAAACAACAACATGATTGTACGACAATACAAACCCATAGACATAAAAAAACGTGCAACAAGAAAAAAATGCATGTTTCACTTTCCAAAACCACCCATGATAAAAACTAAAATATTGTGCCCATTTGATAAAAATATAAATATAGAAACAAACATTTTTATGAGTAATTTATATGTAGTAATGTGTACATGAAAATTGAGAAAATAATTGCAGACATAGAGATAGATGTCGCTACATGGATAACATCAATTGGACTCGATGAAAATGAGTACATACAAGTGTTATGTACAACCATTAAAAAAAAACCAACAATATTTTTAAAAAGATATCCAAAAGATACATACACAAATCCTTTCAATCCTCAAATTAGCTACTTGTGGAATGCAAACATTGACATCCAATACATCCTAGATCCTTATGCGACAACAAGCTATTGTAGATCATACATGACAAAAGTCGACAATACCGTACCTTGACAAAAATCTTAAAAAATGCTATGTCAAAATCAATTTTAAACAATACGAATACACTGGATCATCTTAAAAGCACAGGAAATGCATTCCTTAACGCACAACAAATGAGTGCACAATTAGCTTCTTTTATAGTTTTTCACTTCCATTCAACAATACAACACAACCATTTTCACAAACTTAAAAAAGCAACAACACCGAGTGTTGGGGGGTTTCAGATCCCAAGGCAGTCCTAACCCTAGTTAATAAGTGACAGGGATTTGGCACCCTGCGTGTGTAAGTCCAACATGATGATCACATAGTTATTTGATTAATTAGAAAGTCAATAGAAGGACTTTAGGCCTTTTTGCGGGACTTTTAATGTCGTAGGGCCTAAATGTCAAGTTAGTGAATAAAGTTGGGTTTCCCTCCAATTTGGATGGTTCCCACTCTTTTTTAAATTTGAATAATTAGGGAGGTAGAAATGGATCAGAGGCCAGGGTCCTCCTCTCTACTATTAAAAGGGACCAACTCGAGTTCCTGTAGATTTCACGCGTGTGGAGTGTCCACAACATGTACTTGTGATATCCTAAGGTGTGTAGATGCACCAAGATCAGGACTAGATTGAGATTCAAGATCTATCTTTGATTCTATGGCAAAAACACACTACTACATGCATTAAATCACTTCCAACTCTCACTCACACGTGTGGGAAGTATTCAAAAATTATTTTAAACAAAAACAAGCTGCTTTCCTTGAGTAGAGAGAGAAAATCATCATGAGCTCTCGGGTAAAGAGAGAAAGCTAGAAATCCAATAACACTCAAAATCCACACAATCTCCAAATCAGTTAGATCCAAAATGAGGAGTACAATGATACTAGTAGATCCACGAGCTACCACTATGCTTAACTATGATTGGACCACACTTTGCCACCTCTTAATCCTATTGGACCATTGATCCATGTACCTCTAAATTCTATTGGACCATTTTCAAGCAAACCTCAAATTCTATTGGACCACTCATGGTTCCACCTCTAAATCCTATTGGACCTCTTAAACTTCATCAAACAAAAGCATTACACTTGTCTACACTCTAATTGGCACGAGTTTGGCCTCTTACTCTATTTTGGCTCAATAATGACATTACAAATGGAAATGGATAGTTTGCCATCTATGTCAAATTTGACCCTATCAACATCCTACACCTAAATGCTTGACTATGAAATTCTATGAGACCCCTATATCAAACATTTTTTATTTACTTTACAATTCTCCACATGTGAGAACATCCTCCACACATGTGAGATTCACTTACAAACTTCTATCATAAAAAATACCAAGCTATATTTTTTGCCAATTTCTCACACTCCTCCTCAAAAAATAGCTTGGAAAGGTACTAGATCACTTGAGAAGTTTGTAAATCTTTTTGAATGGTTCCTTTGGTATGCATAAGAAGTGAAGATCAGCCAAGGGATCCATCATAGCAGCACCCTCACCATATCCATGATAAGATCTCTTTGGTAGAGATCTCTTGCCAATGCCTTTGAAGAGTGCTCCACCAATATGCCACTATGATCATGGGCTTCCTCCATGATTGATGATGATCTTTGATTTGAAAGTTCCACTTGCATGATGGATGCACCATAAATAGAGAAATTTGAGGCTTCCAAGCCTCATAAGGATCATGGAGATCAAGATCATAAGATGTGAAACAATGATGATTATCAAGATTATGCTTTCTAGCTTGACTAGTCCACATACAATGAACTATATCCATGATGGATCTAATCTTGATATCAAAGACTACCTTGATCTTTTTTAGGCTAGCTACTCTCTCAAGGATGTAAGTGTCCACTTTGGATGCTTCACTTAATCTCAAGAGGAGTTTACAATTTGCCTCAAAACATGTGAAAACATGATTTTCAAAAAAGTGAGTACCAAGATCAATCTTGTTCTTACTAGAACCAAGAGCATACTTTTGACAATACAATATCTTGCTTTCAAAAAGTATTGAAAACATATCTAATTCAATAATGACAAGAAACATGTCCATACCATAAGCATCATACAAAACTAGTATAGGTTTTCTTGAACTTTGAGATCCAAAAAATTCAATGAAGCAAGATAGCATTTCAAGCAAATGAAGAGAAGCATATATGAATGTGTTGTAGTATATACAACATGAAAGATGCCCCTCTTTGCCATGTAAGGTGAGCCATAAAGACTCGGCCATGCATCTTGAAGATCTTCTTGAAATCATATGAAGAAAAAACTCCTCCTCACACCTTGGCCCCATCATAACTTGAATACCTTCAAAAAAGATAACTTGTGATGCTTCTTGAGAAGCCTTGATCTCGGCCTCTTCCAAGATTGAATCTTCATGCAACATGACATCTCTATTCACAATCACTTTTCCTATTCATCCTGTTGTGCAAGGATCTCAGGCCCGATACATTATCGTAGCAACTGATTATATGACCAAGTGGGTTGAAGCCAACCAGGCCTCCAGTTCACATAGTTGACGTCGTCCACACAGCGAGATCGTCCTTCCTAACTCGCCTTCCGCATCACGATGTCGTACTAGGCATACATCGCCAACTGCGCTTCCTCCCCCTACTATTGTTCGCACTGAACTTTCTATTCCCCCTGTCTCTGATGCTTCCCTTGCCTCTGCTTCCACTCAAGGACAATATGTGACTATTGGGGCTACCATTCCCATCACAGCTGCCCATGCCGCCTCACCCCCGCACACCGAAGCTATTTCACCAAACACACAATACTTTATGGATATGTTCGATGATTTCGACCCCCTTGGGGCCTCTGAAGTTTTTGAAATGCTCCAGAGCCCTATGCCATTTGAACTCCAATCTCCTAGAAGAGGATTCGAACAAATCCATGATACTACTGTTGGTGTTGAAGATTCATGCCAGACACTTCAAGCTGAAGACAGCCCAGTCACACTTCGGGTCGACCAAGCTGTGAAATCATCGAAGCAGTTCGACGCCACAGTGCTTGAGGGCTTTGAAGAAGAATATGTTTTTGAAGAAGAATAATCACCGGCACCTATTTCACACCAACCAAGGATGGTATGCTGCTGCCGCCTCCATGATAGTAGATTTTGGTGATGCTCTTGGTTTGGTCTCAAGCCTTGCGCAAGTGATCCAGTATATGTTGGATAAGAAAAAAAAATGGAATTTCTGACATGGGATCCGAAAATACTCTTATCAACTAGAAGATTGTTCATTTGGATAGAGAATTGAAGATCGTCAAGCAACACGAAAAAAAATCTGAAGTTGAAAAGAAGATGGCACAGCAACAGGCTGATCACCTCGAAGGCTATGTCAGCTCCCTGTAGAATGCCCTGACAACCGCACAAGATCAAGTGGACAAGGCCTTGTAGGATGCAAAGCAATAGGTGCAACTGCTACAAGGTCAACTACAGATGGCAGAGCAAGATCACACACATCTCCAAGGTGAATTGGATGCAACCACCCTTGAGCATGATGCGTATCTTTAGACACAAATATCAGATCATCCGGTAACACCGACAGAGATCACGTATTTGTTCAAGAAAGTGAAAACTTACAAAGTGGCCCTTCAAGGATTCCAAGGCCGTTTTGACAGGTTCAAAGGAGCAGCTTCAATTGAGTTGGCAAAGGCTAAAGCAACTATCAATGACTATGAAAAAGTAGTTGCTCAAGTGTTGGAAGCCGGACCACAAATCCCAGTACCGGTCATGCCACAATTCTCCCCTACGCACCAAGAGGATGTACCAATGGATACAGGGTTGGATTCGTGCATGGACCAGGGGGGAGCTCCAGAAATAGAAGAACCATCACCAGTTTCACAGGCAGTGACAGTGGGTCCATCCTCATCAAGGACCACACCGTTATTTAGAAGGCCCATCAGCATCAAGGACTGGATCCAGAGTTTCTTATCACAACATCCGCATGAGTTCTCGCATGGTGGTTGGGTCCTTAAGTTCAAGATCTCAGAGATAGAGGCCGACAAAGAATTGGACAAATACTTGCATTGGGAGAGCAACCGGCATAGAGAGTTACCATTTTTGAGAAAACTTCGGAATCAATCAGGAGTTATGTGGCCAGCCCTCGCCAATTGTTGTCGATGAGGGTGAGATTGAAGACTCTAGCATCTTCATATCTGCATTGTCATCTAATCAAGATGATCAAGCATGGTATATTGACTCAGGAGCCACAAGACACATGACAGGTAACAAGAATTGGTTCAGTAGTTTGAAGGTGTTGGATAATGGAACATCTATTTCACAACCAAATGGTGAGGTGTGCATAAGGGGATAGGCACAGTTTTAATCCAACTACCTGATGGCAAAAGCAGGATGATCAGGGAGGTACTTTACGTACCAAGTTTGAAGAAAAATCTACTTTCTGTTGGAGACATTACTGATCAAAAGTTGAAAGTAGAATTCGCCCATGATTGTTGCTTTGTGAAGGATGCAAACCAAAAGTTCAAAGTTATTGCGAATGGAGTAAGAGAGCCCAATACAAAATTGTACAGTTTGAATGCTACAATCAAGGGGCAACATGGACTTGTATCGTTCATTCCTTCGCAAACTGAGTTGTGTCACAAGAGGCTTGGTCACTTGAACTTGGGAAGCCTCAGTTTGATGAGAAAATTGGAGATGGTAACAGGATTGCCTACCATAGAAGATCACTTGAAATCGATGTGCGAATCTTGTGTATACGGGAAGCAGCATTGAGAGAAGTTCAATAAAGGGGGTGTTGCAAGACCAAAGAACATCCTGGATTTAATCCACACAGATTTATGCGGGCCTATGAGGACCATGTCCTTAGCTGAGCACAAGAATCGTACGATTGTGGAAAGTGCCAAATCTATGCTAGCTGAGATGAAACTACCAAAAGATTTTTGGTCAGAAGCATGTAGCACAGCAGTCTATCTTCAAAATAGAAGTCCTACCATTGCCATACCAAAGACACCTGAGGAAGCATTCACGAAGAAGAAGCCAAAGGTGAACCACTTGCAAATCTTTGAATGTAAGGCCTTTGTACACATTGCTAAGGAAGAGAGACGTAAACTTGATGTAGAAGCTATCAAGTGCATATTCCTAGGATATGATGATCGTGTGAAGGGCTATAGTTGTTTTGATCCAATCGAAAACGAAATTCATATAAGTCATGATGTTATCTTTGATGAATCCAAGATGTATGAAGACGAGGATGCTGAGAAGATAGACACATCCAGTGGGAATGAGGATACCTCCTGATGATGATCCATTCATTGATCTTCCGAGTGATGAACATGAGGATACATCTTAAGATACTACTACTCAACCTCAAGAAACAGGTTGGAGAGGTAGGGACAAACCTTTTGGTGCAAGAAGGATTGAAGTTGCAGGTGACAAACACAAGGAGAAGGATGTACCGTGGGATACATTTTCACCAAGAAGCCGATCACCTGACAGAAAGCTCCCTAAGTGGTTTGAGAGATTGATGGAGAGCTGCGACATAGATGACTTTCCAGGATCATCTAACCAGGGAGTGCTACGAAGATCAACAAGAGAGAAAATACTACCTGAAAGGTATGAAGCAAATTATGCTCTCTTATCTAGCATTATTCAAAGCAAAGGACCTTCGACTTATGGTGAAGCGAAGGATGATGACATTTGGGTCAAGGCCATGGGAGAGGAGATGGAGTCAATTGCTAAGCATAGCACATGGGCCTTAATAGAACCACCAGTTGGCAAGAAACCCATTGGTTGCAAATGGGTATACATGACTAAGTACCATGCAGATGGAAGTATAGCAAAGCACAAAGCAAGATTGGTGATCAAAGGGTACGCACAAAATAAAGGCATCGACTATGAGGAGACCTTTGCGCCAGTTTGTAAGTGGAATACTCTACATCTACTTATTGCTTTAGCTTCACATTTTGGTTGGCCTTTGCATCAGATGGATGTGAAATCTGCTTTTCTAAATGGTGAGTTAGAAGAAGAAGTGTTCATGGATCAACCTGAAGGCTTTGTAATGAAAGGACGGGAAAATAAAGTATGTCGCTTGAAGAAAGCGTTTTATGTTCTTAAACAAGCACCACATGCATGGTATAGCAGGATTGATGCCTACTTTCATTCAAAGGGGATGGTGAGAACAAATTCTCACCCAAATCTATATGTCTTATGCTTTGATGGTATGGTTTCTTTGATTGCTCTTTATGTTGATGACTTGATTATTACGGGAAATAATCAAGAGATGATAGACATGATCAAGAAAGACCTCATGGAACAATTTGAGATGACAGATCTCAGCCTGATGCATTACTGCCTTGGAGTAGAAGTGTGGCAAAAAGGACATGAAGTGGGTTTGACACAGGTGAAATATGTCAAAGAGTTGCTGCACAGGTTTAGGTTGGATTGCAAACCAGTAAACACTCCTATTGAACCAGGTAAAAAGCTTCCTAAGCTTGATGAGTCACAGTCATTTGATGCTACGCTATATAGACAGCTAGTAGGGAGCTTGATTTACCTTACCACGACTAGACCAGATATATGCTATGTTGTTGGCATTGTAAGTCAGTTTATGGCAGCACCTACGGAAACGCATTGGAAGGCAGCTAAACGCATTTTGCGTTATGTGAAAGGCACTTCAGAGTATGGCTTGATTTACAGGAAGCATGATGGTTTACCTGAGTTGTGTGGCTATGTGGATGCGGACTGCTCTTTCCACCACAGAAGCAGAGTGAGTTTAAGAAAAGAGATCCTCATTGTGTAATCTTTTGGGCCTTGGTAACACCATTTCTACTTCATCCATTTTACAATCTTTGAAAAGAATAAGAGGGTCACCACTTTCCAATGTATTATATACATTAAAAAAAAACAAAAGAGAAAAAGAAAAATCATAGAAAAGAATTCTAGAAAAAAGAAATGAAAAGGGCTAATTTTTTGTTACTTGTTGTACAACATATTTTCCTTCTTGTCTTCTTATTTTTATGTTTATTATTTTTTGATTATTTTAAAATAGCGGCAATATACATTCTCTTGCCATTTTCTCACCCTCCTTCTCATATACAATCTAGAAGGGCCATAAAAATGATGGTGAAAAGCCCACCTCTTAGGATCTCTGTCATTTTCTATTTCCTCTCTAACTTCCACTCCTCTTTTTACATTCAGCTTCATTCTTTTTCTAAGGATCAAAATCCAAGCCGATCCGACAAATTTAGCAAATCAATGCAGATCAACAATCCACCATCTGAAGCAGCACTCTTTAACCAAATAAAGATCCAAGTTGGTCCAAGTAGATTCTTGTAGAATTGAATTCAAGTAGATCTATCAAATCAACACAGATCCTTGATCCTATACCACCATCAATGTATCACCTAGCATCAAATCTTGCAATAGAAGAAAGAAGTTAGTTAGATGTGCATTGAAGCACAATAGGAAATTAATGTGGCACAGCTCAAATAGAAAAGGTAAAAGACATTGTAAAGTACAATTACTTGTAAAATAAATAAAGGCAAGTTAACTTATATTCAAAAGTCTTAGAAATGAGACAATAAGCAAATGCCACTTCAACTCTTTTGGACCCAACTATATAAGGGCCAGATCTTTTGTATCCCACATTGTCAAGTTTCATTTGATCAATCGAAGAGTTGAGTTCCCTCCTATGGTGTTTTGTGAATCTTGAGAGAGAGAGAGAGAGAGAGAGAGAGAGAGAGAGAGAGAGAGAGAGAGAGAGAGAGAGAGAGAGAGAGAGAGAGAGAGAGAGAGTTGTGAGGTAAGTGCCATGCTTTATGTTTGATGCTTGCTTTTCTATTATGCATGCATATGATGCCTAGATCGTTAATCATGCGCAATATCCCCCCTTGTTAGTTTAGATCTATTGTAGTTTGTAGGTTCAATTATGCCTAATCCCTTTCCATAGAACGCTATAGCCAAAGATTCAAGCATTCACCACCATCGATGAGCTATGCGGGTCAAAACTAGCCAAGCGATGAATTTGCGCATAGGAAGATTGGCTTCCATTCTCTTTTGTGGTTTGTCCCTCCCTTCCTCCTCCTCTCTTTATTAGTAGCATTGTAGGTGCTAGATTTGAACCATGGGCTTTAAGCCAATGTAGGTAGGTTTTCCTTCTTTTTTAAGCCTTGGAACCCAAAGAGGCCAAGAGCTAGTTTTTAACCCTTGTTGTGACTTTACAACCTTTGCTGGCCTATCCAACAATAGAATTGGAGTATGTACAGTTGGTAGTGTGATTTATAGTTGTACATTCTTTATGGCTTTATTGTATTGTTGACGAGAAAGCTTGTGGTGCTCAATACTTACGTAATCGACTACCATTGACTGGTGTGTTGAATGAAGTGCAATCCAACTGCTCTGTGTTATTGCCCCTTAAGATAATATTTTCTTGATCTTGTAGGGTCCTTCATCAACAAAATTCAACCTTTATTTGATCATCTTGCTTTTGTACATTAGTATAGGATCTTCGAAATTACGATTATTCTTGTGTAGATGGCAATCATGCAAGTCTTGTGGTGTGTACTTTCTGTAGCCAATAGTCTTGTTTCACACAGCTCATGTAATGTTGCATGATGTAGCTATAGCAATCTGGATTCATCCAATTTTTCTTTAGCCACGATCCTGAGGGATGGGACTAAGATTTTAGTGGGAATTACGACATCTTGACCACATATTAATTGGAAGGGTGTTTGATTACTATGGCCCATATAAGCTGTCATGAACGCCGAGAGAGTTGTGGATAACTTGGGCTCCCAATCGAATCGAATATTGCTTGTTTTGACAATTTTGGTCATAATGTTGCATAACATCTTATTTGAACATTATACCTGGCCAATTTCCCTTGGGTAATATGGTGTAGTGAATCGATGAATAATAAAGAACTCTTCAAATAAAATTTCATTGTTTTATTTATGAAGTGACTTCCTTTGTCGCTGACTATCTCTATCCGACATTTGAAGTGGGCCATAGATCTAGCATCTGCCAATCGCACTGACGTTTACTTCAATCCCTTTGGTGAGATAATCCATGGCCACGATGATGTATCTAGCCTGCATACTGCGTGTTAATGGGTGAATGGGACCAATGTAATCCAATCTCCACTTCTCAAAGAAAACTTGAACTATGTAATTTTTCTTTGTTCTACAACTTCATTTGTAAAATGCAAAATTTGAGTTCTCTTTTATTGTGACTTAAAAATGTGTGTGTGTGTGTGTGTGTGTGTGTGTGTGTGTGTGTGTGTGTGTGAGAGAGAGAGAGAGAGAGAGAGAGAGAGAGAGAGAGAGAGAGAGAAGGGTGCATAATGCTTATGATTATGTCTTTCATTATGTGACTTTTTTCTATGCATGTGTGACGTTTCATCCTAGCTATGTGTAATATATTTTCTTGATGATTTAGCCTCAATCGAAGCTTGTTGATCTAGCTTTAGCATGCAAACTTGTCATAAGATGCTATGTGTTAAGTGCGTAATTTTGTGTTTCTCACCAAGCTACAAGGGAATCGAATCAACCAAGAGGTGGAGTAGCGTATTGGGGGGGGACTGGCTCCCATATGCTTTCACTTCTAACCCCTCTCTACTTTTCGATCTCTCTTGTTATTGGGGGACTCGCTCCCATATGCTTTCACCTCTAACCCCTCTCTACTTTTCGATCTCTCTTGTTACAGCATAAGACTAAGTGTTAGAACAACCATGAAGGGCTATCGGCCAAGGGCTATCGGCCAACACATATAAATTTCTCATATGCCAAGCCTTGGAGCCCAAAGAGGCCAAGAGCTATCAAGGGTGTGGTGCCACAAACAGCCTAAATTAGGAATAAGATGAATTTGAATGCCCTGCCACTTTTCTAGGATTGTTTGGAGTTGTAAATCCTTCAATAGAACATAGTTTAGGGCTTTGGTAGAGATGGCACATGACAACTCCCTCTTCTCCTATTGTAGTTATCGAGTTTGACCATGAAAATTGTTGAAAGTCACTTTTTTTAAGGGTAGTGTGCACCTATTTAAAGTTGTGACCTTTTGTTTTAAATGCAATATACAAGTGATTTGAAAAGCCAATACTTTGTTGGTACACCAACGTATTTGGAACACAATGAATAAATCGTATCACATATGTGAATTTTGGATACCAAAAACAATTTGATACTACATCAATACCAGGGGAAAAAAAATCCATATTTTGCCCTTAGTTCGAGTATCAATATGAGCATCCACTTGACTAGAACCGGCCAGAATAGGATAACGTGAATGTGTGAAAAGGTATATTGTTGAACTAGATATAAATGGGCGGGTAAGTTCGTTGCACTTTGGACTCTTGACCATAGTTTTATCCTGTTAAGAATTAATTCTTTAAATAACAATCTGTTATCTTTCTGTTAGCGTCTGTTACAGTTCTGAGAGCTTAGAGTATAAAGAGGGCTGGCTGGAAGGAGGAGGAGAGGAGAGAAGAGAACAGAAGAGAAGAGCGAGCGAGGGAGCGATCGAGCGAGAATACGTGAGCGAGTGTAGGTGAGCGAGAGTAGCAGGAAAGAGTAGGAAACTGGTGGGTTTGGAATGATTAGATGATCTATCACCTTGTTTATGGATGATCTTGTAAGCTGCATCTGTTTGGATGACACACAGAAGTGAAGAAATGAGCTCACTTATTTAGCTGTTTTGTTTGACTTTGAGTGTGTGAGGACGGGAAGATGGAGGCAAGCCATTGTGCCCTGTTGATGGATTATGCAGCATGTCCTGTGCCAGATTTGGGGTGCCATGATCGGGTGGTGAGTCCCCCACCCCTCCCCCTTCCTCTTGCTTTTTTCACTGAGATTCTCATCCCAAAATGGCTCAGATCTTGTGGAATTGGTCATCGTCAATCAGCTTGCTTTCATCAACAGTTTGTGAAAATCTATTTGGGCTCTGCAAGGCCCATTTCTTGTCTCTGAGAAGTTTTGCGTTTTTGGTTTTATGACAAGAATCAGTTTAGATTACTCATTAGTTATTTTTATGTTTTGCAGAATCTGAAGGAGCTTAAGCATCTGCTGGTGCGTGCTTCACTTGAGCTTGAATCCGCTCGAATCTCTGCAAAAACTCAAGAACAATTCCACCAAGCCAGAATCAAGCATTTGGAAGAGCTTTTGAAAAAAGCAGAGCAAGAAAGGGATGAGGCCAACAAGGGATTACAGCTTCTGCTCAATCGCGTTTCCCTCATTCCTAGCTTGCAATCCTCCCTCACTGAGTTTGAGGAAGCGGCGAGCCATGGGCAGGCATGGTTGAGTGGGCAATCAGACGAGAACAAGCTCTGTTCGCAACAAGGGCATCTCAATCTTTCCCAGCAGAATGAGCATAAAGTGCAGTTGGCATCCAGGCAGCAGAACTGCCAAGGAGATCAGCTTGAACAATCAAAGCAACTGCAGCTATTCTCAAGATTATTAGACCAGCAACAATTTCACTCGCCACAGCAATCAGAGCAGCTGCATTCTCAAATCCAGCCAGTGCATCGTAGTCAATCCAACCTACTGCAAGAAAAAACTGTGCCCAGGTCAAAAAGAAAATTTGAGTTTGACGTAGAGCAGCATTTTGCACAGAGTGCATCATCTGTTCAGTTTGACGGACATCCAGCAGCCTCAATGCAAGAAGATGGCATGCTGGAGCCTTGGGTATTGTCAAATTGTACAGCAGCAATGGAAGGATCCTCCGAAGGTGTTTGCACATCTGCAGTTTCCTATCCCTGTTTCTTAGAAGAGAATTTGACAAGTCAAGCAGAAAGCTTAGCCCCATCTATTTCGGGGTTTTCATGTGCTTCGGCAGCAGCAGCAGCTTTTTCAGCTACAGAATTGTCCTCAGCACCAGTGAATGCAAGTGCATTTCCTTGTTCTTATGAAACTTTCAAAGGTGGGATCGGATCTGGAAGTACTCCTTGTTTTAGTCTTGTGGAGCCATCTTCAACCGTAGTTCCAAAACATTTGCCTGAGCCACCTGAGGCAGATCCCCAGGTAATGTTAAAATCTCTGCCTGAAAAAGGGAAGCTTTTGCAAGCTGTTATGCAGGCTGGACCTTTGCTGCAGACACTCCTCTTGGCAGGGCCAGTTCCTCAATGGCAACATCCTCCTCCAGCACTTGATGCTTTTCATGGTTTCAAGTGGCAATGACACCAATGCTTTGTGTCTGATTCTCCAAGATCTACTACCACTCCACCATCCACTCCTGTTAATAGCAAGTCATTCAGAATTCACAGTATGCCTCATTGCTAAAAGAGGATAGGTTTGCAGAGTAGTTATACATTTTTCTGAATTCAACACAAATAGCTCAAACTATGCAGGAAATTACTTACATGAGCATATGCTTGTCTTTCTCTTTTTGTAAGAGCAGGTCGTACTGCACTCAAAAAATGTATAAGTTTTAGCCTTGAATATTATATATCTAAAAACCATAGTACTGGGAGTTGCATCCAACTTCATCTGCTTGAGATCTTCTAAGTTCTAGCTAGATCTGCTTGAGATCTTATGCTTACTTGGCTCAAATTGTTGTTGATGATCTTTCAATCTTAAAACAGTGCATTTTTTTTTAATTATTCTTTTGTACATTTATCCTTTTTGTGTAACTTTAGTATCTGGTGCATAGCATTCCCAAGGTCGTAAGTATGTTACTATATTATTTGATATCGGGATTGTTCACTCCCATCTGAAGGGAGCTTTTTTCCTTTTAAGGCTGATTTCTCCTAAAATGCTCCTAATTTGCTTCAAAGATGGAGCCAAAACTCGTTAAAATTGAAAATGGGACAAAAAATAGGTTTGCATATTTTGCAATCAACTGGTAGATTGCCACTGTTCAAGTCTTCCCACGATGGCCTAAGTGAGCTGTGCAATGTTACAATGAGAATTGGTCCTCTTAATGTCTTAGAATTAAACAACTTGTTTGAATAGAAGCAAAATCTGTTGAAGTAGGAACCCTAGACTGATGTGCATCAAACTATGTTTTGAGAGTTACAGATTTACATAGAGAGCTTTCTTGTGTTGGTGTGACTATTAACCAAGATGAGCTAGTACAAGTCATTCTAAATGGCTTGAAAGATGACTATGATAATCTTGTTCAGTCTTTTGTCATTAAGGAGGAGTTGCCTAATTTAGAAACTCTCCAAGGTATTCTTATTTTTTAAGAAGCTACGCAAAGTTATAAACTTTCTAGGATGAACAAACTCGAGCATGGTAGAAGTGACAAAGCCCTCTTTGTCAAGGACAAGCATAAAGGAAGGAGTAAGAACCAGTTCTCTCAAGCATCCAACAAAGACAAAGCCAAGAATCAAGACAAAGATGGTGAAGAGGATGATTCATCTCATCCTTCTACTTCAAAGACCAAGAAGAAGAAAGTAAAGTGTTTCTTCTGTGGCAAGAAGGGGCACTATGCCTCAAATTGCTTTAAGAAGAAAAACCAACTCAAGCAAGCAAATGTCTCCAAAGAGATTGAAGAAGTTTTTGTTCCAAGTGATGGAGAAGTATCACTCATGGTGTCCAGTTTTTCTTCATCACCTTTCAAGAAAGATGGAGCTTGGTACATATCTAGTGGAGCTTCTTCACACATGTGCTGTTCAAAGGAGTCTTTTGACTCAATTGTACCTTACAAAGGACTTAAAAAATCTATTTACACTGCTAATGATCATGAGTGCTCTATAGAAAGAATTGGCAACATTCCACTGAAACTTGCTTCTTCAAAAGTTCTTGCACTTTCTAATGTTCTTTTTATTCCAAAACTTACAAAGAACTTGATTAGTGTGGAAAAGTTGGTTCATAGTGGTTGTGATGTAAAGTTTAACTCCGATACTTGCTTTATCAAGAAAAATGATGAGCTCCTAGCTGATGGATCTAGATATGGTGGAATTTTTAAGTTGAATTCATATGAGAATGCAAACCTTTGTGAAGTTGCTTTTTTATCTAAGGAGGAGTTGTGGCATAGAAGGTTTGGGTCATCCTAACTTTAAGTCTATGTCTTCTATGGTCAAAAAAGTAAAGGCTATTGGCCTTCCAAAATATCTTTCAAAAGATTTCAAGCCTTGTGAGGCTTGTGCCATTGCAAAATCACATAGAAAGCCATATCAAGACTACTCATCCTTTGGAGCTTATACACTCGGATGTACATTTTTCTTCTTCTAAAAGTATTGGTGGTGCAACATGTTTTGTCACCTTTATTGATGACTTTACTAGATATACTTGGTTGTATCTACTTTCTTCAAAAGCTATGGTATTTGATCACTTCCTAATCTTCAAAGCTTATGTTGAGAAACAGTTTTCTTTCAAAGTTAAAGCTTTAAGATGTGATGGAGGAGGTGAATACATCTCCAACAAGTTTCATGAATATTGTGAAGGTGAAGGAATAAAGAGAGAGTTTTCTTGTGCTTATTCTTCATCTCAAAATAGAGTTGCTGAGAGAAAAAACAAATCTTTATGTGAATGTGCTAAAGCAATCCGAGTTGAAGCTTCCTTGCCTATTGGATATTGGGGTGAAGCTATAAATTGTACAAACTATTTGTGAAATAGATTACCTCACAATGCACTTGCTACAAAATCACCTTTGAGGTCTTGTTTAAGAAGAAATCTAACGTAGATCACCTTAGAGTTTTTGGATGTGCTTGCTTTGTTCATATGCCTTTGGAAACAAGGAAGAGAGATGCAGCAGAGAAAGCCCGCCACAAGGCATGGCACGATCGTTGATTATAAAAAAAGGATCTGAAAGAAGGAGATCTAGCATTGATGTACAGAACCAAGCTGATCAGGGGGGAATTGAACTTCACAGGTGAAGGACCGTATAGAGTCAAAGAAATTTTGAACTATGGAACAATTATTCTTGAACATTTGGATAGGAAACGGTTTGATACTCCAGTGAATGGCAGCCGACTACGCAAATTTTGACAGCTTGCTCAGCCAGTTCAGCAACCATGATCCAAACTATGTTTTATTTTATTTGTTTTCCAATTTTTTGGTTTCACTACTTAATTGATATTTTCTTTTGGAAAAGACAAGATATGAAAAAAAAAATGAAGGGAAAAATGTATGGAAATACTGATGAGCAAAAGTTAGAAAAGTCATCAGAGTGAAAAAAGAGGAAAGTATTTTCAGAATATAATTTTTGATGGAAAATGATTTAAATAATCACTGTTTTGGTCATATGTTGCACATACAGTAGTGGAAACGTTTGTTGAATGATCATAGATTTATCATTTTGGGAACCTTCGTTGAGCATCTTCATGTACTCAAAAACCTTCGCTGACATGCCAAATGGATTTAGAATGCCAAATATAGGTCGGTTAGGGGTTTAGATCCAGAAGATTTGCATTTATGATAGTGACTAGGCGAATGATGATCTTGGGCGAAGGATGAACCTTCGCCAGATCTAAAAAACGTTCGCCGGATAGGTTCAGAGCTTCAGAAACCTTCGCTAAGATTTATATAACCTATTTTCACAGTATTGAACAAGTTTGCAAATTTTGGTTCAGAATTGAATAGCCAGATTAGTACATTGTCTAATGGATCATCCAAATCAGCCTATAAAAGGGCAGAATTCGATTTCATTTCTCATTTGAGTTAGAATTAAAGTTAGAATCACTGTGTTACTGTTCTGTGGGTCCTATCAGTGGATAAGGATTAGTTGGCCTCACCACGAGGCAAGTCGACGGGACACGCGTCCCGCCAACGGCAACCTGGGTCATGCATGGGTTGCCTTAGTGAACAACTATATGTATAGTGTAATTTCATTTTGAGAAATACAGTTGCTATGTGAGCTTGCTGAGGAGAGTGTTTTCTGTCTGTGTTACTGTGTGGCATGATCTGTGTTCCTGTGCAAAGCAAATTCAAAGTTGGTATCAAAGTCGTACAGGGAGTGTACATAGTACAACGTCGCCGTTGAAGAGAGCTTTGGGAGAACTGTATTCTAAGAGTTCAGGGTTTACGACGGGTTGAAGAAGGAAAGAGAAGCACTGGTGCACGGTTTCTAATTTATAGAGGTTTGTTGAGCTCAGCAGAAGTATTATTAGCCTGTGCATAGCATCAGACAGGAAAAAAATTGGTGAAAAATTGACAATTTTGAAGCCAGCTGAAAATTGACACCGGACTTGGGGTTACGATTTTTACATATAACTGGTGCTGTTTGTGCACCATTTTGGATGCCGTAAGGACAGGAAGGAAGCTAATCACATTGTCAACCAGCCATGGAGAGATTCTGAGGTTTATGTCAAAGATTTGTCTCCAGACAGTTAACCTAGTAGATTTGCGATAAAAAGATGAAAAAAGCCACTTTGTCAAGTTGAGCTAAAATCACCGTTTCTCCACGGAATTTCCTGACTGAACACTCTACAATCTTGGATTCAGTAGGGCGACTCTACTCCAGGCCTCATATCGTGCTCAAAAAACGATCCACAGGAGAGTTTGATCTGACATTTTTCAGAGAAGGGAGGCGCGGCCGCAGGCAGGGAGGTCGCAGGCTGTTCGCGCGCCCAACACAATGGTCAGTGTAGTGTCTCGAAGACCATAGCGATTTTAGGAGCATGGCTCAATGCCCAGATGCAGTTTGGACCTTTGGATGAGGTGTCAAATGAATCGACGGTCCAGAACTTGTGATGGGAGAGAAATTTGGATCACAAGATTTGGTTCAGCCATTGGATGAGCTTTGAACAGGGCCCTAAAGAAGTGAAGTCCATTCTAGCCTTCAACTTCATTAAAAAATTTCATACTGAAAGTTGAGCTGGGTCCCTTCACAAGTGAAGAGTGGAGTTTCTTCAAGGTGAAGAAACAGTTCAAAAACTAGAAAAATCCCTATTTTTGGGTCCTTTGCCCGTTTTGACCCAAACAAAAGATTATAACCTCCAAACGTAGGGCACTCGGACTGTACCTGCAAGTACGGTACAACAAAACAGAGTGATTGCAGCAAATGGTGAATCACTTCTGGCGTACTCCGAACATTTTTTTCACAAGCAAATGGTGAGGTGTGCATGATTAAGGGGATAGACACCGTTTCTATCCAACTACCTGATGGCAAAAGCAGGATGATCAAGGAGGTACTTTACGTACCAGGTTTGAAAAAAAATCTACTTTCTGTTGGAGTCATTACTAATCAAAAATTGAAAGTAGAATTCGCCCATGATCATTGCTTTGTGAAAGATGCGAACCAAAAGTTCAAAATTATTGCGGATGGAGTAAGAGAGCCCAATACAAAATTGTACAGGTTAAATGCTACAATCAAGGAGAAACATGGACTTGTATCGTCCATTCCTTCACAAACTGAGTTGTGGCACAAGAGGCTGGTCACTTGAGCTTGGAAAGCCTCAGTTTGATGAGAGAATTGGAGATGGTAATAGGATTGCTTACCATAGAAGATCACTTGAAATTGATGTGCGAATCTTGTGTATATGGGAAGAAGCATCGAGAGAAGTTCAATAAAGGGGGTATTGCAAGAACAAAGAACAGCCTGGATTTAATCCACACAGATTTATGTGGGCCTATGAGGACCATGTCCTTAGGAAAAGCCTTCTATTTTATGACCTTTATTGATGATATGTCACGTAAAATGTGGATCTACTTCTTGAAGAAGAAATCAAATGCATTTGACAACTTCAAGAACTTCAAAGCATTGGTCAAAAATCAAACAGGTAGGGAGATCAAAGTCCTAAGATCAGATAGTGGAGGTGAGTACAAGTCTAATGACTTCAATGATCTTTGTGATCAATGTGGGATTAAAAGACAATTTACGCTCTAAGTGGTTTGAGAGATTGATGGAGAGCTGCGACATAGATGACTTTCCAAGATCATCTAACCAGGGAGAGCTACGAAGATCAACAAGAGAGAAAATACTACCTGAAAGGTATGAAGCAAATTATGCTCTCTTATCTAGCATTATTCAAAGCAAAGAACCTTCGACTTTGGTGAAGCGAAGGATGATGACATTTGGGTCAAGGCCATGGGAGAGGAGATGAAGTTGATTGCTAAGCATAACACATGGGACTTAGTAGAACCACCAGTTGGCAAAAAAATCATTGGTTGCAAATGGGTATACATGACTAAGTACTATGCAGATGGAAGTATAGCAAAGCACAAAGCAAGATTGGTGATCAAAGGGTACGCACAAAATGAAGGCATCGACTATGAGGAGACCTTTGTGCCGATTTGTAAGTGGAATACTCTACATCTACTTATTGCTTTAGCTTCACATTTTGGTTGGCCTTTGCATCAGATGGATGTGAAATCTGCTTTTCTAAATGGTGAGTTAGAAGAAGAAGTGTTCATGGATCAACCTGAAGGCTTTGTAATGAAAGGAAAGGAAAATAAAGTATGTCGCTTGAAGAAAGCGCTTTATGGTCCTAAGCAAGCACCACGTGCGTGGTATAGCAGGATTGATGCCTACTTTCGTTCAAAGGGGATGATGAGAACACATTTTGATCCAAATCTATATGTCTTATGCTTTGATGGTATGGTTGATTTGATTGCTCTTATGTTGATGACTTGATTATTATGGGAAATAATCAAGAGATGATAGACATGATCAAGAAAGACCTCATGAAACAATTTGAGATGACAGATCTCAGCCTGATGCATTACTGCCTTGGAGTAGAAGTGTGGCAAAAAGGACATGAAGTGGGTTTAACACAGGTGAAATATGTCAAAGAGTTGATGCACAGGTTTAGGTTGCAAGATTGCAAACCAGTAAACACTCCTATTGAACTAGGTAAAAAGTTTTCTAAGCTTGATGAGTCACAGTCATTTGATGCTACGCTGTATAGACAGTTAGTTAGTAGGGAGCTTGATTTACCTTACCGCGACTAGACCAAATATATGCTATGTTGTTGGCATTGTAAGTCAGTTTATGGCAGCACCTACAAAAACGTATTGGAAGGCAGCTAAACGCATTTTGCATTATGTGAAAGGCACTTCAGAGTATGGCTTGATTTACCGGAAGCATGATGGTTTACCTGAGTTGTGTGGCTATGTGGATGCGGACTGGGGAGGTGACTATGATGATCGTAGATCCACCACAAGATATATATTCCAGTTTTGTGGTAGTTGCTTTCCCTAGTCTAGTAAGAAGCAAAGTAAAATTGCTCTTTCCACCACAGAAGCAGAGTATAAGGCAATGTGTAGTGCTACACAGGAAGCTATATGATTGAGACAAATCTTGGAAGAAATTGGCGTGAAGCAAAAAAATCCCATGACTTTACATAGCGACAGTCAGAGTGGGATTCAGCTAGCAAAGAATCCAGTGTTCAATGCAAGAACTAAACACATTGAGATTCAATATCACTTCATACGTGAGAGGCTGCTGAGTCGTGAAATTCATGTTGTTCATTGTAGCACAGAAGAACAACTAGCTGATATTTTCACTAAGCCACTTACTAGAGAAAAGTTTGATAAGTTTAGATCAAAGCTTTCTGTACTTAAAGTTTGTTGACTTTAAAGCTATGTATATGAATGTATAAAAA
Source organism: Diphasiastrum complanatum (assembly GCA_029204225.1). Taxonomy (NCBI): domain Eukaryota; kingdom Viridiplantae; phylum Streptophyta; class Lycopodiopsida; order Lycopodiales; family Lycopodiaceae; genus Diphasiastrum; species Diphasiastrum complanatum. The sequence continues at coordinate 50,920,001 of CM055104.1, read as the reverse complement.
GTGACTCTACTTTAAGGGAGAGAGTTAGAATTAAAATTAGAATCACTGTGTTACTGTACTGTGGGTCCTATCAATGGATAAGAATCAGTTGGCCTCGCCACGAGGCAAGTCGACGGGACACGCATCCCGCCGACGGCAACCTGGGTCATGCATGGGTTGCCTGAGTGAACAACTATATGTATAGTGTAATTTCATTTTGAGAAATACAGTTGCTATGTGAGCTTGCTGTGGAGAGTGTTTTATGTCTGTGTTACTGTGTGGCATGATCTGTGTTCCTGTGCAAAGCAAATTCAAAGTATTTGTGCTAGTGAAGCTCTTGCCAATTTTTCTAGCGACCAAATCCTTCAAAAATTTCCATACTGATTTTTTATATACACTCACACTCCTTATTCTCAGTTTCTGATCTTTTTTTTCATCATGTCTTCCATAGACAATTCTCAGTCGCCTAGTTATACTATCCATCGTGATGTCCCAATAAAACGGACATCATGATACTTCCTACCACAAGCATGATCACTTACTGGATGACCCTTGTGGAGCCTCTGCTCACTGCAATGGGTATTCATGAGAGAGCCTTCTTAGGGAGAATTAACATGGATTTTATTAACTTTGCCTTCAGTACCTGGAAGGAGGAGAAATTCAAATTCTACATTGTTTTCCAAGGAGCCACCACAAGGTGTGTGTGACCGAAGCCACGCTTGTTGCCATAGGGATGGCGTCTAATACTCAAGCCTCACCAAACCATAAGCAAGCCAAACATGCTATTAAGCCTTATATTGACACTACCAATGATTTATATTGGACTAATGATGGCTATCTAATAGAGGCCATCATTGATCTTGCCATTTATGCTTCTGCTCAGCTCCTCAACAATTTCTTGATGGTTGGAAATCTCAGGAAAGAGCGTATCTCTTCTCAAATTTTGCATAGGATAGTTGAGTCCCAGGCCAAGAGAGCCAAGGCCCCTTTGGAACCATATATTGGTTCAATACTATGTTTGGAGAGCTCAAATGAGCTATCAAAAGTAATACTAAGCAGAAGTTTGCTGCTGGCCAGCTCTTGTCCCTCCTTGCAGCCTCCTATGTTGATAACAAAATCCATGGTTTTAGTGTGGATTCAGTGCTCTCTATTTACGAAGAGGCACCAGCTGAATCTTCCCAACTAGCATCGAGTTCACATAGTCGTCGTCGTCCACGCAACGAGATCGTTGTTCTTGACTCGCCTTCCGCGACACGTTGACGTACTAGGCAACCAACTCTAGTTGCGCTTCCACCCCCTGCTACAATCCAAACTGAGCTACCCATGTCCCAATCCACTAATCAATCCCTTGCCTCCGCATAATCGCAAATGAGGCACTATTTCATGAGCAATGTAATGAGTATATTGACTTATAATATTGACTCACAATTCAAATGTTATTACAAAGACTGCTTGCACTAGTATCACAAAGATTGTATACACACTATTGGCATGACCTCAAGTTTCAACTTTGAGTATTCAAGTATGTACTGTGGACCTAAGTTGCACCCCCTTCTGAAACGCTCCGTTCCAATCGCATTCTGGAACGCTGTGTTCCACAATGGATCCGGGTTCCGGAAAGCTACGTTCCAGAATGTACGGGTCATGCGTTCCGGAACGCTATTCGATTCTGGAACCCGGTTAGTTGGATTATGTTTGAATTCTACTAAATGCTAGTTGATGGGTTGTAAGAGCAAACCCATAAAGTTGTTTTCTAGACAGATAAGAGGACTAGCACATAAAATACTTTTCTTGGCTTTGCCTAATCTTTTTTTGTGTGAAATGTACAAAAATGGAGTAGATCTCCACCCTTTTTGTGTGGCATATGACACATAATTTGGTGTTATGATTTGCTTGTAATTTGCAATTCTTTCTTATACACATAAGAAGTGAATTGTTTTTTATTTTATTTTGTAGATATTGATCCCTACAAGGAAGGATTATGGACCCACTTTGTGGAGGTAGGTGAATCATGAAGGGAACATTTAGACAGAAGAAGGGCATTGAGTAGCCATTAAAAATCATAACTCACGTAGATACGAAGACCATCAAAAAGCTGGAGTAGTTGACTTCCTCAACCTAAAGCTAGAAAATGAAGTTCATTTCAAAGGGAAGGGGCATGTTGGAAACTTTGACTATAGCATACAACTTTGAGGTTGATAACAAGGCTGAATCAAGGGTCACAAGCTTGTTTAGGTGTTTCATGTCTAGGAGGAGAAGACATACATCGCCATCTACTTGTAATTATAAGTTCTAGCCATTTTCCAATTCTAAGGAACTCAAACAATTAAGATGCATATACTGGACATACTACTTATGGATAGGCAACTGAGCACTACAAAAATTGTAAAAGGAGAATCAAAAGAAATGCACGCTTTTCATGCGCTCAAACGTATAGAACAATTGGGGCCAACGAGTGCTAGCATGGAGGAAAAATAGTTGATATAGAATTTTCAATAATCTACCATATGTGTAGAATATTTTATCAACCAACAAACGTATTCAAGTGATTGAGATTACACAAGTAGTTGTTTTAGTTCGATTTTGGCCTCCAATACTAGCTTTACAAGGCAAGAGCTTGACTATGCTTCATTATCTTTCCATTTTATTCAACTTGGATTGGCCTCAGACTTTGTAGCACTCAAACTAAGTGTAATTGCATTCAATCAATTAATAAATTATGTATAAACTCCAAGAATTGTTGTTGGTGGTGGCAAATCCACAATAACCTTGATTTTAGAATAATATGTGGCAATGCCATGTCTTGATATCACATGTCCAAGAACAACCCCGTGGGAAACCCATAATTGGCACTTTTCTGGATTCAAGGAAATCTGGTACTTGCGACAACGTTCAAATGCTTTCTCCAATCGATCCAGGTGGTCTGTATCTGTGCTATGGACTCCAAGGTCATTCAAGTAAATTTCAAGAAATTTTTGTAGATAATCTTTGAAAGCAAATTGCATTACTTTTTTGAAACTAATTTGGTGCATTACAGAGTCCAAATGACATTACTTTGTAAGCATATGTCTCTCATTCTGTTGCAAAGGTTGTTTTGTGGCGATCTGCAGGTGCAATCTTGACCTGGTTTTAACCACTAAATCCATCCAAAAAACTATAAGCTTCTGCTCCAGCAAGGCGGTCCAAAATGCTTTCAGTAAAAGGTAATGGAAAATGATCTTTTCTCGTTACTTTGTTCAAGGCCTTGAGATTCACACAAATTCTCAATTTTTCATTCTTTTTAGGAACAATGACAATCGGTGAAACCCATTCGATATGCTCGATCTCATAAATGAAATCGACGTCAAGCAATTTCTAAAGCTCTTTCTTTATCAGATCAGCAAGATTAGGGTTACAGAGATAGAACTTTGTGACCTTTGGAACTGCATCAGGTATTAAAGGTATGGTGTGTTCAATAACTGACGACGAAGTACCCTTGAGATCTTTATAAGTCCATACAAAACAATCTTGATACTTAATAAGCAACTTCCATAGTGCTTGAGACTGTTCTGGATTAAGTTGTGATCCAACTTGTACAATCTTTTCTGGTTCTCCTGACTCAGCAAGATTCATAGGCTGCATCCTAGTTGGGCCATCATAAACAACTTTCAATTCTAGCACTTATTTTTTAGGTTCACGATGTGCTTTAGGTAACATGATAACCACATCATCTAGTGTATAACGTTTAAAATGTTCTGGCATATCATGCTGAACCTCCTCTAATTTCTCTTTGTCAAAAGGATTAGACTTGGATCTTCGCTTATCTTTCTTACCAGGAATCGATCATGGAGGTGATGACTTATGAGAAGATGGACTCATCTTAGAAGGTGAAGACTTCCTAGATGGTGATGTCTTGCTAGAACTTTGACTTGTAGAATCATCCTTGACTTTTTCTTTGCCTTTATCCAATAAAGGTAGCATAGTCTTGGAATCAATTTTTTGAGGTGGATTTTTCCATTTCAAGATCGTATTATAATGTTGCTTAGCTTGCTTCTTCGTCATTGATCCTATGATCCTGTCTGTTTTCAATATAATTGCTTTTGACGACTTTATTGTTGGTTCATCGGGAATATTACGTACTCCAAATCTGGTCGGATCTATGTGATTTAGAGTCTGCTCATCAGTAAGTTCTACATTGTCATCATAAGTTAAGGCATGACTCATAGGTTTGAGTTATCTTCAATCGGCTCTGGTATGGGCTCCGTTGATACCCAAGCTACGTTCAACACATTCAATGAAAAAGTGATCGGTGTATCCAAAGTTTGATCAAGTAATGAAATCTTGCTCAAGTCGGACTGATTATCTTGTTGACACATATAGCCTACTGTACAGTCAGTTGTTGCAAGAGCTTGATTCCAGTTGACAATATCGGTTTGAGAGTCATAATTTACTCCCCAATTTTTTACTGGTCAGTCATAGGTATGATCCGTTGTTGATGAATCATCATCCTCTTTTTGAACCACTGGTTTGATAGTCCAAGTGATCGGATCAACTTTGATTGAACGTTCACGATTTTCAAAAGTGATTTTTTTGGTACTCCAATTATGAATTACTTGTGCAACCCGTAACCATGGGCATCCCAGCAGGCCTCGGTAGACATTTGGTGCGTCAGGTAAGTCCATTACTACAAAACTAATGACAAACTGTACTCCGACAATTCTGACAGGTATATCTTCAACCATTCCTTGTGGACAAACTGTCGTTTGGCAAAAGTCGCAGGCTTTATCCTTGTAAGGCCCCATTTTGCACATAGCTTTGTAGAAATCAGGTTAACTCCTGAACTGTCACGGTTGTCTCTTTAGAAAATCGCTTATGCTATATCGGCAGGGTGATATTGGCTGCTTCGACATGGAGTATGTCATTAGATTCTTCAAATCTTGCACAAAAAAGTGACACTTGATGGACTTCTAGTTCAGTTTGAGTTAATTTTTGTGCTAATACTTCTTTCACTTTTGGCACCAATTTCATGAACTCTCTCAACGAAATATTGATCTTACTAGACAAAATATTCATGAGAAGATCTGTTTGCAGCGCTTCTAGTTTAGTCATCTTGAAGGGTTCTTCATGATGATGCAAATGAGCATTCATATATGTTTGTGGATTATTAAGTGGCTGCACTGATGAAGAACGAGCTTCGGCTACTACTTTAGCGGCTTCAAGCTCCTCTTCCTCTTGCAAATGTTTAATCCATTGCCTCATATCTTGGTACCTTTTTTCTTTTTGCATGGCGATTTGGATAGACTCCAGATTCTGTTGGTATATCAGTTAATGGTATAGAATCAGTAGGTATTGGATCTGCTACAGGTTCTTTCTACTTCTGTGCTCTGGTAACCACCATCAAGGGTACACTTGGTTCAGTCTGAGTTGCTGGTTATCAAATTCACATGAGCTATAACCGATGGAGGCTTTGGCCTTGATAGACACTCCTTGTAGCAATGTCCATAACCACAGTCACGACAAAATGGTACAAATTTGTCTTTATTTGGACATTCTGCAAATCTGTGAGTTTCTCCACATCCAAAGTATCCAAGTGACGCTTTGGCCCAATTTCTAGATGCTTGTTGTTGCGCGGCAGCATAAATAGCATATTGTTCCAAAGATTCACCTTCATGATTATTACTATAATTCCATTGCTCGGTACCTTTGTAAGGTTCTGGTTCCATCAAATTAGCAGGAGGAGCAGATTGTGTTGGTGAGAATGGTAAGACTAATCGTTCTGGATATCCAAGACGAGGTTTGGCTGTCAGATTTCCTCCATAAAGAGGTTCCCGATATCCCATCTCGGCATATCGTTGCTGGATAATTCGAGGATTAAAGTGGCAAAAAGCAGTCTCATGATCAGGCAAATTGCACAGATGGCAGATATTGGTTTCTATACATTTTTTCAATTGAGGACATTCATTTGTTGTGTGATTGTCCATACAAATGGAACACCAAATATTTTCTCTGGTAGGAAAAGTCTTAGCAAACCTCTCAAGTTCCTTGTTCGCTTGTCCATGGAAATCTTCCAAGGCTTTGATCTTCTTATCAAATTGCGACTGCAACTTTTGCATCTATTTCTACTGGTTCTTCCCGACTCATTGAGCATCATCTCTACAGTAGCATTGGCATTCGTTGACGCGATAGTGGTGGACGTCGTAGTGGTTTGCCCTGTTGTATAAAGCAACATACCAATATTTGGCTTGTCATATGAATCTTTATCCTCCTCTCAAATTGCATCATCCATAGCATTTTGCAAAGTCACATACTCATTGTGACGTTTCAGCTCACATCTGATTCTTTTAGGTAGACCTGACAAAAATCACATAATCATTGCATTTTCGTTAATTAGCTCGGGTTCACACTCAAATCTGAGTCGTTTAACCCATTCAATGTAATCTTGTACCATTTCTCGTGTTCCCATTTCTTAATTCGTATGCTCAGTTTCATCTTGATTATAATACCAATTTTGTGCTACACTCATTAGGGCCATTGGAAATAGCTTAAGTTTATCTTGGAAAAAAACTTCGCCATAGACTTCACAAGATTCAACATAGATCTGGAGAAATCTAACTGGAACTGTTAATCCATTGTATTTGGCTAGATTCAAACAGGGTGATCTCCTAACAATGATTGGATTGACTTCTTGAGGAGAACCTCCAGGAGCAGCCATTTTTCCTTTGGATTAAACCAGTCAAACAATGAAATTGGATTTAGATTATCACTCAAGGACCTTCTCATATTAGATTTGCTAGATCAGATTTCTGAAACTATGAAAATGATTCTAAAATCAAACATCGACACTTCTCAAAATGAAGAATTCTTAAAATTAGATCAAATTGAACCAGATTTGACCAAAAATTTGACAGAGACTTGATCTGAAAAATCAAAACTAGCGAAGGTTTTCTGGGCAAAGATTGACTCGACGAAGGTTCAACAATGTTATTTTTGATAAAATCTCTCTAATAAGATTTTTCTAATAAATTTGGTGAAAATAACCTTCGCTAAACTCTCAAACGAAAAATCAGACTTAAATAAAGCTAGGGCAGAACTGGCAAAGATTATTGACACATAAAAACACTATTTTTGTAGTTTGGCGAGGGAATAATAGAGATTTTCTATGAACCTAATAAAATGAATGTTCGCCGAAATAAAAAATAATAAATTACTATAAATTGAATAATCTGAAAACTCGGCGAAGATTTTGACAAAGAATCAAGAGTAATATTGGTCTTTTTGCAAAAAATAGATTTTTTTGACAAAAATATGACAACTGATCCTCTAAGATATCTTTTATTTTTGATATTATTCTTCACTGACCTAGCAGTAGATAGATCTTAATCACACCTATACACAGTGAATCACACCTATGCACAATGAATCAAACAAAGGTTCTTTTTTTGAATTTTTTAGGGCTTTGATGGTTTTTTGGTGTTTTTTGATAGTTTTTCTGATGTTTTTGCAAATCTGCTGGGAATGAATCTTTGCCATTCAATCTGAAGAACTTGTGAATGAAACTGAAGCTTTTTGTAACTCGGTGAAGGTTTCCTAAAAGAGGATAAAAAGTTATCAGCTTTGATGACGATTTTTGTCTCCTTTTGACCAGAATTTGACAGATTTGACCGATTTTTGTTGTTTTTTTTTATTTCTCAAATCTAGATGGATCTTAAGAATGGTGATCTGAATATTTTTTTCTATTCAATAATCAGATTAGATTTCAAACAAGCAAATCCACTCAAATCAAGCAAACTCACTTCCAAACTAACCCTAAATGCAGATTTAACACTATTCATGCCATGACAAGATGCCTAATGCAAGCTAACCATCCAGCAAACATGTTGCAAACTAAAAATTGGTGTAGCTCCCCGGCAACGGTGCCAAAATTGTAGCGGGTTTCTTTCTTGGCCTATCCTCAACCCAAGATCTAAGCAATCTAGCATCAAGGAGATGAAGTTAGTTGTCATGCGTAGGTTCGTTCCCATGAGAGCGATAACATACCTTAGAATTCAACATGAATGGAAGATCCAGATTTAACTCTAACATCCATTAACCCTAAAATGTTTCTATTTTGGACATCATAAAACCTTAGAAAAGATGTCTGTATTTAAGATGAAGATCATTCTAAAGTTGGATAAAAGTTGTATGGTTAAAACTATGCTAAAACTAGTTGAAGAGGGAGTGTGAAGAAAATCAACTAGTTTGGTCATTTGTTATTTGGCATATTGGGCCCATTGTACATAACAACTTAGAGATAGTTAAAAATAGTATCCTTACTATTTTTAACAAGTATATAAGTGAATAATATTGGATTTGGACCTATTCTAATTGGTTAGAAGAGATACATTGAATCTAGTCAAGTTATCTAGGTTTTTGGCAAGTACCTAGAAATTTCCATAATTGGATAACTTAGACTGTTATAAATAGGCATACAAGCATGGGAAGATATCATCTCTCTCATTCTTCTCTCATTCATTATTATGAAAGATATCTCTTTGGGTTTCTACATCAATCTCTTGCATCTTGGTGGTGATATAATAAGATCTTGTGTGTAGAATGTTGATTTTCTTATAATGTAGGAGTTAATGACATCCATTCTACTACCTTCTTGAGGTGTCATAGACAACCATGGAAGACATAGATGTTATTGCTATGGAAGTATGATGATTGTAGTGTGTTATCAGAACAAGAAAGAGTGAGTAAAATCAGATAACTCAATGCATGCTGATGTGCAAAAAAAATCCTACCTATATTTCAATTAAATGAACTGAGTATAATGATTCTTTACTATGTGTCTCACACTACTTTGCACGTTGAAAACTCTCTTGCGATCACCTCCAAATGATTGTTCTCTTACTCTCTCCACCTCACTACATGCATCGTCTCATCACCGACTGAACGTTTGATGCTGGTATTTAGTCATTATCTATTGATGAACTTACCATCTTGTAATCTTTGGATTAACTATACATTTATAATAGATGGTAGTGATTATGGCTAACAACACCTGATTATAGTTCGTGACTCTGTAAAGTGTCGTAGAAGTTGATTATGAGCAAATTATCATTATCACGTTTGATATTTGCAAGATATACAATGTATTTTAGCAAGTGTTGGGAAGTTCACATTTTTCGAGATTTTAAAGAAGGCTCAAAATGACCAAATCTGCATGTATCTTTGATATTTTAGATCCTCAAGGTCTGAATTTTCAATTTTCATTGATTAAAAAAAAAGCTTGAGATCTAAATTAAGGCCTTTCAAGCTTGAGAATTTTTTTATCTTGATCTGCATGTATCCTCAAACTTTCTATGGTTCTCTATCCAAAACCTAATCATACATTTGATAGTCATGTAGTGTGATGTAGTCTATTTGTGTTCATTGCACTTGAACTAATAAAAATGAGATTCATTATAGAATGGAATCACAAATGTGTGTGTGTGTGTGTGTGTGTGTGTGTGTGTGTGTGTGTGTGTAATATTTTATCACCTTAAAGCATACAATGCACATTCCATCATATGAACATTGTTAAACATTATAGTTAGCTACTTTGAGTGAGTATTGTAACCAAGAATGACATATGAATAAATACTGATGAAAACCTTTCCAAAGGAACCTTCACACACACGTATGTAGTTTGTATCATATTAAACTTAAAATTGTGTCATGTATTTTTGACTTTAATGAAGAGGTATTTACTTGAACATAAAGATAAGATTCTTGATAAAGTATGCAGTCAACAATCAATCCCAAAGCAACACGTATGTAAGTTTTCCTACATGACATTCAATATCAAATGATATGCACATGGGCTAGAGATGTCTTTAAATGAATTTTTGTACGATAGTGTGATTCTATATTCATGAACTCAAGAAAATTTAGAGGTAGTATCTAATGAGCATGCAAGTTTGTAATACACTTATGAATGACTTTTTACTAGCATAAACTTTGAGAATATAGCATTATTGCATGTTCTTATCATACATTCACTTGGTTTATGTGAGCTCAAAGCAATCAATGACCCAAAAAGTCTTCTACATTGACTTAAACCTCTTTGAAGCTAGTAGTGTCATGGCTACTACATGCATGCATTTTAATTTTTAGGATCTCTTGTAATTGATCAGTAGTACATCTATCAAGTGAAGTCAAATGCTAGCATTTTCACCCATGACTCCATAGACACTTTCTCATTATTGTAAAAAAACCATATATACTTTATTTAATCTAGTTCACGTGTGTCAAACTATCTTCAAATCCTATTGTTAATCTGTTGACACATGTCATCATAGAATCTAGAGGTATGTCATTTTATATCAATGAGTTCCCCAACATATGTCATGAATATGACCAATTACCACCATAAACATATCTAAAAGCTTAAAACATTCAACTTTAAGTTTTTAATTCAAGATGTATGAACTACTTTTTGAGCAATGTTTGCATAATTGATTTATCTCTTTTCAAAAACTCCTTCGGTGATGGTTTCCTTGCATCTAATACTTATATTGGAGTTATTATTGTAGAGGTTAAAAAAAATCTTTTTTTTTTTTAGCTTGTATTGTGCAATTTGAAAAGATTTGAATTCCTATGGTTTAGGGTGTACTAAAGAGCTAAAATTGTAGAGTAGAAAGCAAATCACCTGTCAAAAAAATTGTTAAATCCATGAAAAGTAAAAAATGGTTCGAGCTATGAAGACTTGAAAATGATCCTTATGGTTACATGGCCAAAATTTAGATTTAAAAAGTAAATAAAATTCATATGAACAATTTTGAAATTCTAGCTATTTGTCTCTCATCTTTATTGTAGTAGAGTTTGTATTGTTGAAGGCAGTTATATTAATAGTTTTGATTGAACTAAGTTGGAAGGAGGTAACTTAGATTTCTAGCAAATTCTCAACAAATTTTGAAGTGTTACATGATTGAGCTTAGTTAAAAAGAGCATATTAGAATGTAAACATTTTCATGGTATATAAATATAATGGATATTATGCAATATTGCGTATGATGCTGCCCATCTTTAACCTGCATGTCACAATAGAATAAGTCAAAAGTAATTTTCAATCTTAAGAAATTGTCTATGCAACCCTTACAAACTATACAATCTAGGGTGTTTTTTACCTAAATTTTGCCAACTTACTATGTGTATGGTTTTTGGTTTGACATCATAAACAACATAAACACATGAATGTAATGAAAAAGAAATAGAAAATTTTTAGGTTCAATTTCCAAAGCTAGTCACTATTGTAGGAGCTGCATGTGCACCGCCAAGTAGCTCTACAAAATATTTGTGTTTTACATTTTGAACAATACAAAAGTCAAATGTGATGCTTATACCCAAGAATAGAAATCTATAAATAACCTATAAAAGAGCATCTTGAATGGTAAATATTATTTTGTCAAGGTTGTTCTCATTGTTACTTAGTGCTTTGTAAAGCAAATTTTCTATATGGAACACCTAACTTGCCATGCATTAGGCAAGAGTCCTAAAACTAGATATAGCGACATTAATACAGCAAGTGATCTTAAATCAAGAATGAGGGAATAAGATTAGTTCCTATGTGTCTTGAATCTACCAAGAAAGTCATGCTTGAGGGTGTGTTCTATAATCCTAATATTACAAGGAATTTGCAAACGTCAATTACACTGAGACCTTTAGTCCAATAGTCAAGCATTCTTCTATTCAACTTTTGCTATCATTTGCTGCTGCAGCAAATTTGGAAATACATCAAATGGATGAACAGACAACATATCTCAATGGAGTTATCGAAGAAGACATTTACATAGTGCAACCCGAAGGTTATATTATCGAGGGTAAACACAATCATGTGTATAAACTCCATAAGGCACTTTATGGCTTGAAGCAATCTGCTCGAGCATGGTTTCAAAGGATCAATACTTTCCTTATTGATCACGGCTACACACCTAGCTCTTCATATTCAAATGTTTACTTCAAAGCAGTGCAACAGTGTTTTATCATTATCACTTTATACATGGATGGTACATTGCTTTTCAACAATAGTACCGATCTGATAAAAGAGGCCAAGACAATGCTATCTTCCGAATTCGACATGACCGATCTGGGCAAAGCTCATTTCTGCCTTGGTATACAAATCCACAAAGACAGAAAACAGAAGTTGGTCTACATTACACAACAAAGGTACATCTACAACATGTTAGTCATATATAATCTGATTAATTGCAAGTTATCTCTCTCACCAATGGAACCAGGTCTCAAATTGTCAAAGGACCAATGTCCCCAAACAATTCATGAGAAGCATTAGATGTGTGAGTATCCTTACCATTCTATTATAGGATCTCTTATGTATGCCATGATCTGTACCAGGCCAAACATAGCTTTTGCAGTCAGCTCTCTCAGTCAGTTTATGACTAACCCTGGTGTAACACATTGGAAGGCTCTTATCAGAGTCATGAGATATCTCTGAGCTACTATGGAAATTTGTGTTTGTTATGGGGCAGTCGACAACAACAAATTCAATTTACTCAGTGGTTACACAGATGCAAGTTGGGCAGGAGATGTAGACACTCGTAAATCCACTTCCGGATCTACATTCTTCCTCAACAATGGTCCAATTTCCTGGAACAGTCGCAAGCAATCTTCATAGCTCTAGCTTCCATTGAATCAGAGTATATCGCAGCCTCTCAAGCTACAAAGGAAGCGATTTGGTTGAGGAACTTACTCTCAGATATTGGTCTAAATCAGTATGCCCCGACGACATTATTTTGTGACAGTCAAAGTGCCATTGCTTTATTAGCCAACCCTAGATTTCATTCTACAGTAAGCACATTGAACTGAAGTATCATTTTGTCAGGGTTAATTTTATTGAAGCATACTATTTCTTCAATATAGCTAATTTTGTTAAAGCATAATATTTCTTCGATATTACTCTCCCCCTTGTTGGGATGGCCAACTTTAGCAATGATCATAAGGCCCTTCTTGGAGTGTGGAAACGGGAAGTGGCACTATGTGGTGAATTGGAGGATGCTCAATAATATAATGGAGTATCAAAGTTTAGGAGAGGTGGAGATTGTGGAGCACTTATGCTTCAACAATCACTTTTGGAATGAAATGTATGTCTAATGGACTTCATTGGTAAATCTCTGTCTAATAATCCTATTGTATTCTTATTTTGGCTTTCTCTTTAGGTTGTGGCTAGTTATCATAATATCATTATATGGAAAATTTGGAAGCTTAGCATTAACATGCTATCTGATAATGATGGTTTTCTCCATCTCTAAGTAATTTTGTTAGAAGAATCATGCAAAAATTTTATGGTTACTCTTTTAAAGAAGCAACAAATGAAAGGTCTCAAGATAATGGGGCATCATAATGATGATTTACATGAAACAATTTAGGAAGTTGGTAAGTTTTGAAAGTTCATTAGTGTTTTTTCATTCTCTAATGTTACTGAGGTTAGTGATGCACCAATGGCTTATAGTAATACTAAGATAAAAATATATGGAGTGCTAGATCGTAAATGTTGTTTATCCTCTTCAATAATAACTTTGTCGAAGCGTAAAGGAAAAGACGATGGAAACTGTTATTAGTCTCGAAGATAACTGATGAGGGCTATATTGTTATCTTCTCATCTGAGGAGTGTACAATATTCGAGAAAGATACTCATTTGACTACATGCACCGGGAACCTTTACATACTCTCTAATTTAGTTGCATTAGCTAGTATCTCTAATGAAAATGTAAATGATAGTGTTGTTCTGTGGCATAGTCGATTTGGACACGTGAATACAAGATCACTTTCTTATATGCTTTATAATAATTTAGTTGATGGTTTGAATTTCCTGTCTTCATTAGATAAGAAATCTTTCGTTTGTGAATCATGCATCTATGGGAAGCACTCTAGAAGCAAGTTTCCAAAATCACATTCCATCAAATCAAAGCATGTATTAGATCTTGTACATAGTGATCTTTATGGTCCAATGCCAACTCCATCCTTAGGAGATGCAGTCTATTTCATCACTTTCATAGATGATTACTCCAGATGGTCTACAATCATATTCACTAAGCACAAATCTGAAGCCTTTTAATGCTTCAGGAGATTCAAGGCCATGGCTGAGACACAAACATCTAGGAAAGTGAGGGCACTCCAAACTGATGGTGGTGGCGAATACATCTCCAATGAGATGTCCGACTACCTGGCTAAAGATGGCACCAAAAGATAGTTCACTACTTCCTATTCACCTCAACGGAATGGGATTGTAGAAAGAAAGAACCAAACTCTTCTTAACTCAGCCAGATCAATGCTACATCAAACACACCTACCTGTGAAATTTTGGGTAGAAGCTATTGCCACAGCCTGTTACATACAAAACAGATCCAGCACCAAAGCCATCAACAACAAAACTCTTTATGAAGTTTGGCATGGGCACAAGCCTAGTGTCAGCCATTTAAAAATTTTTGGTTGTATATGTTTTGTTCACATTCCGAAACAACTTAGGAAGAAACTAGATCATAGGACAAATAATTGTATTTTCATTGGCTATCCTGATGAACATAAAGCTTATAAAGTTTATGATCCATCCACCAATGTAGTGTTTGTCTCTAGGGATGTAATATTTCAAGAGCATGCATATTATGATTTCAAACAGTCATTTATAGATGATGCTATGTTATTTCATCCTATTCTACATAGCATTCAACCTTCCAACGTTGATGATTCTTCTACAGAACCTATAACTACAGCTATAGAAGCTGAGCAGCAGACAATATTTGTCACCAGACCAGACCAAGCAAGCTCCAATAGACCTGGATAGAAGACGAATCAGCGCCTTCTGGTCAACCCAACATCCGTAGATCCTCACGAACTTAGACAGTTCCTAAGAGGTATACACCTCAATCATTCTGGACTTCATCTGAAGAACCAGAGAGCCTAGCCAAAGCAATTAACTCCAAGGATGTTGTGAAGTGGCAAGAAGCTATGGAAAGCGAGTACAACTCACTTTTGACGAAACCAGACCTGGACACTGGTCGACTTATCCACTCACAAGAGAGTTATCAACAACAAGTGGATCTTCAAGAAGAAGATCAATTCTGATGGTTCCATTGCTAAATGGAAAGCACGGTTGGTGGCTAAAGGATTCACTCAAGAGGAGTGGATTATCAAGAAATTTTAGTCCTGTTGTCAAGATGCAGTCAATCAAGACTCTGATTGCATTAGCAACCGCGAAAGACCTCAAAATACACCAAATGGATGTCAAGACAACATTTCTCAACGACAATGTCGAAGAGGAGCTGTATACCTTCCAACCGGAAGGATTTGAAGTCAAAAGCCAAGAGCACAAAGTGTGCAAACTGCACAAAGCAATCTACGGTCTGAAACAGGCTGCAAGAGCATGATTCGATAGAATCAACTCTTATCTCATTCAATTGGGATTTGCAAACAATTCAGGTGATTGTAATGTTTATTCAAAGCATATAGGCACCAATTCAGTTCACATAGCTCTTTACGTAGATGATGCATATATTATGTCTAACGACACTTCTCTACTGCACACTACTAAGAGTGATTTGTCAAAGGAATTTGACATGACTGATTTAGGAGCTGTTCATTCTTTGCTAAGAATTCACATTACTAGAAATAGACTTTAGAAGAAGATCTATCTTAGCCAGCAAGTATATCTAAAAGGCATTTTAGAAAAGTTTCATATGTCTGATTGCAAACCAATTGATACCCCAATGGATCCAAGTATCGTATTGACTAAATCTTCAATGAACAAGACCTCAAACTGCTAACTAGTTACATGAAGAATCTTCTTGGTGGACAACTTCTTAGAAGGACTATTCGTGTCCAACGGATGGAAGTTTGAGGCAATAACAGGTATGTGATGCCCTTAGATGTTCTGGGCCGCACGCGCACTACATTAATGAATTCAATGAGTTTATGACCTGGGTCGATAGGCCTGGGTAATCTTTTGAAATTTCATCATGATGGGGATAGATCATTGCAATTATTGATCTTCAATGAGAAATTCCTAGTAAATGAGAGTCATCAGCTCGCGTTGACTACGTCCTTGCCCTTTGTACACACTGCCCGTCCTCCTACCGATTGAATGGTCCGGTGAAGTTTTCAGATTGCGGCGACGCTGACGGTTCACCGACGGTGACATTGTGAGAAGTTCATTAAACCTTATCATTTAGAGGAAGGAGAAGTCGTAACAAGATTTCCGTAAATGAACCTGCGGAAGGATCATTGACACACCGATCGAGTAGACCTGACGAATTGTGGATGTCCAATGAGGAGCCACATCCGGAGGTGCGGCTGTCGAAGCGCTCCCAGTCTCGCTGGGGGCACCCCATCTCTAATCTCTTCGGTGGAATGTACTCTCGTTTTAGAGTATGAATTAATTTTTAAGATCCTGTTGGGCAATTAGAACACATAAAGCTATAATTATCTCTAGCATAAGTTATCTATTAGACTGTTTTTGCACCTACCAGCCGATTAGAACGGGAGAGCTGTTCCATAATATTCCTGCTCTATTCTCCATTCTCGTTCTTCCTTATAACATGCCCTATCACTAACAACAATACTTTCTGATTGTGAATGATCTGCTTGATGAGAGCGCAAGAAAGGTCGTGTAATAAGACTCAGCCCCTTCACGATTCACAATAATATTTCAGATCTTAAGAAAAATGTATGAATATGAACAATTATACATACTAAGCAATTAGGTCATCAAATGCGATTGCCAGTTGGCTGGTGTCCGTTGGCATTCATCCAGTTCAGAAATTGATTGCTGATAGGCAATGAAAATTAGCCGTAAACAGTCTGTTTGCATAAATGAACTAGAACTGTCACTTTGCATAAATGAACTAAAACTGCCACAAGCGACAGTGTCGCAAAAAGACGACAGTGTCAAGTTTTTGCGAGAAACTCGACAGTGCCCTTAAATCTGATTTAGGGTTGCCCCACACTTTTCCATAGTCATTTTCTTAACATTTAAGGCACTTTGAAATAGCAAAAAATGCGAGGCGAAAAATGCGACACTGTTATCAAACTCCGTGTATTTCTGCAGACTGTGTAAAAACACTTGTAAATCTGTAGACTATATAAAAACATGGAAAAATCTGCTGAACTGGATAAACAATGGATGAAGATTAAAATTGATTAGTCGATTACTAAGAAGGAGAATAATCCAACATATACATCATAGCAAAAAGAATTATTTGTAGTTATTCATGCACTAAAAACCTAGAGACACTACGTGTATACGGAAATCTCTTAAGTACTTTTGTAAGTAGCATGATCTTTGAGGGAGGAAAGCAATTTTTTACCTTCCCAGCATGCCATTAGACCTGTAAATTGGTGGGTGGAGACTTAAGTTTCAATTCCATCAAGTTTGTGGCTATTTTGACTTCTAGAAATCAAGAATTCATGGTTCTCAATTCATACTACTTCATAGGACCTGTATGAAGGCTTCATGGAACTGTAATTGACCATTTATAACTGATGGTAGCATCAATTTTTGGCTTAGGCAAGTGTTTGCACATTTTTTGAAGATTTGGTCTACAAAAAGTGATCCCTACTAGAGGTTTTTTGGTTGTTCTGAAATTGCACATGTGAATTCTAGTGGCAAGCTGATGTGGGCTTTACAACACCTAATTTGGTGTCAGGTAGCCAAAGATATGATCATCTGAAGTTTTTCAATTTTGTGAGTAAAATTGGCAAAGTTTTGAATTGTTGTGATTGCATGCAAGTCAATTTCTTAATTTGTGGTATTGTGCTTGCATGGAATGTCTGCATGTTGATTCTCAGAGTGATTTTGACATGCATGAGTGGTTTAGATCTGTTTTGAGTGGTTATACGCATGTGCTCTGACTCATAGGATACAAATATGGGTTTATAGTTGACAATTTCCATAGAACTATGATTTACGTAAAATTTCGTAAAGTAAAAAAAAATCAGTTCTAAAAGACTGATAGTGTTTTTGACGAATTTTTAAATAACATAATTTTTTTTTAAAATGGCACTAAAAAAAAATTTAGTTTTTTTCAGTTTCTTGGATTATCTATGAAAAGTACTAAAAATAGTGATTTGACCATGTTGGAGTCAATTTCAATCAGATTTGGTCAACTGTACTTCACTACGGGTTAATCAGATATTAACTAGTTTTAGTAATTTTCCAAGAATAGATAAATCAAGATGGCCGAAGAAACTTCAAATCAAGCTACAAATCCAGGTGCACCATCTTATATGGTGATTTGTCAACAGTTGAGTACGGCGCTTAATGATATGAATAATCATAATCAAATGAGAGACCAGCAAATGGAAGTTTTGTTAAACCAGTTTAAGTTGATGTCTTCACCCAATCTCGGTTTTCAACCGGAGATTTATTCTGAAGAGAAGAAACTCAAAGTCGTCGAAGACTGGCTCGCTAA
Organism: Diphasiastrum complanatum; assembly: GCA_029204225.1. Lineage (NCBI taxonomy): Eukaryota > Viridiplantae > Streptophyta > Lycopodiopsida > Lycopodiales > Lycopodiaceae > Diphasiastrum > Diphasiastrum complanatum. Next base: position 50,901,600 of record CM055104.1, on the reverse strand, counting down.
GTGGAGCAGTTACTTCAACCTGCATGGAGTTCCATATGAGAAGAAAATCGAAAGTGTTGTGTTGTTCTTACGCGACAAAGGTCATCGTGGTGGCGAGATTTACCGGTGGAGCCAACTACCTGGGATACTTTTGCGGAAGTTTTCAAGAAAGCTTTCGTGATAGCGGATGACATTGACTACTCTGAAGTTCGTGAACTACAAAATGGGTACAAAGAGCTTGGACTCTTATATCCAAGAATTCATGGACCTATGAAATAGTGTTCCATCATTCGATGCGAAGTTAGCACTTTGGCAGTTTGTCCTAGGTTTGCTAGTCGACTATCAAAACGAATGCAGGCGAAATGTGCTTCAAAGCCTTGAGGATGTGTTTCGGATTGCGAAAGCACATGATTCCACAGTGGTGGCATCCAGGAAGTAGTGTGCGCAAATTCCAACCAATTTGAAAACCAAGAAGAGAAAGAAGCGTGGTCCAGACCAAGCAAAATATTTTGACAAATTAGGTCAAGCAGCGTCGGAACTCAAGAAGCCAAAAAGAAAGAGATTTAAGAAATCTATGTCTTGGAAAAAGGCTAAAAAGGAGAACTTATGTTTCGTCTGTAAGAAGCCTGGACATATGATGAAGTTTTGTCCAAAAAAGAAGAGAATGTCTGCTTATATGATTGAGATCCTAGGAGGCAATGGTAAGACTTTGGAAATTAACCTGATAGATTGTGAGTGTGAATGTTCTTTCAGTACTACTTCTTTCTTGCCTAATGAACTTTTCTGTTTAATTGGCACAGTTAAAGATCAAGAATTGCACAGGCAGAGGAAGCAGCACGAGCGAAGGAAAAACCAACATCACCTCTACCATCAAAAGGTTGACTCCCCGTTGCAAACAGATCAAAATGGTTGTTTGCACCATCATGAAGTACCATTTCACATGGGTGAGCCTGAGGTTCCACAATCAGGAGTGCTCACAAGTTTGCTAGCTAGTCGCATGGACATATCCTTCAGGGAACTCTTGCGGATGGCGCCACAAGCTAAAAGCATTCTGACAGATTGGCTCAATTCAGATTTGGAACCAAACATGAAAGAGCCCTTATACTATGCAGGCTACGAAGAAACAAACAATATCCTCCATATTGGGGTTGCGTGGGAGAGTGAAGAGCACATAATCACCCTACCAATCAAGCACAAGAGGTTCGAGGATGAAGCAGTGGTGGTAGATGGAGGAACAGGTGTGGGTAGGCAATTTATATATATTTATAATGCTTCCCTATACATAACATCTTAGAATCTTTTGGAATACTAAAATATACCCAGTCATCAACTTTAAAATATCTTGGAGATCTCTTAAGATCGGTATAGTGTTTAGCTCTATCCTAAGCACTACAAATACTATCCTTAGCCACTTGCAACATCTCTTGCATATCATGCAAAAAAATAGCAATCTTCTGGATTTTAACAGACTTCGTCTCAACATTTACTGGAGATCTAGGTTGAAAACCATACATAAGCATAAAAGGACTATAACCTGTAGCAGAATGTTTTCTAATATTATATGCAAACTCAACCAGTGGGAGATAATCTTCCCAATGAGATTGTCTATGAGAAACATACGTCCTCAAAATATCTTCCATAGTTTGACTAGTCTCTTTTGTCTGGCCATCTGATTCAGGATGATTAGAAGAACTTAAACTCAAGGAAGTTTCCAGTTTATGGAATACTGCTGACCAAAAGTGACCTGTGAACTTAGAATCTCTATCACTAACAATGTCACTTGGCAGACCATACAATCGAAATAATCTTTCAACAAATATTTGGGCTAAATCAAAAGCCTTTGTAGTTGACTTTATTGGTATGAATTCAACTAACTTAGTTAATTGATCCACTACAACCCAAATAGAATCATTTTGTCGTTGGGCCTTCGGAATCCCACTACAAAATCCATAGATAGGCTTTATCATCTCTTGTCAATGATATCTAACGGATGCAACAAACCACCAGCCTTATGGCGTTCAGCCTTTGCTGGTTGACAAGGCTTGCATTTAACAACATATGACTCAACATATGGCTTGAGGTTTGGCCAATAAAATTCTCTCTTAACCAAGTTTAGAGTCCCATGTATACCGGGATGTCCTGCACAGGGTATGTCATGACATTCAAACAAAATCTTGCATTTGAGCTCATCGTCCCCAGGTACACAAACTTTCTCATTCCAAAATAGCAATCCATCTCAATTGGTAAACTGTTTTACAATCTTCTTATCTTTCTTAGTTAGTTGAGTCTCCTGTGTTACCGACTCAACATTGTCCACATTTCTTCCGGTCTGAACAATGTTCGAAATAAGACCAAAATGGGAGTCTGATTCATATTTTCCTCTCAGCGAAAGATATAGATCCATGGAAATCTGAGTGAATGACAACTCATTCGATTCACCAATCCAACTAAGAGCATCTACAACTTGATTAGAACTATCTCTTATGTAACGGATTTCATGATCAAATTCTTGCATCAATGCAGCCCATCGAGCTTTTCTCCCCCGAAAGATCATGTTGGTTGCAAAAAAACTTAAGAGGCTGGCGATCCATATACAATATAAACTTACTACCATACAAGTAGTGTCTCCAAGTTTTAAGTGCATGGATTACAACAAACAATTCCTTTTCTTGCGTAGTTTAACGCAACTGAGGACCAGTGAATTTTTTGCTCTCAAATGCTAGTGGCCTATCCATTTGTAATAGAACCGCTCCAACTACAATATCACTTGCATCCGTTCTCACGATGTAACATCAATCTAGATTTGCAATTTGTAACATGGGAACTGGAACACCCATTGTTTTAAGTTTCTCAAAACATGGTAATATGAACCATTGTGAGAACCTTTGCCATGCATGTTGGAGAATAAATAAAAAAGGTTTTCCCTCAAAAAAATAAAACAAAAAAACATCTTCAGCTCAAATGCACCTAGAAATAACATGTTACTTTGAGAATTGTTGAAGAATGTAAAAATCCGCTCTCTATAACATTCTATAGTATTTACTCAAATATTCGAACAATCTGCATAAATACATGGACATCCAAACTAGAGTGACATTGACTCGACACACCATCGACTCGACAAAGTCACTGTTGACTCAACTCGACACTTTGTTTGACACCTTCAACTATTGACTGATATCACTCAAAAAGGAGCTCTTCCTCTACTAAATCCAATACAGACCATTCGAACTTCCTACCATGCATTAACTATATAGTTTCATGTCCACATACTATACAGTTTATGCTAAATGGTTTAAACTTGTCTCGTAAACATGACATCATGCCTAAACACATTAGTTAAGCCATGATCTCTGTGAACTTGTATATATACAATAAATCAAAACAAGGCAAGAGAATTTTAAGAGAAGAGTTTGTGGAGGAGTGAATCAGAGTTCGTATGTGAACTCCATTGTATCACATTATCTGATTTCTTAGAGTCAAAGATCAGAAGAGAGAGTGAGAGTAATTCAAGAAGTAAAAACATTGTCTTAATTTGTAATCAACATATGTTAGGGCCTTTTTCGGTAGGGGATTGGTCCAGCCAAAAAGTCCTAAAATGGTCAAGGGGCACCACTATTGATGGTGGTTATGCCCTACGTGAGCAACAGAGGACCTGCCACATCCAATTATGGGGGCTTCCTCTGTTACCCCATGCTCCTAAGCCAATGAGAGTTTTCCAGGCTCTCAAAAGTATGACTGTAAGGAGGGGGTGCTAGCACTTTGGTTCCAGATCTTCAAATTCAGATTTCTAATCAGTATAGCTTATGATCTCCCTAACTTTTTTTCCTCTATTCAACCAGCCCTCCGGATGCCCCACGACTGCTAAGTCTTAAGCCTCAAGTGATGGGTAAGGGCAATGTCTTTAGTTTTAAGGACACCACCAAACTGATAGTGCATTTAATTGATGGGAACCTTTAACTGTAAGACCATGGCCTACGGTGAGGGATGGGCCCTAATGATAAGTGCCTTTTTGACATGTACTTTATCTGGTAAGGCTATGCCCTTATACGGAGGACGAGAGCTCGGCCAACATATCAGTGCTTGCTCTTATGCTAGTAATTTTGATGGCTCGGTCTTTCGTTAGTGCTCAGGTGTCTTGTGATGATAAGTTATACACGCCACTCTGTCTAATAAACAACGGTATTTCTCCACCCGTCAGGTCTAGTTATTTCACTAGACAATTCCAAGGGAGGGTGTGACTAGACCCCTAACCCAGGTGGCGTATTTCGACCATGTTGGGTGGACGGTCCGCTCTTGTGTTTCAAAGAGGTCGGGTTTATCAACTCAATCACTGTGCGATACCAATTCATTGCAAAAAATTACGTTCATAACTTTGATAACTTCTTGAAGTTAGGTAGGTTAGTCCATCCTTTAAAAAAACCGAAAACTGTGCATAACAAAAAGATAGTGTCAGTAGTTACCGCTGAACGATATAGCCCCTATCACATGTCAGTCTAACATAGGAGGATTCTGTTCCCTATAGTATGAAAACCGATTTACGTGGGCATGAAAGTATTGATAACGATTCACGACATATGCGAATAACGAAATGAACAATGTGCAACAAGGACATTCATCCTACGTTTCAAAAAATTGATGACAAAACCAAAAGTTACCTCATGTGTGTAGGGGGGGGCAAGTTACCTCATGTGTGGAGAGGGGACCAGTTGCCGCAAGAGCCCCAAGTCACGAGTTCATTTTGCCGGTCCAGCCTAATTAACCCGAGAGAATATGGTATCCCTACATCATGGCCATCTGTCACTCCACTCCAAAGGAAAGAGAATCGGTCCTCAGCACAAAATCAATGAGGCACAATAATGCCAAGCTTTGTGATTGCTCAGCTAGGACAAGTACTATTGGTTTCAGGCAGAACGTTCTGCACTTACATGCTAGAGGTGCATAGTGAAGATGAAGGATGCAAGGGCAGCAGACCTCACGCATGCATTCTATCCTACGAGCTACAACATATTATGAGGTAAATGGACCCAGATTAGAGGCATGAGCACGTGGTGGACTGCAAATGGGCGTAGTTACAGTATGTTGTCATTTGAGTGAGCCATCATGTCCGGATCTTCAACTGGCCTGAGTGAGGGCTAGGCCTTGTTTTTGAGTGAGGGCTATCCTTGTTTTTGCATCGTTGCTGCTTCGCAATCTTGAAATTGAAAGCTAATGGCTTTGGTTTGCTTCAGATAGCTGATTTGAGCCTGATTTTGCAAGCTCTGGATCCATCATGAGAAGTCGGGACAGGAGCTGCAACGGTTTAAATGCAAGCAAAAAGTGGAGGTCATTACTGTTAGAACTTGACTAATATGCATGCGCTTGCGATCCTTAGATTCTTTGTAGATCTATGAAACAGTCGATGATTTTGTGATGTTGAATTTCCGCTGGCGGACTGAATGAATCAGTCAAATGGGCAGATTGCTTCAATTCTGATCACAGACACCTTAGGTAATTGTTCTCCCAGACAGCGATCAGATCTGTAAAGAATAAGGTGACCCTTGGATTAAAGATGAATCAACAGACCCTCCACATGCATCGATGGAAACTTGGGCCCCAACTGAGGCAACAGGCAGGCAGGCTGCGAAGAGGCAGCGATGAATTGCAGGAGCAGTGAGGGCCAATTTGCTTGATTGGTCGTAGAAGTGCGCTCAGGGCAAGTCGAAGACAACACAATATATTCACTTCAGAGTCCACCAACTGTGCAGGATTTTGAAAATGGTTCAACGTGGCCTCAGTTGAGTGAAAAGCCTTTGAAAGAGCAATTTTCGAATGGACTCTTGATTTGCCATAAGACTAGCTCACTAATGAAACAATTAATTGTGTCTCACAGCCTGTGGCTCACAGCGAAACCCGAACGATCCACTCCTAGCTCATGAAATGTACTTTGATAGGCAAGGAACTTAGACAAATTCGAAAAGGTTCAAGCAACATGCACTTCTCGCATCATCTCATAGATCTGTTTCTCAACGACCAAAGTAATCTTCCTCAACCACTCATGCAACTCTTCATACAATCATTATCCAATTACAAACACAAGTTCACCATGATGATCACACACTCTTCTAAACACAATGGCAAAGATGGAACGACAAGGAATCCTTTCACTCTCCGTGACTTTTGCATATACAAAGCTCTCCCATAGATGACACTCATACTTAACTCCCTCTCTTATTCAAAATTTACTCACAATAGACATGGAGTATGGAGAGCTCATCATGGGTCGTGACTCTCAATAATCTTCCATACCTAAGAATGGAATGAATGGAATGACATGATGATAATGAACCTTGTTCCGTCCCTCAAGAATGGAAATTGTGAAGAATGAATGACTTCCCTTTTAAAGAATTCAACGAAGCCCTCAACTGACTAAGTGACTAAATGATATGAGGTTAAAACTTCTCTCTCTTGAAACTCTCTCAACATGGCATAGAAGGAGTGACACAATGCATGGTCAAGTTATCAAAGGAAAATTTTGACAATATCCACCTCATACATGATGAAAAATAGTAAGCAAACATCAAAGGGAGAAATGAATAGTCAAGAGCATGAGATCTCAAAAATCGATCCATTTGGATACATCTACCACTCAATGATGAACCTTCCATGCAAACAAGCTCTAACGATACAAGGCAATCCCAAACCAAAACCACTAAATCATGCCCAAACCCGCACAATTACAAGGAATGCACTAACTCTAATAGATTAGAAACAAGACAATCACAACTAAAGATCACACTCAACTCATTATTGCAACAAGGATCCAAAACTACTCATACTCGGAATTATCACCTCCCAAAAATACCAACTCTCAACATCATCTCACGATCACATCATTATCCAACTATCATCCAACTATATCTTAACACAAAGAGTGGTCTCCTTTTATAGTAAATCCCAAGTGTCCCCCTTCAAAATGCCATCTTGTCATTCTTCATGCCCTTCAAGCCCTCTTTGCCATTTGTCCCCAACCCATTTGATAGTACACCTAGTGGCCTCCATAAGAGAGTGGGGGAGTGGTGCATTCAAGGCTCTCTTCCAAAACTAGCCAAGATGCCATTTTTGTCAAAGACTAGGGAGGCCATTCAAGTTTCCCCTTTTGTACACCCTGGAAGCCCAAAATGTCAATGGCTAGTGGGTGTACCTCCCAATTTTTTATAGCCTCCAAGGTGTTTTGGCATTTATTATCCAAATTTTGGGTGAGGCCCTTTTTCAACCCCTATTTTTAGTAGGCGGCCTTCGTTTTTCTTTGGGTACTTGTGTTTTTGGCCTTTCTTCGATTTTTCAAGAGCCATGCGCCTACTGCTCCTTTGTCTGGGTTTTTGGCCTATTGGGTAACCACTTGGCCCAGACATTTCGTTAGTTGCCCGTAAATTGTCCAAACTTTGCCGTTAGGGTTTCTGTGACTCCTTGACACTGAATCCATATTTCTCGGTCCCGTTTTTACCCAAAACTTTTCTTTCTCGATTTTTTCTTCTATGGTTGACTTTAGGGCTCCCACGACAACACGGTTTTTCTGAAAAATACACTGAGTGATCATATATTAGTAAAAATGGACTCAGTACATGGTATGATTTTAGCACGGTCATACCGGCTATTTTTTACAACTAGTTTTTTTGAAAAGCCGTAATATATTTACCGGCCATTTCTAAGACCGTAAAATTTGCTCTAGCCTCATTTAGGACGGGCTGGGACCCAATTCTAGGTGGACCGGCACTCTTGACTCAGTCTTACAAAACTTGACCACAAAATATTTTTGACGGTTTTTTTGAAAAGTCAATTTATTACTTGTAAACTATGTCTAGCCACTTTACCCAGTTCTAAGGCAAATTTGTGCCGATTTTTCTCTAATAACCGGGTTTTACATGCCAATTTTTTCAATTATTGCAAACTTAAACTTCAATATTAGCCCGATTTTTTGTGCAAAAATTTTGGCTAATATTGGCAACTACCACTGGGTAGTATGGTCCCCATATGGCGGACCCAAAGTGTCTGGTTTCGCAGACCAGCTCCTGGTGGTGGATCAAGTTTAGTGGGCTCAACACCCTTGCTAGGTGATGCTAACCATAGTGAGTTGGTAGGATGTCTTCAACAACTTCCTACCCAAAGGCCATCGGTTTAGCCCTTAGGATCTATCTGCAACCGGATTGGATTTAACCACAGCATCTTTGAACAATTTGGTGTCTTCATACCTGCAAAAACCCACCTGTGACCTACATGGCAAATGCTCCCAATTCCATCATATGTAAGGCAATTCCCACTTTCGGACCTATGCATGGAGGGATATGCAAATGCAAATCTCAAGATTGGAGACAGGATGGATGCAAGTCAACAGTATTGTGTCTAACACCGTGTCATTGATGTGTGTGTGAATGTATGCACGATGAGGCTTTAGTGTCCCAACTCTTAAACCGGTCCAGACTGGTAATTACCAACTTTTTTTTTTTGTATAGACATTCAACTTATACTCTCTAAGAACTGATTCAACAGGGAATAACCATATAGTCTCCTCTCTATACTGACTCTTCTCTCAAGTCCTATATTCTGACAGTAGTCCATGTAGGACAACTTACTGTCCTAAGATCCAATACACAAGATGGTAGGGAGTACTGGTTTTCCACTAGTCTATGGAATCAATGAGGAAAATCGTCCTCACCTCTTATGGATGTGCGAGGTGTCACTCATCCTCACAAATTGGTTCGAGATCTGATAGATACAGTTGAAGTCTTTTTCTTTTTTCTCTTTTTTCTTTTACTTTTCTCTCAGTCTTTCTTTATCTCTCTTTTCACGTTTTCTTTTTCTTCTTTTTACTTTTTCCTTACTTTTTTTGTCCTAGTAGGGACCTTATGAAAGATGGTTTTCTATCAGTGGATATGCAGAAGAATCTTCTTAGTTTTCTGATATTAGTAGGTGGTATTGATTCAAATGTATACATTCGTTGCAGATCATCCATCCCATGTACAAAGCATAAATTTCCTTCAACAACTGTCTCAAAGGTTCACTATTCAAAGAAGTAGTGATGTTTCAAGCTTGTTATCTCATTGTATGTAACCATCATGTGGAGACTCTCGGTTTTTCTTTATCCGTCACGTCTAGAGATTCTCCAACTGTCTAGACAATCATGCCTTATCTATTGGGCAATGGAGTCACTCCCCACCCCACTGCACTGTTTATGTTCCCACTTTTTCCTCTCTTACCCTCCCTTTAATGCTTCTGATCAAACACTCATGCCCATAGGAGAAAATATGTAATGCCCTATGCAGCTCAGAGTATATGTAGAATGCAAGGGTATGGATGCATGAGACAACAGTCTTGCAATCAAATGACCAAGCACATTGTGCCTACATGATGCAATGCAGCGTGAGTGAATGGAGTCAAGTCAACTAAGATATCTGTAGACCACCGTTTATAGTGTCTATGAATCTCACATGCAGTAATAACGAATCCCATAATGAAACAAATTTTTTTTTAGTGGTATTTTAAAACAAGATAGAATGTTGACCAATAAAGAAAATATAACAAAACCAAATCGGCAAAGTAAAGTCAAACTTATACCACCCCTCAACTCCCCCATGTGAAATCAGGGATAAGGGTGTATTGTTTTCACCTTACCACATCTATCCAACATCCACCTGGGTAACCCTATCATGACGTATGGAATAGGAGGCTAAACTATTCAAATCTCTCAACTGATATGGGTGATTTTGGTGTATGTTTGAATTCCATGGTAGAATTGGAAGATATGCGCCTACCACATCAAATATCCTTCCCATATCATAGGGTTTATCCATGGTTGGAGGTATAGTATTCCTTATTTCCTCCCTAATTTTTAGTTCAAGCCCCTTGTTCTCGATATCTTCTTTAGAGACATAGCCTGGCATGCCCTTTCCCATTGGAATATATCCATCAATACCTCTTGGGTTTCTTGGATACGATTTTGGTACCCATCCTTGTTAGTATGCATCAATCTACTCTTGTTCACCACATTCTTATGATCTTCGAATAGGTTCTGTATATCATATGACTCCTCCTGATTAATGTCATCAGAGATAGGCGGTTTAATAACTCTTCTTTCTAGAATTGCTGGAGTTGGATCTATGGTTCTGGATCTAGGGGTTGGTACTAGTGGGCTAGCACATATTGGCTCCTCTGCATTGCTATCGTCGTCCTCGTCAGGAGGTACAACTTGATCCGTCTGATTGCTAAATATCGTTGGTAATGCCTCCTCAGACTTAGTGGCCTTCCCAAGACTCACCTGCCAATTACACCCTTCCATCCACTCTTTCCTAGGTGGGTCTGTCCGTAACTCTCTCCGGGTTATCGTCAGCACGCTTGCCCTAGTCCCCTCAGGGATGAGTGTTCCTATTGGGTGTGTCAGGGGACTGTTGTCGTTGGTCTCAACTCGTCTATCCTGAGAGGTATTCTCATGATATCTAGACCACATGTTTACTAGTCTAAGCTTCTTGATTGGCTAGCCCATAACGGTGTAAATTTGACCCACTCCCTTGTGTCCCTCTATAATCCTCCACAAAGTTAGGTAATAACTCAACGCTACTTGGCACTCTCTCTTCCTCAACACATTCTACTTCGGAAAACTTTGAGAGTCTAGTCCTCTCGTAAGTGTCATGTGGTAGTCTTGTATGATATAATTCTCTCATTCTTGGCAACTCGCGCCCTAGTGTCTGTCGGCTACTATTTAGCATCGGATTTCTCATGGCCTGACATTCACGTGTGGTGATGTCTGCTTCCTCTACAATCGTGGCTCTAGATATCGCCTCTTCCAATGATGAGACTCTAGATTGGCGTACCACTAGCTGGGTATTACTCGATAGTCTTCTCAAAAAGCTATCAAGTAGTAGCTGCGGAGGTAATACCATTGTAAAACTTAGGTCCAGCTGGTGCACTAATCCTCCAAATCGTCTAGCATACTGATGCACACTTTCTATAGATGTTTGTTGTATGGTAGATGTAAAAATTACAGCAAATAAGGATCCTAAAACACTTGAAATGATGAGGGAAACAATAGATTATGATTTCATAAGATTAGCACAAGTTGAACCATTAAAATCCATCAAAAATCTATGCTTGAACCTCACTAAATGGCCCAAATCCTTGAAGAAGGCTTCACACGTGTGAAAGTACGGCCTCCCACAGTCTGAGTACTGTACACCAGACCTACATTCAATCCTATAATCATTAGTAATCACAAGTACTCAAACAATTATGAACATAGAGAGCAATTGCACCATTATGAGAGAAAAATCATGAAATTGCTTGATTGATTTTGGTGAGATATCATCACCTATATATACATGATCCATCACGGTTTTGGGCAGGTATGAGTAGCCCTAAACCTATCCCTAATGCTAATTTTGGTGGATCTTTCATCCATACCAAGTTAGGGTTGGAATCTTGGAGATCCCTCAACAATGCAAAAATTACCAAAAATAGCTCCTATTTTTTCTCCCTTGTATCTAAGCATAATTTGGACTCATTCCAAAGGTTCTAACACTTAGGTCTACTTGAGAACATCCTTATGAATGGAATCCTATGCTATTTGGCACGTGTGACAAGCCACATCATGACCATCTAACTATTTACAAGTCATATGACCAAAACTAGTCAAGCTAGAATTGTGAATTTTTAACAGTAGATAGGGAAAATATCAAACTATCTAGATTATAAGTGCCTCTGAATTCTCTAAAGAATTCTTGATAGTACTCCTCCAGTGTGCTGATAGAAGCTTTAGATAGAGTATGGTACCATCTCTTGGCTATTCCTACCAAAGTAGTGGTGAACAACATCATTTGATGCGCAGGACTCACTCTGAAATTGCAAGCTAATGGCTTTGGTTTGCTTCAGATAGCTGATTTGAGCCTGATTTTGCAAGCTCTGGATCCATCACGAGAATTCAGGACAGGAGCTACAACGGTTAAAATGCAAGCAGAAAGTGGAGGTCATTACTATCAGAACTTGACTAATATGCATGCGCTTGCGATCCTTAGATTCTTTGTAGATCTATGAAACAGTCGATGCTTTTGTGATGTTGGGTTTCCGCTGGCGGACTGAATAAATCAGTCAGATGGGCAAGATTGCTTCAATTCTGCTCACAGACCGTGGCCATCAACAATGTGCAGGCAGTGGAATGATTAGCTTTTGACCAAAATCGAAGTTGGTGGAGTAGCAGAGGTCAGCGCTCCTGTAGCAATGGCTTGCTTCCTTCAATGGATAATAATCAAGCCTCATTAATAGCTCAGACAGCTTAGGTAATTGTTCTCCCAGACAACAATCGGATCTGTAAAGGATAAGGTGACCCTTGGATTAAAGATGAATCAACAGACCCTCCACATGCATCAATGGACAATTGGGTTCCAACTGAGGCAATAGGCAGGCAGGCTGCGAGGAGGTGATGAGTGAGGAGCTGGAGGAGGCAGCGATGAATTGCAGGAGCAGTGAGGGCCACAGAGAGAAGAGCTGCGACAGAAATTTGCTTGATTGGTCGTAGAAGTGCGCTCAGGGCACGTCAAAGACAACACAATATATTCACTTCAAAGTCCACCAGTTGTGCAGGATTTTGAAAATGGTTCAACGTGGCCTCAGTTGAGTGAAAAGCCTTTGAAAGAGCAATTTTCGAATGGACTCTTGATTTGCCATAAGACTAGCTCACTAATGAAACGATTAATTGTGTCTCGCAGCCTGTGGCTCACAGCAGAACCCGAACGATCCACTCCTAGCTCATGAAATGTACTTTGATAGGCAAGGAACTTAGACAAATTCGAAAAGGTTCAATCAACATGCACTTCTCGCATCATCTCATAGATCTGTTTCTCAACGACCAAAGTAATCTTCCTCAACCACTCATGCAACTCTTCATACAATCATTATCCAATTACAAACACAAGTTCACCATGATGATCACACACTCTTCTAAACACAATGGCAAAGATGGAACGACAAGGAATCCTTTCACTCTCCGTGACTTTTGCATATACAAAGCTCTCCCATAGATGACACTCATACTTAACTCCCTCTCTTATTCAAAATTTACTCACAATAGACATGGAGTATGGAGAGCTCATCATGGGTCGTGACTCTCAATAATCTTCCATACCTAAGAATGGAATGAATGGAATGACATGATGATAATGAACCTTGTTCCGTCCCTCAAGAATGGAAATTGTGAAGAATGAATGACTTCCCTTTTAAAGAATTCAACGAAGCCCTCAACTGACTAAGTGACTAAATGATATGAGGTTAAAACTTCTCTCTCTTGAAACTCTCTCAACATGGCATAGAAGGAGTGACACAATGCATGGTCAAGTTATCAAAGGAAAATTTTGACAATATCCACCTCATACATGATGAAAAATAGTAAGCAAACATCAAAGGGAGAAATGAATAGTCAAGAGCATGAGATCTCAAAAATCGATCCATTTGGATACATCTACCACTCAATGATGAACCTTCCATGCAAACAAGCTCTAACGATACAAGGCAATCCCAAACCAAAACCACTAAATCATGCCCAAACCCGCACAATTACAAGGAATGCACTAACTCTAATAGATTAGAAACAAGACAATCACAACTAAAGATCACACTCAACTCATTATTGCAACAAGGATCCAAAACTACTCATACTCGGAATTATCACCTCCCAAAAATACCAACTCTCAACATCATCTCACTATCACATCATTATCCAACTATCATCCAACTATATCTTAACACAAAGAGTGGTCTCCTTTTATAGTAAATCCCAAGTGTCCCCCTTCAAAATGTCATCTTGTCATTCTTCATGCCCTTCAAGCCCTCTTTGCCATTTGTCCCCAACCCATTTGATAGTACACCTAGTGGCCTCCATAAGAGAGTGGGGGAGTGGTGCATTCAAGGCTCTCTTCCAAAACTAGCCAAGATGCCATTTTTGTCAAAGGCTAGGGAGGCCATTCAAGTTTCCCCTTTTGTACACCCTAGAAGCCCAAAATGTCAATGGCTAGTGGGTGTACCTCCCAATTTTTATAGCCTCCAAGGTGTTTTGGCCTTTATTATTCCAATTTTGGGTGAGGCCCTTTTTCCACCCCTATTTTTTAGTAGGCGGCCTTCGTTTTTCTTTGGGTACCTGTGTTTTTGGCCTTTCTTCGATTTTTCAAAGGCCGTGCGCCTACTGCTCATTTGTCTGGGTTTTTGGCCTGTTGGGTACCACTTGGCCCACACATTTGGTAAATTGCCCGTAAATTGCCCAAACTTTGCCATTAGGGTTTCTGTGACTCCTTGACACTGAATCCATATTTCCCGGTCCTGTTTTTACCCGAAACTTATCTTTCTCGGTTTTTTCTTCTGTGGTTGACTTTTTCAGCATTCATGACTAGGGCTCCCACAACAACACGGTTTTCCTGAAAAATACACTGAGTGATCATATATTAGTAAAAATGGACTCAGTACATGGTATGATTTTAGCACGGTCATACCGGCTATTTTTTATAACTGGCCATTTTTTTGAAAAGTTGTAAAATATTTACTGAGCATTTCTAAGGCCACAAAATTTGCTCTAGCCTCATTTAGGGTGGGCTGGGACCCAATTCTAGGTGGACCGGCACTCTTGGCTCAGTCTTACAAAACTTGACCACAAAATATTTTTGACGGTTTTTTTGAAAAGTCAATTTGTTACTTTTAAACTATGTCTAGCCACTTTAGGGCGGGCTGGGACACAATTCTAAGGCAAATTTGTGCCGATTTTTCTCTAATAACCGAGTTTTACATGCCGATTTTTTCAATTATTGCAAACTTAAACTTCAATATTAGCCCGATTTTCCATGCGAAAATATCGGCTAACAACATAGTAGGATCGTAGCGTACAACGCAATACTACTGTGAACCATTTTTGAGCACAAGATTTGTGATCTAATTGTTGTTATTACAACAACTAATATATAGATTCTCTATTTTCTTTATGCATGTCAGTATTGTCGAATGCTTTCTGATTATTTCTCTCTCTATTGCTGATACTCGCTCTAATGACACGTAGAATATCTGACACGAAGAGTGCATGGTTGTCCCAGATGCTTGATCACATCACTCTCTTCATGGTTTTCTAAGACACCTACACATGTATTCTTTTGGAACGATCTAGGTAATAGACCAAATTATGCAATTTGATTTGATCATTTCTTTCCGCTGCAAACAAAGGTGGTATCAAGCTGATATATCCACCATAAACCAACAGGTTGATATCAGAGTTGGTAATTTATTTACCAACATACATGCCACTTGCTTAGCCTACTCCGTGAATGTGGGGGGCCCACAAACACCTTTAGGTGATAGTTGGGGCCACAAGGGAGTACTTTTTTTAAGATTAAGCTACTAATTCCATCCACGAGGTCTCCATAGTTTTAAATTCCATTCATGGGTGGGGTCTTTATATTTTAAAGGTTTCATCTATGAGGTCTTCTGTTGACAGATCCCCTGCTCCAAAGGATCTGTTGGTTATCAACTTTTGTTTTGGGTTCCTTTCTTACTCATAACCGTCTCTGCCTGTTACCAAGCATCATGGCATTCGTTATATGTGTTCTTGATATTACAATGCCAAACCAGGCAGAAGGGAACGGATTGATGTTGTGGTATTGTTTTGTCTTGCCTGTTAGAGGACTACTCAGGGTCAAACTCTCTTGAACGCACTTACATTCTACATAGATGCAAGCCAAGAATGCTCATTCGCAGATCAGCATGCAACCCAAATGAACGTTTAGTAGTTTCTAGCTACCTACACTTAAAACGGACTGAATCAGAGCCTACAATACATTAACACTGAGCTACACTTGCATAAATTGACAAAACAAGAAACAAGAACTGTTCTACAGCATGTTAGAAGTCCAAGAATCAAGAAACCAACCAGTCTATTGATTCTTGAACATCCCAAGAACATCAAGAACTGGATTGTAAAATCATTCTCAAGGAGATGGATTCATCAAAAATTGGTGGTAGAAACAGTTTTGGATGGACGGTTTGGTAACGGTAAGGAAACATGATGAAGGCTTAGTGGTAGGTTGAAGGAACTGATAGTTCTACAGTTGCAGCCTTGGACCCTTGCAATGTCGAGCTTTGACTACCACTTGTTGGGTGATGAGCTTGCTTTATTTGCAGATTCACGGTTGTCTTCATCTTTCTTTTTCTACAGCTCTTTTTTTTGATCCATTACTTTTGGATCTCTTTGGGCTTCATAGGAGGGGATCCAACTATCATTGCTCCAGAGAGTCTCTTTTGATCAAGATTGATCTGGCTCATCTGTTGCTTAAGTTTTTGTCCTTTCCTCCTCAGCTTCTTGGATCTTCCTCTTTAGTTCTTCTAGCTGCTTCGGACAGAGCAACTCAAGAGCACCTCTCACCTTAGACCGAGGAGGTCTCTGAGAAGACGAGAATGTAATGACAAGTAAGACTGTGTAAGCCTCATGGTGAATCCCGAAAGATGGAATGACCGTATAGGAACTAGTATTTCTAGGCAAACGTAATAAATGCAAGTAGGCCCCTCTTAGAAAAGTAGAGTGAGCCACCTTTTGATGGTGACCTCTAGTGGAGAGTATTATTCCACTTGTAATTTGTGAAATGTGAAAATTCCACTAGGATGCCACCTAAGGAGCTCTCTTGCTTATTTAAGAGATTCCCTCTTTGAGTAGAGGAGATTTTTTGCATTGTATCTACTCCATGCTTAATGAGAAGATTTCCCATGAGTTTGGTACTACACTAAGCTCCTTGATCATGATGATTTTCTTGAGTGATGCCCCTATGATCATGCCCTTCCATTCATATTGTGTGTGGTTGTGGATTTAGAGTGGATTAGTTTTCTTGCTTTCCTAGTTGTGGTTTAGATTTCATGTTTTCTTGTGGATTAATGTAGGAGCCAGCATTCAAGTAAACTAAATAGGCTGGATCTGTGGTGTAGTTCTTGCATATCTCTTTACAGTCCAGTTTTTTATGTTCTTGGGAAGTCCAAGAATCAATAGACTAGTTGGTTTCTTGATTCTTGGACTTCTAACATGTTGTAGAACAGTTCTTGTTTCTTGTTTTGTCAATTTATGCAAGTGTAGCTCAGTGTTAATGTATTGTAGGCTCTGATTCAGTCCGTTTTAAGTGTAGGTAGCTATAGAAACTACTGAACGTTCATTTGGGCTGCATGCTGATCTGTGAATGAGCATTCTTGGCTTGCATCTATGTAGAATGTAAGTGAGTTCAAGAGAGTTCGACCCTGAGTAGTCCTCTAACAGGTCGGACAAAACAATACTACAACATCAATCCGTTCCCTTCTGCTTGGTTTGGCATTGTAATATCAAGAACACATATAATGAATGCCATGATGCTTGGTAACAGACAGAAACAATTTTGAGTAAGAAAGGAACCCAAAAAAAAAAGTTGATAACCAATAGATCCTCTGGAGCAAGGGGATCTGTAAACATTTGGCGCCGTTGCTACTTGAACTCCAAGGCATTCTACATAAAGAAGAACCGCAACCTTGTCCATGCTCAGATCCTTGCACACAAACTCCAAATCTTTCACTACATCTGCGTTTCTACTAACTGGACAGAGCCACATAAATGGCTGCATCATTGCCCAAATCCACGGGCTGATAGACTCACAAATCCACTATTAACAAATGCCAACACATACATGGATTTACTCCTCCTCCAAGCTTCCACTCCTCCCGTTCCTCACGTTTCAAATCTCAACCGGAGCCCAGCTTCGAACACGACCACTACATTCACCTACACCCATTTCCATTCGCCATCCTCCCAACAAATCTCGACAGGCATTGCTCCAGACCCCAACAGACTGCATAACGCCACTGTCTGCCATCACCCATTACAATCGCACACAGACACGCATCTAGCCGCCACCGAACGCAACTAACCGTGTCCGCCCATCGAAATCGCATTCAAACGTTAACACCGCATACAACCGTCGAGACCGTAATCACAACGCCTCCGCCACTGCCCGCCATCACCAACACATAACCGCAATCCACCGTCACCGTAAATCGTAAACCGTAAATTGTAGGGACCGCAAAAACTCCAAAAAAAAAAAAACCAAACACAAAAAAAAATCACCAGTACTCAATGGATCAACAAAACGATCCTGAAGTCCCAGACGATTACCCAGACGAGTTCCGGTCCCCTATAGCTGAACAAATCAGACGTCATAGGTTCTATCAAATGCGGGCTGCACTACATGACCAATCAACAAACCCATTCGAGGGACAAGAACCTGATAGAGCTGAGTCTTCACGAGCACGAGCCCATTTTTATGGTATTGAGCCCTCACAGGTCAGACCCAACCCTAATGGAGTTTCTGCTACCCACGGAGCTCATCTTGAAAGATGTATACCCAAACTAGATCTACCAAAGTTTGACGGTAGTTCGGACCCTCAAAGATTTTTGCAAATATTTGAGAACGCATGTGATGTGTATGGCGAAACATCTCCCGATGCTATGGTCCAACTATTGTCGATGAACATGATCGCTAAGGCACGTGATTGGTTTTTCAACCTTGATCGTGAAGATAAGACAGATTGGTCAATCTTGAAAGAGTCCTATATCAAGCGTTTTTAGCCCTTTCTGATCGAGAGTCCTTTTGTCAAATTGAGTAACATCAAGATGGCAAAGGATGAATGTGTACGAGACTATATCGAGCGTTTCAAATGCCTCAAAAGTCAAGTACAGGAACAACCCTCTGAACAGATGCTCATCATCTGGTTTTTAGTCGGCCTTCCAAGATGGATTAGACGCGAGCTTAAATCCAATGATGAATATATGAGCCTCAAACTAGCTATGTCTGATGCCATCAAGGAAGAAGACGAAGGATTAGATGTTGACAAATCCAGAGAAAGAAGAGCACCACATGCTCATGTCCATGAGTCGAAGCCGATCGAGGACACCCGAGATCAGATTTGAAAATCCCAGTTGGAGTTGCTTAATAAGCAACATCAGCTACAGATGGAGAAACTCACCAATGAGTTTCAAACTACCTTGACGTCTATCCAAAGTAGTATGCCTGGTCAGCCAAAACCTGCACAGGTACCTTATAGACGAAAAACAATATGGTGCCCACACTGCCGGGCTACGCATCTTGTTGATGCTTGTCCTTCATATCGACCTATCCAAGCACATACAGTTCAACAATATGACGAACACCCATCACAATCTGGAAATGCCTTGCCTTATCATGAATATCCACCAGAAAGTCCAGAACCACTAGCCATAGAAGATGGCTACGCCATTATACAAGGGCCACTGCACACCAGATGTTTCATCTATGGTGAAACCGGCCACTTCATGGTTGATTGTCCAGTTAAGACCCAGTACCATGCTGAGTGTCCAGACTGTATCAGAAAACATAGTTTCGAAGACTGTCCAAAACAACCAACTAAGATCCTACCTGCCCATCACGTCAGTTATGAATCACAATAGGATCTTCACGACAACAACACGAGCACCATAACAACCAATAGTTAAACCTGCTACTCAATCGAGAAGTCTTTTGTAAACTTCTATATCACCATCCAATACATCAGCTCCATAATGCAAAAAAGACAATATGAAATGAGTCCTTATCGAAAGAAAGTGAAACCGATATTCCGTCATCTGCTACAATGTCCAACCAAGAGCAACCTCCACAGGGAATTGACAGTTTTTCTCCCCTTCTACAATCTCAAATCTATTTGTCTTTCTACATGCTGATAAGATTTCCAATGTGCCAATACACAATATTTCTCGGATTTGAAAATCCAGATAGAGATTCGGTTTTAAATCTCTTATTCACAGAGGTCCTCAGGACATAGTACCTCAATAATACCTGCATCTCAAGCTATATTTTACAACATCTGCTATCAATGATGGTATATTTTAGTGTCACCCACCTTGCCTTGTTTTGACAAGGGCATATGAGAGTAAGTCACGTTACTCTACAACACAAATGAAATATTACAACTATCAAGGTACATTATCAATGTTGATGAATGCAAGTTTTGTTCGACAAGTGCCATACAGTTCTAACTCTCTATAACGTTTGTTTATTTCCTTGTTGCTCTTCACCTATTTTGTGTGATTGATTTTTGCATGAGGAATAGCTATTGCACGAGAGTCTTCTGTATGGCATCTCCAGAAGACATTTTCATTCATCTATCCATCTGCAGATTACCTTGTACAACAGTTGAGGACTTTTTAGAAATATCAGAAATCCATGTACAGTCAGAGTTGATTCCTGCATCTCATTGTCATATTAATCTTCGAGTCAACTACAACAAGATCGAAACAAATTTAGTTAAAATTTGTTTAATCTTTAGTCCAGTCACATGTTCCCCGTGTTTTCAACTACGTGTTCCACACATCGATCCAATCTTGAGCATGAACATTTACCAGCAACAACATCCCCACCAGCAGATTTTTTTTTTTTTTTGGGGGGGGGGGAGGGGGAGAGTGGATCTGCTTGGATCCACTAGAGCAGTTACGCTGCCAGCAACAACACCAGCAAGATCGACAGCCAAGGTCACAAACCCAAAGTCGACAACGACAAGGCTAAGAAGACAGATGGCAATCCAAAGTGACTCGATCAGAAGAAGTATTCCAGGCATGATGAAGATCCTTCATAAAAGGAAAACACAAACATTGGAAAATCAGTCTCCTTCTTTAACCAACCTCTCGTCATACATCTACATCCATTCTCATGCCTATCGCCCAAACCATCTACCGTTGTCACTACCACCGTTCCTTCCATCTGTTTGTTTATCATCAGTTTACATTTCTTCTAAGAAATCTCTAGTTTTTTATAGTCCTACTGAAGCAGTTGAAAGATCATTGCAAGTGTCTTGCGGAGACCAATTGCCACCTACAATGGTTGATCAGTCAAAAGAAGACCTACAAAAGTAGGATTTATCAGAATCAGCCAGCATCTTCTTATTTTGGAGGGTTGAAAATTACAATCCACATACTTGATTGGATACTTGATTCATGTAATATTTTATCTAACACACATTATGTACTAGGTAATGGCCTTCGGGAGGGCACTACCACATAAAGTACATGCTCGAGGACTATATTACACGTGGTAATGGCTCAACCAATGTAGCACTATTGCATGTGATTGCATTTGGGCAGCTATTTGTGTAAAGACCCAAGAGAATTGCCCCTAAGATGAGGATAGGAGAACACAATAGGAGAGACTATGGAGCCAAACCGTCCAACCAATCCTAGATCAAACCTGGATCTAGCCCCCAAGCCATGCCATGTGAAAGCTAGAGGAGAAGAGAGAAACTGGTAACCTAAACCCAATATGTTGACGGGAGAATCCCTACCTCATTATATAGAGAGTAGAGTCCTGTGGATGAGACCTTACAACCCCCATGCAGGTCAACTATAAATAGATCACATCTCTTCATGCAGTCCTCCTACCTATATCTGCCACACAGACATGCAATGCTCCAAATGTCTCAATTAGAGTGTCTGGGTCCTCTCAAGGTAATTAGTCACAAATAGGCCTTGACATGGAATTAAATCACAGCATGACCAATAATGTTGAACACTGGAGGGTCGGTCTACCATATTAGGACTATTCCAGTTCCTTAACCGAATGTGGCCATAACATTCTTCCCTCCTTAAATTGCTTCTATCATTAGAAGCTCCTTAAACCAGGAAAGAATTACAAGAACAGTTCTTTTAACTTTCAGTATTAACCTAGGAAATCATTATCCTTAGTTTGACTTTCATATCAAACAAGTACTTAGAGATAAACCAATTTCTAACCGTTAATCTTTGTTCTGGTGTAAAATACTTACATGAACCACCGAGTGAAATATTCTCTAACTTAGAAGATTAAAGTTAAAGAAAATAAATAACAATTACAGTCTGAAATTATCCACAAACTCTGGCAGACAATTTATAAAAAGCTTCCAAATACAATTATCCTTAGAATCCAATTCTAAGATACGATAATTCATTCAACTAGAATCTCTAGGAGAATTATTAAAATATAGAAGGATTAAAACTCAACTCTGAGTATCCCAGATACTCTTTTGAGTTAAATGCTCCTGTTTCTAGCACCAAATGCCAGAAAATAGCATTCATTCATCCTGATAGATTTATCTGTCTCCTATGAAAACTGGAGATCCAAGTAAATGAAGAACTGTACTCAAGCATCTACAGACCATATATTGTAGCAGAATAGCATCCACTAGATAACTTAAATTCTCTACAAGTGTTGTGAGATCCATAGGTTCTCAATTAAAATACTGGAGTAGAGAGATTCAAAACACTGATCTGAATTCTTACTCAAATAATAGATCAAGTATTAATCATCACACTTAAGAACCATCACCATTCCTTTAAACCCTCTGACAATAATTAAGTATCTATTTATGATCCGTCAATCATAATTATTTAGATTCATATGATTCGTCAATCATAATTTTCTAGAATCCAAAACCATACTTAATCATTTACAGGATACTGGAGTATATGTCCACATAACTCAAGAACAGTAAAACTTATTCCAAAATTTTTCCACTAAGAAAAACCTGGATTTAGAAATATTCTTCAAATGGGATTCTTTGACTGAAGTGCAAGATTCGAGCTCTATAAACCACTAGTAATTAAAGACTGAACACATACCAAAATGACAATCATCTTCCACTACAAAACTTTAGATTACAATCCAGAATCACATCTAGATACCCAAAGTCCTGCTGAATATCAATTCAGTTATTATTCTTGGATCCATTATGATTCGTTATCCAATTGAGCTCTCTGACATACAATCACTAATGAGCTGAGTCCCTTCCTTAACTAAGGAGTACTCTATCCCAAGAATATTGTATATCCAAAGCACACAATTTTAACTGGTGAACCAAAATGATTCACTAATCATGCGTCTTACAAGCAATATAATTCAAAACCATCAATTCCCGGTGAATCCACATCACACTGATCGTTTTACCAATTAACTTCATCCTAGAGTAATCAACTACTCAAGTTAATTGCCAATGATTTAGAAATCTCAAATGTCTAGGTGCAGATCTCAATTATACTAGTATGACACCACATTTAGATCCTCATCCAAACCATTTATAAGTTATTCCATAAATCTCCAATCCAAAGATTTGTTAACTTTGCAAGTATCTATCAAAACAATCATTGATATGTTCATGTTCACCAACTAGGTTAAGTGCACCAAATAACTCTAGTAACCAGGAATATGCAGTAGATTTATACAAAATTAATCGTGCACATATGTGAATAATCTCACTATGACCCAGTACATAAACACATTTTTCACTGGTAGATTCCTCCAGAACCCACATATATTACTCACATATCTCGTTGAGATCTTGCAACTCAGCTACAAGAATAATTTCTATTTCTCATGAGTAAATAACATATCCGAGAAATCTCTGAGATGAATAGCATTCACTCTCAACAGTTTTCCAATCCAACTTCCCTCTAATTACATAATTTCTTCCACTCAATCAACCCCTCTCTGATCCTAGTACTCAAACTAAGATTAGGTTGATCCGGTACAGAACTCTCAGACTTAACTTCTGATCAAACTTACTTCTATTCCAACCAAAATGGAATTAGTAACCTTTGACCATTTTCCATACTACTTATAGACAATGATTCAACTTTCAAACCTGCTCTAGATCCACATTGTCCCTACAATCCCTAGAGAATTCCTCTTATTCAAAAAGTTCCAATTAGGTATCTTACTCTGAATCTATTTGAAATTACTTTAAGATCAAATCTCATTTCTATACCACTGTTGCTCTTCCGAAACTATGCAATCTACATATTTCCAAATAGAATTTTATTCCACCACTTCACCCCTCCTTTTAAATAAATTATAAATTTCAATAAAAGCTAACTAGAAAGATGATATATGAAAATATCTAAATCCAAGAAAAGTCAGTAATAAATGCATTCCAATAAAGGATTCACTCTATTACAAACATGACTTTTCCTTCAAATATTTTCAACCCGAGTGATAGTACAATCATTCCATTGAAACCTATTTATGCAAAAAGAGATATTCTAGGTTTAAGAAATTGAAACATGTTAACCTTAGAATTTATCTGAATTCCAAGTCTATTCACACCAATAGTAATTTATATGACATAACAGTCTTTCAGAAGAATAACTTCATACTGGAAAGAATCATATAAATCAGTCTGATATCTTATATTTGAGAAATTACTAAGAAGTAAAGGATTAATTAAGAAAGCGAGAAATGGATTTGAGGGCCTCTGATTTTGTAAATAATGAGATACCACATTGGGATCTAGATTAAACCTCAAAATTTTCCAAAATACCCCACATTCGATAAAACAGTTTTATTTTTCCCATATCGCGACTAGGTACTAAAACACACCATTGATCATCAGATCTTTACAATCCTAGAGTTCCCTTTCCAGATTTAATGATGTCCCATACCATCAGCTTTTCCTTCTAGAAAATCCTTAATCGTCTTATCTGATATTCTAGAGATCCACTAATCTTCTAGCTGTCCTATAGTCACTATAGGATATTATCTCTTGTTTCCAAATACTGGAGAATCCAATTTATTTGGATGACTGGCATGCCCATCAGATGGATGCCACAAATCCGCACTTGATCTTGATTTAGACAGAAGAATTAACATGGTTCAATATTACATTTTTATCCTTTCTGGTTAATGATAAGCTTCGAATCCCCCTGGATCCAAGAGCATTAACTCTAGGGACAAGCTTCTATCAATTAACAGATTCAATGTAATCCACGTATCAGATTCTACTTCTAACATCACAATGGAAATCCAAAACTGCGGATAACTCAATGGTCACAAAGAAATCAGTTATGAATTCAACTAAATGAATCCTACCTAGGAAATTAATATCCGATATTAAGCAATTATTTACTGAGATTGCTAAAATCCTAATTGTGAAATACATTTCCCGATCACACTTACTACCCATGATGTCCGCTCTTCTTCCCTCCTTAGAATTTCAGTTCTCTAAAAATCTTTCAGCTAAGGTGTCAAGAAGACGTAATGACATTAGTAAATGTAAAAAAATGAATTACTGTAGGAAAAAAGTTTGAAACAGTTTCATCTCTGTCCTATACCTAGGTAGAAATATCGATATACCAGCCACAATAGGATTTTAACTGGAAATGAAATCAGTTTTACTTTTGATCATTTCCTATTATTACAATTTCTCCAAAATAATTGGACTGTTCGCTCTTTTCACTTACTAGCTTAAGATTTACTTCGTTAAAATTATTTGTAATTAATGGGAAATAACATTTGGATTCGGGTACTTTTCTACACTGTATTCAGTCCAAATAATTTTGTCGAATAAAGAATTACCACCAATACCATGAATTTTTCTCCATTAATTATTTAACAAGTATCTCAAAAGCTTTGGTTTGTTCAATTGTAATGACCAAAATCATCAAAACCACAATAACCAACTAATCGGTATTCTACCGATTTGAAAAGGAGAAACACAAAACACAATTTAATTCTATTCACTGGGAGTACTTCAAAAAGCGGAGGGTGCACATGGAAACAATGAAAAAAAAGAAGCTCACGAATTTTGCTCGCAAAGGAGTATCTCTTTTCTTCTTTAAATGGTAAAAAGTGATATGACAAGTGTAAAGTTTTAGCACATGTAAACTTTCCAACACACCTTTGAAGGATCTTGTGAGGTGTTGTGATTGCACGTGAATGATCAAACAACAATCTTACTTGACAATTCAAGACAAGAGCACAAAAGCATATCATAGACTCAAAAAACTAAGTACTCACTATGAGAAACAATGTTCAAAGAAGTTTCTAAGTGTTTATTGTGAAGAAAACTCCTTGCTCTCGGGTAGAGAGAGAATATACAAGCAACAACTCTCGGGTAGAGAGATAAACTTCAATTCTCATCAAAAATTACAATATGGAAGACTAGCCAGCTTCTTACATGATGAGGCTCGATTTCTAAGGTGGATTTGCATGTGATCAATGGTTGATCCACAACTCGTAGTTAACTCTTCTTTCATAGATCCACATGCCAAACTACATGCATGATGTTGCATGGATTGCATGTCACCTTTCTAGATGAACTAGACATGTGTAAATCACGCATGCTAAATTGCATGTTGCATTCTACCTAACTTTGCATGTCACCTAACATTTTGCATGCTAATAAAACTAAATCTATCTAACAAAAACTTGACCTATTCTATAAGGTCATGTGCTCAATTCACATACCTTAGTTATGTACAATGGAATAAAGTGAGCGTAGCCCCCAAATTCAACATAGAAAGATATGTTTTACCATTTTTCACACTCCTCTTTAAAATATATCTATCTAGTCACTATGGACTTTGAGATTAAGCCAAGATTTGATCTCATCTTGACAAACACGTTCTTGAGCAATGGTTTTGTGAGTAGATCTGCAATACATGATGATGACCAACATGTTCCAACAAAATCTCTCTCCCAATCACTTTCTCTTTTACAAAGCGGTGTGCTACCTCAATATGTTTGCTTCTTGCACGAAATATAGGATTGTTTGTAAGATCTTGATCCGAGATGTTATCATTCTTGATAATAGGTAGGTCTTCATCCTCAATGCACTTTAGCTCCATGAGTAGCCTCTTAATCGATAAGACTTCCTTTGTGGTAGTTGTAAGAGCTTGTACTCTGCTTCACAGGATGACAAGGATATAGTTGTTTGCTTCTTGGATAATCAAGAAACTAGATTTCCTCCAATAAAAACTGTGTATGCACTTGTGTATTTTCTATATGCTTTGTCTCCTACAAAATCCGATTCTGAAAATGAAACCAATGTTAGATTTTCACCTTTATAGATATTCACTACCAAGTGCACATTTTGTTTCCTCAACTAGTTCCAAATTATTTCAACTTAAGATTATGTCATCTACATAAATAAGAAGAATAACTAAAAAGTTATCCTCAAACTTAATGTACAATGAAGGATCATAATCACTAAGATGAAATCCGAGTGATATGAGAAATGAGTTTAGCCTTGCATACCAAGACCTTGGTGCTTGTTTAATTAAGTCCATAAAGACTTTTGAACAAAAGACATACTTTTGCTTCTTCACCAACTTTCACAAATCCAAGTGGTTGCTCCATGTAGATCTCCTCCTCAAGAAATCCATTAAGAAAAGCATTAGATATATCAAGTTGAAACATCCTCCAATTGTGATAACATGTAAGTGAAATGAGAACTCTTATAGTTACCATTTTTGCAACAGGGGCAAAAGTGTCTTTATAGTCAAGACCTTTGATTTGAGCATATCCTTTGGCAAATAGTCTTGCTTTGAATTTGTTGATAGATCCATCATTGTTGTATTTGATCCTGAACACCCATTTGTATCCAATAACATGCATATTGCTAGGTGGATTGACAAACTCCCATGTATTGTTTGAAATCAAGGCTTCATACACGGGCATTGCTTCAACCCATGGATGTCATGTTCTCTTTGAGAAATTTTCTAGTAATGACAAAAAGATGGAATTGAATGTGTTGCTTCTCTCTCAACCTAGGATCTAACTTGAAATGTTGATCCAACCTATTGAAATCTTGCAACAAAATATGTGAGATCTTGCTCACAACAAAGAATCAATCAACTTGAATTTAGATCTTGCCTCTATCTTGTGATGAGCACTCAGAAGTTTGATGTCAACTTCTTCCACGAGTTTCAAAGGATTGAAAACACTCTAGGATCTCACATGCAACTCAAACACAACTCTCTTGTGTGAAATGATGTGGCTATGATCTCGAAAAACTTGTCTAGACCAATTCTATCTTTGATTGACAACACAAAATGAGAATTTTGATGACATTGAATAGATTTGTGCCCTCTTTGGCATATCCCTCAAGATGGGGTGCACTCCCTACCTCTTTGATTGTCTTTCTCTCTCTAAAATCAAATCAAATTGAATTAGAAACTAAAGCATCACACTCTACACTTCAACACCTTTCCAACAAGCAATTAAACACTAAGTTTGGATCAATCCTTGAGATATACTACCTAAATGAAGAAGGCTGATCTCACATGTGTGAGTCCTCTGGTCCATACAAGACTCAAATGAAGAAGGTTGATCTCACATGTGTGAGTCCTCTGGTCCATACAAGGCTCAAATGAAGCAAATCAGGCTCGATTTGATTCACCTATGATCCAAAACTTGTTTGATTGCAAGCGAGTTTGTATTCCTCTCCCAAATCCAAGTTCCTTCAAAGAATTACTCTCAAGAATTGAACAAGCTATGATGTATGCACACTTACCTCAACAAAGCTCTGATACCATGTAAAGTTTTAGCACGTGTGAACTTCCCAACACACCTTTGAAGGATTTTGTGAGCTGTTGTGATTGCACATGAATGATCAAACAACAATCTTACTTGACAATTCAAGACAAGAGCACAAAAGCATACATAGACTCAAAAAACTAAGTACTCACTATGAGAGATAATGTTCAAAAATGTTTCTAAGTGTTTACTATGAAGAAAACTCCTTGCTCTCGAGTAGAGAGAGAATATACAAGCAATAACTCTCGGGTAGAGAGAGAAACCTCAATTCTCATCAAAAATTACAATATGGAAAACTAGCCAAGCTCTTACATGATGAGGCTCGAGTTCTAAAGTGGATTTGCATGTGATCAATGGTTTTGATCCACAACTCTTAGTTAACTCTTCTTTCATAGATCCACATGCCAAACTACATGCATGATGTTGTATGGATTGCATGTCACTTTCCTAGATGAACTAGACATGTGTAGATCATGTATGCTAAATTGCGTGTTGCATTCTACCTAACTTTGCATGTCACCTAACATTTTGCATGCTAACAAAACTATATCTATCTAACAATAACTTGACCTATTCTATAAGGTCATGTGCTCAATTCACATACCTTAGTCATGTATAATGGAATAAAGTGAGCATAGCCCCTAAAAGATATGTTTTACCATTTTTCACACAAAAGAGTGAACATGTTAAAGCTGAGTAGGGATGAGTAGAAGCACACCCCTTTATTGACCAACAAGTTGGGATTAGTTTGAAAAGCACTCTTTTGAAATAAAAGTAGCCGTTGGGAGTCATTTCTTTCTTATTTTGAGAGAGAGAGAGAGAGAGAGAGAGAGAGAGAGAAAGAGAGAGAGAGGGAGCGCGAGAGAGCGAGCGAGCGAGCGAGCGAGAGAGCGCGCATTTTATGTAAGCATTGCAATATTTTGTGAAGCAGCAGCAGTTGTCGCTGTGAGACGATGCCAATGATACCATTTGAGACTGTAAAATGTAAAATCAGCAGAAACTATCAAGCTACTTTGCTTGGAAGAGCGATGGACGTTTGGTTGCCAGGATGGAAGTGAGGATTATGCATCTACCGCAGATGGCATGAAACGGAAGCTTACGGAAGCCCGATAATGTTCTCTACGGTCAGAAAAAGCAATAAGATAAGGATTTCCGCATCATCAGTGAGGGTATATTGTTGTGTTTAAGCTTTTCTTGCTGTACATTGTGGAACGGGATCCGAAACGAAGCCATGGACAAGCATACGAAATTCTCCGATCCTTCTTTGCACCAGGTAATTAAGGGAACGTTTGTGGTTCTAGTATCTATCGCAAGCTAGTATAATAAGTGTTAAAAGGATCCGGATCTGATATCAGCTGACTGATAGCCATTATAATTGCCCATTTCAAATATTTCTAGAACTTGCTAAAGGGGGAGCCCCACCAACCGTTAGTGCTGTTCCGTCAGCTAACTAATAAAAGATTTAGTTAGTGCTAACTGAATAGATGCAGCCCTACCTGTAGTTAGCGAAAGCTGTTAGGGCTGGCTGAGTAGCATTGTGGCCCACCAGCACCTCTCATTTATGTTAAGTTGGGTGCAAGCAGCCACAATGAAGCTGGAAAGGCACTCTTCCTAAATTAGTCACATTGAGATATTTGTTTGCATTAACCATGAGTAGGTCAAATTTGTGTTGAATGGCAAGATGTTGAAGAGTGAGTTCCCCTCATCCGTAGCTTGTGAAATTCCATCTTTCATCAGTTCATTCTTCTTGGCTTGAAGATTGCTTACCAGCAATGATCCCTCTTATTTCCAAAAAATAGTTTAACCAACTTCCACACACCTAGTAATTAGTAAGCTTTTCAGGTAATGCTACTAGGTTGTTCTCAAACTTAATGTTAGCAATTTACAAACGTATAGCCTCCAACAATTTTTTTTGGGTGAAGCTCTATTGTTATTTGAGATCCAATTTGTCAAAATGTGCATTCTTGTTCCCTTCTTTTGGGCTAATTTCCAATCTTTCAGCAACCAAAGTCCTCATGAGCAGCAACCTATGTGCTCCTACAAGGTTCGATGCAAAGTTCGAATCAATCTAAACCTATGCAAATTTTTGATGCAACACAAGCTTTTCCAATATTCCAGTTTCTAAAAGAGCTTCTCTTTTCAAATGTGCTCGTGATACCAAATGTCACAAGCTCTTCTAGAGAAACTCATTTGAGATTGTCACCAGTGGACAAACTTGGATACGCAGTGCATTCACAGGTCAGTAGAATGGACCTAACATTTTTCATCCCTTCAAGAAGTTTCGAGTACTCAGAAAAATATGAATACATGTTTTGACCTGTTTTTAAGCCTTTTAGGTGGCATGTGAAACTGGGTCTTATACGACATGCTCTCAAGTCTCCTTCAATGAGCACTAACTTGCACCAAAATGTATCAGCTTTTTCCAAGTTTCAAAAACCATTCGCAACAGAATTTTGTTATTAGTATGGATTATGAAATGCAAGAGATGGAAATCAGTGGTTCTTATTTCCAAATGGTATGAGGAACACTTACACTTAGAAAGCTTGGGCCTATGTTGAAAATAGAGACCATCAACTCATCGTAATATGATGGAGTGCATTGCTACATGATGTTAGGTTTTTAAAAGAAGTCTCTAGGGCACACAAAGATGTAAATGAGTTGCAAAGATTGAGATGTATGGACATCTTGGGACACATTTTCAGACATTTGAATAGAGGGATTTCTATGGAGCCTAAAAATACAAGAGGGATAAAACTTGAGGATGAGTGATCTTGTTGAGAGAGAGAGAGAGAGAGAGAGAGAGAGAGAGAGAGAGAGAGAGAGAGAGAGAGAGAGAGAGAGAGAGAGAGAGAGAGAGAGAGAGATGTGGTCGTTTAGAGTTTGCACATTTAGCTAGGAAAGTAGTTAGAAGTTTGATTCTTGAATCAGGGATGATTTAATGTCTGTGCATTTTATTGACAGTGCAAGTCCGACAAACACCGTAAATTTTATCTGGAAGGGAGTGCTAAACGAATTCCAATCTCAGCTCAAGGAATTTGTTCGGTATGTTGCAGTCTATATAGCACTGCTTTTATGTGTCTGTTAGCAAGCACATACTTGCGCTCCTACATTGAAAGAATAGGCTGCTTGAATAAGCTTGCATAGTTTAGAGTTCAGGTCTTAGGATACTCTATTATGATCAGAGTGCCTAATTGTAAAAGTAGTTTCTTGAGAGGTCTTTGTATATGTTTGTGTTTGTGATTATCGTTGATTTGAATGTGCTGTAACAAATGATTGTGCTCAATTTTCATAGGAGTTAGTAGAAATAGTGTACAAGTGTTGAGAGCAGGTTCCATAGTGAGGGTCTGGAATGTTTGTCATATTATTTTATGTCGCTGTGTGCTGCAGCCACATCGTGTGCCAATTGTTTGCAAACGGGAATGGAAATGTCAAACACCAATGCAAACATCACACTTAACACCTCAAAAGCAGTCAACTCTCAAATGCTCCGCTGCATCATTGTTGGAGAATGCAAGTGGTGTAAAGTCCACTAACATTCTGCAAACTGTGAATCACTTGTCATGTTCACCCGAAACGGCGACACCTAAGACTCTCTTTTCTCAAGCAGATTCAAACTGGACTGGGAAGGATTGTAAGAATAACAGAACTCAAACCGCAGAGAAGGTAAATGTGCAAAATTCTACTCCCTGATCATTTTTCTCAATTTTTTTGTATCAGATAGTAGTTAGTATCTTTCTGCTTCTAGACTATGCGTTCCTCTTTCTCCTTGTTCTTCTAATACATTTTGTACAGGCCACAGAAAAAGGAGTACAGAACATGATTGTTCATTGCAGTGCGAGGAGGGTGCCCACTTCCAACCAGAGGCTTTTAATGGTAACTTCTCCTGACTCTGATTAGGTGCTTCTGTATATCTCTGTCTCCTGGTAAATGCTTGTCTGTCATCCTTTTAGAAATACAATCCTCCTGGAACTATATAAGCGAACTTCTCACTAAAAGCCTTGGATGACTGAGAATTTAAAAATCTTGGCACCTCTGGTATTCACAATTATAGTACTATGAGATAAAACAGCAGGAATTAAAATGTTTGTATATGAGTGTGGCTTAGCATTTAATTTCACTATATTGTTATGTAAGGAGGTTTCTGACACATACAATAAGTTGTAGCTTTCTATTGAAGAATGCCATGTTTTGGTTGCAGTAGAGAAGTTCATGTGATTTTCTGGTATTCAGTTTTTTCCTGAAAGTTCTTGCTGCTCAAGTATTTAGATTGTTGAATCCTGAAAATTTGATTCATAACCTTATGACACATTCATGAAGTGATATGCTTGCTGGGGAGAATTTCATTCTATGTATGCAGACTTACAATTGATATATTTTGCTATCAGTATCATAATTTTCAGATTTCTGCCACGTAAGTCTTCGAACCTCTCATATTCAACAGATGGTTGAAGCAAAGTCCAAAATCGCACTGAGTTCTTTATCAAGTCAGGTTCTGTGTAATGATTGCAGACATCACATCAGAAGTTGTTCAAATGATATATGTTGAGCTCTCTGACACTCTGTTGTTTATGTTATGGACAGCCACATCGTGTTTTAGTGGCAGCAACCTCTGAATCAGTTCCTGAAACACCCTCAGGAAGGCAGCCCAGTCTGCCTTATTCAGCATCCAGGAAAGCTGTTGACTCATGCCCATCAAATATCACCCCGAGAATGTTGTTCTCTCAGGAAAATGAATACTCACCAGCTGTGCCCAAAAAAATGGATGTTAACAAGCTGAAAAATGTAGGCCCACTAAATACTATTCCAGAAAGTATCTTAGCAAGGCTTTCACCTTGCGATACCGAAGGTGCACAGAAGCAAAGCTGCAAGCAAAGCAAGTTTGCATAAATACCCGGCACCGTTATGTCTAACAGGAATGAAATGCATTAGCTATATCAAAGAAACGGTGTGCAGAGAAGATTGCGTGATACGGTGGAACTTGAAATGTGATTCTGGAAAGGCACCTGAATTCAAATATTGCACTCTGCCGTTCATTGCTTGACTGTGTTCCTTTGGAATTCCTAAATTCGGACTTAAGCAAATAGCTTGACATTCTTGGACTCACTGGCGCACTGCTGCGACGAACACACAGCCAGCTAAGCTAACCAAACGTTTTAAGTCTATATTGTCACTTGAGAGTTGATGATGATGATGATGATGATGATTTCATTACAAGTTCACTCTCAGCAGCGCATTTTCCTCTGAACGTGGATTTTTGCCATGAATTAGCTGTATGTGCATTTTGTACAGTTTTTCATTTCTCGAGTTATGCAATTGCCAATTGTACGTGCTTTGTGCAAATCTGTTTTTTCAAGTCCCTTTCAGATAAGTACATTAGATATTTTGCTGCAGCTTAATGCAATTTTGTTAACAGCTCCTTGCGTCTTCTCAAGGCCTGGAGTCCGATTCCACTCATGATGTCACATGCACATACAAGATAAAAAAAAAAGTCCCATTTCAACAATTGTGGCCTTCTGATTGACTCCTCCGTTGCTCATCTCAAATGCCATCCAGGTATCCATTGAGATGGAAGAAAAGAAATACAATCTTACCTTGCAATGCTTCTTCCTGTGACTAAAAGGTGCACTATACAATTTTTTACTTGAGAGCATTGGACATCATTTGCTTTTTGTATCTACGAAAGTACATTGGGGGGGTGGGGGGGAGGACTGTACTTTTGAGGAAAGTGCAAGGAGAAAAGGCCTTTTTGAGAAATCTGGGAGATTATTCGGTGATTTGTTGCACAAACATGTGAATATACTGCTAGCCTTTTCTGCCCTATTTGGCGAGGTTTGGTTGGCTGAAAGTTTTAAGAGAATCACCATCTGTTATGAATATATTCCATCGATTGCTAGTATCATTTCTAAAAGTTTGTCTGTTTGATGTAGTTTGTATCAAAAAATTTCTAAGCTGTTTGATTAGAAATGAACAAGGAGCGCTACTGTAGCTCTCGAGTGCATATTAGTCGGGTACAATTCATCCCTCAGTCCTGCAGACTTTGAGTGATTCGTGCTCTTCCGCCGTGACATTGTTGACTTTGGAAATGGCAAAGGAGAAATGGGATTACTTATAGTATACAGGCAGGGGGGCAAGTTTCCTCTCTACAATGTACATGTAATTTGCCCTAGTGCAAATCTTTGACAATATTGTTGTTCTGCTACTTCAATGAAAATTCTTGATACCTATGTAAGTTAGGCTTATGTCACATTTCGTGAGGGGTTGGTAGCATGTAATGCCATACCTCGGAAATAATAGATTGGGTGCTCATTAGTACTCCGATGGAATGCGAGTTTATGTGACAAATCCATACACAATTAGTTGGGCTGGTTCGAAAAAGTATTATCAAGTGTTTTTTGATTTCATCAACCTATGGGATTATATAGAATTGAACTTGCATAGGTGAGCCCAACTCAAGCACAATACAACAACTCATCATACATGGGAAGATTCCCCATGCAAGTGGGAGAGTAGCTAGACAGAAATAGTAAGGAATTCGGGAATGGTGACTTTCTCATCTCCTCTTTGCTTATTTCTAAGGAGGCTGAGAAACTTTATCATGTTTAAGTTTTATTCTTTTTTCATGTACTTTGTATCAAGTCATTAATCTACGGTTAACTTTTTGAGAAAAAAGAAAAAAAAGTTGCTATTGTAATAACTCCTATCCTCAACTTGTGATTATAACAAATGCTTGGGAGCTAGGAATCATGAAATTTTTAGGATGACTCAAATTCCCTTGAAAAACGTGATATGTTGGATGACTCAATTTTTTGTCAAAAAAGTGAGGTTTTGATTATTCCATTATGCCCATGTCTTTTTAAATTATGCAAGGACTACATTGTTCTTTGTCAATTTAAAAACTTCAATAATCTCAATTGGTAAGTGACCATGAGAAGAATTTTGAAGTTGGACAAATCAATGTCATCCATCTTGCAGAAAAGCCACACATAAGGCATCTCAAAGGTCTATGATAGACTAGTGCACCCAAGAGATCCATGCAATAGAAGGTTATTTTGGGTACCTCATCATTCCAAACCCCCCATAAATAGGACTCAAAATCCTCTATATATGCGCATATACTCCAAAGAGTAATAATTCTAAAACATTGCCAATAAACATTAACTGTGAGAGATTTCAACTAGTTTAGTCATATTTTGGTAAATTGTCAATAAGAGGCCAAAACTCATTTTCGACTTAGAGATAAACTTTTTGAAGTTATATTAGTTTAAAATACATTAAATAAACACTTTTTGAAAGTGTGGGAAAGTTGGTAGTCGAGTTTGAGAGAGATTCAAATTTAAACTTTGGGTACATTGAATCTAGACCCAAAAATAGTAGGATTTACATTTTGAAGGGAAAGCCAAGTGGCCAAATAGGGTTTGGACACTCTATAAAAGGATGTAACTCGTGGAGAGACACATCTTCTCTCTTCTCTCTCTCATTTCATCATGATACATGGTTTTCTTTGGGTTCTGCTACTCATTGGTGCACTATCTTGGTGTTATCTTGCAATCTTTAGTGCTATTTTTGGTTCCACACGTGTGAAATATAGTAGGGTACTGTAATTGTAACGAACAACAAACATATTTTATGTTTTGGTTCATGTTTGATCAGTATCTCTTAGAGTTTGCATCTCATTTTGTATGAAGATGCTGTTTTTTCTACATTGGTAGGATTGTTGGTTTGCTCCTTATTGTAACCAAAGATCAGGGACATGGATTGGATCTTGATTGATCTGAATTCCTTCACATGGTATCAGAGCTCTTGTGTTTCAGGTTATGAAAGGATCAGCCATCTTTAGCAAGGATTTGGAGGAGTTACCAATGCTAGAGCATGCTAGATTGATTTCTACTCAAAAATCAGCATTTTTGCATGTGTAGAATTGATCTTTTGTAGGTCAAAACTCAAAATAGGGTTATATACTTGATCAATTCCGATTTCACACTTGGCTTACTAGATTTAGATGATTTTTGGTGCATTAGGAAGGTCTCATTGGAGGTCTACAAGAAGATGTGAAAATTGTCAACATTTCCTAGCTAGTTTGAGGCCTAAATTGGCTAAAATTGTAAATAGTTTTGGTTCTGGAGTTTCACACGTGTGAACCAGGCCACAATGTTTTTATTTACTGTATTTTTTCAGTATGATGAAGTGTCAAACTTCATACCCTTCAAAAATGAGGACCATTTTGATGTATATTTGGTCATATAAGCCATTTTTTAGCTATTTTTCCTATATAGGGAATATCTAGGGTCAAGTACCTTCTAGAGAGAGGAGAGAGAGTCATCTTCCTCATCCATAAATAGTAGGGAAGTCGTGGAGAAACCTTTTGTATGCTTCATTGAGATCAATAGATCATTGTCATTGTTTCTTCCTCCATTGAGAGCATTGTTGTGTGTATTGTCCTTCAAGCTATTGTGTATGATCTTAGGTGCTTTCCAAAAGTGGTAGGCTGATGTATTATGGACTGTATAATGCTATTTTGGGCCGCACTTGATGTTTATGGAAGTTATCATTTGTGATAAATGCTTTTTGATCAAGTTCTTTGCATTCTAAGTAGCATAGACTGTGTGCCAATTCCTAGCTTATGTAGTTTGGAGTGCAAGCATTCAAGCCAATGATCTTGGAGTTTAGATCCACTTAGGATCTGTAATCTTTTCACATTGTATCAGAGCTGGTTGGCTTCTATTTCCAGTAAGTATTCCATTTTTGTGTGATATTTGGATGTTGATCAAGTTCTAGCATGATTTTGCATTGCTTTGTTGATCAAATCTTACTAACCCTTTGTTTTGTGAGTTGACTTGTGGATCAAAAGCATATTTCAGGTCTATTGAAGATCAGAGGCTGAAAGAAACTATTTGGATCAGATCATAACACTAATCATTTGTGATTGTGAGGCTTGTGCATATTCAATACTAACAATGTTCTTTTCAATCCTATTGTTGACAATCTCCATTCTTGGATGAACACTCTCCTTAAGTGGATGAAACTTCTCCTTAAGTGGAATGACAAATGCTCTTTTGAGTGAGTTGTAATTCTCCCTAAAGGCTTAGCAAAGCTCCCATTTGGATGAAGATCCCC